>VXAA01003199.1:412511-476880 GCA_013399115.1 Anseranas semipalmata
GTAGATATTGGGCTGATTGACGCCGATACCTTTGGAATGGTTATTCTATAATAGTCATCAGTCCCTAAAAAGAACCTCAGTTCTGCCAATGCTTGGCAGCAGGGGAGAGAAGTCATAGTTTAAATAAGCCCCCAAGCTCCTTTCAGGAAAGGATAACTCCAAGCAGATAGGTCTCTCCGGAGAGAGCTGGCTTTCTCAGGAGACATCTGGTCCCTCCTGCTTCTGTTTGGGCCCAAGCTGCCAATCTTTCCCTGGGTATTTCTGGCACCCCTAGATTACAGTTCTGGTTGGCAACGAGCGGCACGGATGCAGGGAAATCAGAACTGGGTCGAGGGCTGCGTTGCTCCGAGTCACAGCCCATCCTCGCTGATGCTCAGGGAAGGCAGCTACAGGTTGTACGGGTCGGTCATGAAGGACATTTGGGTCCAGGCTGATTAAAAATAACCTATTTTAGACCTCCTTTCTCAGGCTCTGGAAGGCTCTCTGCATAACTGGGCTTTGCAGACGAGTTCAAGGTCTAGTCTATATCTGAACTGGGTTATCTCCGTTCCTGCTGATAGCCCAGATAGTGCCTGGATGCCCTTGATCTACCTGGGGACAGCAGGCTGAGCTGTCTCAGAAACGTTGGCTCCCGTGGGACCTCTCCAGCTCCAGATCTAATTAGCTTCCTCAACCTTTCTTTTTTTGTTTGTTTTCTGCTTTTTTTAACTTTGGAACAAAACCCAGTATAAGGTGTGGCTGTCCCCCGTTCTGCGCTGCTTAGGCACAAGCTGGGATAAGGATGATGCTCTGTGCTCTCAGGAACCGCGCCGTGCCGAGCTGCCTGTGGGCCTGACAGGTCCAAGGTTGGAGGAAGATGCTTGACTTGGGTTCATGCAGGCAGCGGAGGGATGTGGGGGCACACGGCTAGCCCCACGAGGATGAGCCTGGTTTCTGAAGGAACCGCAGTCCCGTATGGCAAAGGGATTGGAGCTGGCAAGGACGGGATGAAGCCTTGTGCTACATCTGAGGAAGAAGCGGGGGCTTGGGAAGGGCGGCAGTTTCACTAGGAGTGACTCACTTCCCGGGGAAGTCGTCCCCGCAGGCGCCCGCGTGCCGAGTGACAGCCTGTAGATGGGCTCAAGCCTTGAAACCCCACAGCTGCTGGTAGCTCTGGTCTTCCTGCCCTGGGTAAGGACCCGGCCATCCTTCCCTGTATTGTTTTATTATTTGCGGTTCTCTGGGTTTTGTCTCTCCTTTGTTTTCGTTTCTTCTTTGCTTTTCAGTCACCCAGTTCCAGCAGAGTTTAGGGGAGAAACTGCTACTTACTGAGCGGAAGAAAGCCAAGCCTCCCTTCTGCCCTTCTGTTTCCACAAGAAATACTGCTGGATGTGAGCTCTCAGGTGCTGTCCTTCAGATCTAGTCTGTCCTTTCTGTCCCACGTCAGCACCATGCCTGCAGACCTGTCTCAGGGCCGGAGGAGTCTCGCTGCTGAGAAGAGCCCTGTTGTGACTATGTTTGTGCAGTAATTACCCCTGCTTATCCCAGAGCAATAACCCATTCCACCCACCTCTGTGTTTCCTTGGATCCGTCCTCCCACTTTATTGTGCACATCTGTAATAGGCAGGAGACTGCCCGGTGAGAGGAAGCGCTGCAGCATCCTGGCTTGTCTCGATTTTAAACGGTATTGAAGTTTCGGCTGAAGGCTCTGATGGGCCCGAGGGAGTTGGGGAGAGGGGACAGCAGCTTCCTGTGGATTTCAGCAAAGCAGAGACAGAGCCGTTGCTGATCACCACAAATACCGGCACTGCCATGAATTATGCATTCCTTGTTTAAAGAGAGGTCGCTCTCATCAATAATTGAAAACTCCCTGCTCTGCCTTCAGCATCGCATCTCCCACACCAGGAGTTAGGGAACTCATGAAATCTGTATGGACTTCCTCAAGGTGTCTAGGGGCTGATGGATAGAGGCAGCAAAATGCAGGCAAAACAAACCAAAAACCCCACTGACGGTTTTGGTGCATGAAATTAGGAGTCATCTGTATCCTGCCGGCAGCTCTGCTCCAGCTCTTCCCCTCGCTTCTCCCCACACCCCCCTCATTCTCTCTTCTCTCCTCCCAGGGTACGCAGGGAGGGCTGCAAACACGGTACAAACAAGATCAGGGCGTTTCTAGGTGCTTTTGGCTCCATCAGCTGCGACTAGTTTGCTTTGGGTGTTTGCCTAGAAGAGTCTCTAGAATGGATGGCGGGATGTCCCTGGGGGACAGTTTGAACTGTGAAATTTGTCCCTCTGGGAAAATAACGATCTTTAGAGCCTGTGTCTCGGACTGCAGACGTACAGTCCTGGGGCTGGGGTTGGTCCAGAATTCAGGATCTGTGAGCCTGGGTCAAACAGACTGCCTGCTCTGAACCAGAGGCTGCAAAAACTGTCTTTCTTGCAGAGCAAACTCTTTGAAAGGTGTCATTCTCATGCTGAATCGGGCAGGTGGAGAGCAGAACTGAAATCTCAAAACAGAGCTACCAAACTCCATGGGATCCTAGCGGACGGAGGGATCCAAGTGATACTCCAAGCCTCAGCCAGATCGTGCTTCTCTTCAGCTTCAGTCTGGGACATCCAAGCTTGGGCTGGGCTCTTCTTCTGTGTCCTTCTCTCATTCCCTTCTCCCGAATCCTTTCAGATTAATTCCACCAGCACATGGGCTTAAACGAAGACTGGATGCTGCTGTGTCCCAGGAACTGAGAAGCCTGACAAAGCAGCGTGAGCCTAGAGTAGCACGAGATACATTTTGTCCCTGCCATGCTCAGCTTTGTGCTCTGTGTGTGTGTGTTTATTTTTTAATGGAGAACAAAAGATTGATGGATGAAATTAAGAAGAGGGATGTGTAATTGGAAAACAGCTCAAGAAGGCTACAGGCAGCATATTGAAGGCATCCATCAAACATCCAGCTAATGTTGTTAAGGGTGCCTAACACAAACAAGGGCTGCAGGAGACACTAGTTAAAAAAGAAGAGGGAGGAGAAAGTGGAATAGGCAGGACAAGGGAAATAGCAAGGGAGGAGAAGAGCCAGCAAGAGCATACAATCAATAATATTTGTATTGCAAGTGCATTCAAAGTCTCCTGTTGGGATCAGTGCAGGACTGTACAAGCACATTAAGAGACAGTCCCTGCCCTCTACAGCTTAAACCCAGGAATTACGGGATGATTGCTGGAGATTAGTTTAGATGATCACAGAATTTTTTTGTGATCTTGAATCTCTTTTAATAGGATCTGTTCTGAATGGTTTTAAACACAGAAGGAAAGTAGCTGGTTGTGCCAAGAACACGCACAGTAATGCCTGCCAGCCAGGCATGCAATTAATCTGAGCCACTTAGGGGACTTTGTTTTTAATTATAAAATGTAGGTAAAAATATGTGCAGTAAACCTCTGCAAGCCCCACCGGGGCCATCAGCAAGCTACCCAGAGGCATTGACACGTGACTGGGTTTTGATGCTCTGTTTTCAAGAGGATGGGCTGATGCTTTAATGGACCACTTTGCGGGAAATATTCCATGTGGGGCGGACATTAAGAAAATGCAAAGGGTCTTTGTGGGGGAAGGAGGAAAGATGAAGGCTAAAACTATCAGTAGGGCAGGGCATTCCTGTAGTCCTGGAAACAGGGAAGAAGAAAAACTCTTAAAGACTGAGAAAAGAATGGTAAAAAAAAAAAATATAAAGGAACAGAGAAGAGCGCAAACATGATGGATGCAGGGGGCAGCAGTAGAGGAGAGAAGGTAAGGTTTTAAAGAGAAAATATCATATCCCAAGATGGATTTTCTGAAAACAGGATTAAAGTCAGACCCCTCTGTGATCTGGTGCTTTATGCGAGGCTTAACTTCTTCAGCATTGCACGCTGTAGAAAAGCAATAGAGAGAAGGTGCACGTAGAAATAAATGAGCAAAGAGCACCAGGGGAGTCGCACACACAGGCAGCATCTCTGCTTGTTTGCAGCATTCAAGAAGCACGAATAGGGCTGGCTGTGAGGAGGAGGAGAAAGAACTAGAAAGGGAATTCGTTAAAGCTCTGATCCACGCTCCTCTGTGCTCTCTCAGTAACACAGCTGCCATCACCGCCTCCTCTCCTTCCCTCCAGAAGCGACCTGAGTTTGCAGCAGCGGCGTGCCCGCTGTGTAGAAACTGTGCCTGTATAATTAAGGCCTTTTATTAACGGGAAGAAACACTGGCTGCCTGACTCTAGCGCAGGGCCGCTTGTAATTGCAAGCATCCCAGAGGAAGCAGGGAGCTGCAATGAGCCCAAGCCAGGCCCTGGGTGGACCTAGGTGTCTGCTGCCATTACGAGGTAGTGCAGGAGCTCTGTTTTAGGGCCCATATTTCTTTGATGTGGCTGCTGTCACTGCCAAGCAGGGCCCTTTTGGACCAGTAGTCATGTTTCTTCTCGTATGATTCTCTGAGGCTGAGGCAGGGCAATCCTCCCACTTTGGACAGAAGAGGAGCTGCTGGGCCCAGATCCTGGGCAAGGAGTTTCCTTTGCATTCAGTGTGCCTCTGTCCCTTTGAAGAGCTTGGTTTTAGATGACTGGCCCTCAGTACACCTTGGAAATCCATTACAGAGCAGGAATTTAGAGCCAACCAGTTTGAACCTCCTTTCCTTCCTTTATATCAGTGTGATGCCACAGCCCTCTTCCCTCAAAGTGCCTTCAGCCTAGGAGAGCGAGAGGGCCCGGAGGGGATGTGCCATACAGTAGCTCTCCAGTTCCCAGGGTGTGTGACTGCAGTTTCCCGACAGAAATGTCTCTGCAGGAGGCTAATGGATGTTTTATGCTCCCTTTAGCCTCCCAGTGAGCGTCTCTGTGGTAGGGAGGAAGTCCACCAGGAGAAGTATTTGGCATCAGAAAGGAATCCCAGAGGAAACAGACTACAGACCTTACCAGGAGGGAGAGAGGAATAAAATCTAACAACAGCACTTCTCTCTATCAAACATCAGGCAACCTGCATGGAGAGATAGGAGAAAGTCCTCAGATGGCAACAAGTAACTTTGCTCTGTGCTGTTCAGTATTTCCAGCAGAATTGGATCCCTCTTTCTGAAACACTGCTTTTGTTGCTGGTGTGTGGTAACAGTACCAGGAGATTTTGTACCTGTAGAGGGACCAAAGCAGAAGCTGGAAGTTGGAGGAGAATGTTCCTGACTGGGCTGGAGCCATACAGAAGAACCTGTATGCAGTAGGCAAGCCCATTTAATGCAAGACTTCAGAAGTCATCTCTGGTATCTCATGCTCATATAACTGTACACAGGCTATTAAGGGTCTTTCGAACAGGTGAGCCAGGACTGGCATCTCATCACACCCTGACTTTACACAGTGCTGAGTTATGTCCCTGCAGTAGACTTCCAAGTACTTCAGTCTGTATTTTCCAAACCGATCATTAATGTTGGACACTTGTTGAAGGCATGCACTCCTTGGGTAGCCAGGGGTCTCATTTCCAGGCAGACTGACTGCTCTTTAGTCATATTGACTTAGTGGGTGCTCAGCAATTGTGGACAATCAAGCACAGGACTACCGTAGCTTGGACCATCTGTAAAAAAGCCACTCCTTGTTGGTTATTCCTGATACTTTTGTCCTTAATTTCTCTTTATTTTTCCTTTCGTTCCTCTCACCTTTTAGAAGGAATTTCAAAAACAAATGTTAACCATTGTGATTCCTCAGATCTCTTGGTCATGTACGTTAGAGAAATACTAAAAAAAGAAATTATTCTGAAGCCTGTAATTTAAACTAAATTCTGCAGTGGTCAAGCATGGCAAAGCAGGGGTAGAAAGGGATGTGGAACAATTAAACTTGCAGCAAGCATCACCAGCACTGTGGAATGACTGAGGCAGGGACTTTACTGGAAAACTTAGTAGGTAATAATGTGCATCACTGATTGCGACAATGCACCTGCATAAGAAGGATGAATTAAAACTGCTGGACTAAAAGAGATGCTGGGCATCTTGACATTTTCTGTTTCGCCCACTTGCTTATGCAGGAATGCAAATCTTGCACACAGTTTTTTTGAAAAATCTACAAAACAAGCACATTAAATGCTCACCGCTAAGCTCAGGAATGAATACCACCCGCCCCGGAAAGGGAGCAAGTAACTCTCCTCTCTGGTCTCAGATTCTGCAAGGTGAACAACCCTAAGTCAAGGACAGTGGGTTTATTGTGGGGCAGCGGGAGTTTCTTTATAGCAACATAAATAGGTAAAAGCTTCTGCTCAATAGCACAGAAATTAGCCAGGGCAGCTGGATAATGGTTCAGGCCTGCAACATTAATGGGGCTCCTTGTAAACTTAAATTTAGACAAACACTTTGCTGGATCAGGGCCCAGCATTTATCATGCCTCCCACCAAGAAAACCAAACTTAGTCTACTAGTTTGGCCTGTAGACTTTACTGTCCTAGTGTTTTTTGTGACTGTGAATTCAGAGGTCTTACTCTTTTCTCTGTTCTGAAAGGTAGAGAGATGCCTGGGCATTGGAAGCTCTCTGCAGCATGCTGAGGAGACGTAACCTTCTTACCACGCTCCTGATCGCCTTGCCATGGGCTCTTCTCCTAACCTTGTGGCACCAATACCCAACCACCCGCTACCTCAGCCTACTGAGAAGTAAGTGCAAGAGCTCTGCTGTCAACATGCTTGTGGTTGTCATGAGTGTTGGTGCAAGCCCTCAGTAGGAGACACGTTCTCACGGGATGCGTTAAACCAAGACAAACTTGCCTGAAGGCCCTCTCAGGGTCTGGCTACCACATGCACACAAACTTTTCTTGAGAGTGTGTTAAACATGCACCTTAGGCTGGCTTCAGGGAGAGGAGGCTGATGTGCCGAGCACTGATTCCAGAAATATAGGTCCACAGCATCCCCTGGAGAGGAGGCAGCTCAGCAGTGATTAGTTCTCTAATTTCTTTCTTGTTCTTCCTTCCTTTCTTTTGTCCCAGAAGAGACAGATGAGAACGTGACCTCTAAAGCTCTCCTCAATGGTACATCTGCACTGAGAGAAGAAGGCCTCCCATCATGCATTCGGCAGCAGCAGAGCATAAGGGCAACGCCTAAAGTCATCCAGAATTATGTGTACTCCAGGCCTCCTCCATGGTCAGACACCCTGCCGACCATCTTCGTTATCACCCCTACCTACACTCGGCCAGTGCAAAAAGCTGAGCTGACCCGACTGGCCAACACCTTCCTGCACGTGCAGAACCTGCACTGGGTGGTGGTGGAGGACTCACCCCGGAGGACCAACCTGGTATCCAACCTGCTGGAGAAGGCAGGGCTCAACTTCACCCACCTCAATGTGGAGACGCCCAAGAGTCTGAAGCTGGGGCTGTCCTGGATCCCATCCCACACCCCACGGGGGACGCTACAGAGGAACCTGGGGCTGCACTGGCTGAGGGACAGCTTCAGCAACACCGCACCACCGGAAGGGGTAGTGTATTTTGCCGATGATGATAACACTTACAGCCTGGAGCTGTTTGAAGAGGTAAGAGCCGTAAAATTACATGGGACAGAAAAACAGAATATAACCGCAGAAGCCTCTTAAGGCCAGGTGCTGCCTGCACTTGCAAAGACCTCTAAGATAGGGCTACCATGTGGACTTTAAGCATTAACTGGGAGAAGAGGGCTGTGACATGCTGCCTGGAGCACTCCTCTCCCTGCACTCAGTGGGAGCTGGGTATAGGGCAGATATAAGCCCACAGCTATGCACAATAGCCATTCTCTAAAGGGCTGAAAGAGCAAAAAGCATATCTGCCGTGGTGTAGGCTGCAGATGTGAATAGCCACTCACACAATGCTACACCAACTACAGCTTCCTTTTGCCAGGTTTGTTTTCCTAGGGATCAGAGAATATATACCCCAGAATATATACCTCTCTTCAGGGAGAGATGATGATTTAAATAAGCACCAATTATAAACTTCTGGCAAAGCATGAATCTGCTCTCTAGTAGGGGTGTGATGTGTAGGGGATGTCAGAAAAGTTGACTGACTTTCTAATCCACTTTTTCTCCTTTCCTGCCCTTCTGTACTCTGAGTTCCAGCCACCACAGCAGATCTGTGCCCCTGGGATCACAGAAGCTTGCCCAGACTTCTGCTGGAAACCTGGCTTTTGTGAGATGCCAAGTCTATTGCAAACTTGCAAAAATGATTATTCAGTAAACTCCCTTGTCACCAATTTAAGCCAAAGTGCTATACACTAGTTGAAATACCATGTTATGCATCAGAACACATTTCCAGTTTTCAGAATTTTTTAGCTCTCTGTTAAGCTCACCCTTTCTTATTTCTTGCCAGGTCCTTTTTGGCAATTTCAATAAAACCACACTCTTTTAGGAAGTAACCATGGATGGAAGAATGAGGGTGGGGAAAAGCTGCAGTAAGGGAGGACAAAGATGCCTCAGTCAGGGAGGGAGATGACTTGAATGAGGGTGAAGTTGGAGTGAGTGGAGTTGATAATATATGGAGCTAGAGGCCTGGTAGAAGTTGTGTTTGTCATTTACAAAAAAGTGATAAAAGTTCAGATGAGATCAGAAGACCAAAGGTTTTCCCTTTTCCCAGGGACTGAATGTGGGCACTGAAAAGCAGTGAGTTTGGTGGAAATTGGTAAAGCAGAGCCTCGTGGCTTTGCAAGCTGTAGCTCTTCAAACAGTAGGACAGGCGAACAAGAATTTGTGCTGCCTAGAGCTACGCAATTGTGTGGGAAGTCAACGGGGGAGGACAGGTGCCAAAGAAAACAGAGGATGGTGTACTAATGGGTTGGGACAGGCATCGCAGGGTTGCATTCTCACAGCACTGTTTCCTTCTGGCACACAGATGCGCTACACAAGGCGGGTGTCAGTCTGGCCGGTGGCTTTCGTTGGGGGGCTGCGATATGAATCCCCAAAAGTGAGCCCAGCGGGGAAGGTGGTGGGATGGAAAACCGTCTTTGACCCTAACCGGCCCTTTGCTATTGACATGGCTGGATTTGCTATCAGCATCAAGCTGATCTTGGAAAAGCCTCAAGCCAGTTTCAAGCTGGAGGGAGTTAAAGGAGGCTACCAGGAAACCAGTCTGCTGAAGGATTTAGTGACTATGGACGGGCTGGAGCCTAAGGCAGCCAACTGCACAAAGGTGAGCAGTACAAGAGACCTGGAATATACATCCCCCTTGCTAGATCCTGGCCGCTTTCACGGCCTCCTGCCATGCCCCATCCATCTTCCACCATACCTGCTCTGTGCCAGCACACCTCAGCTCTGAACGGTGCCAGGACCGATGGGCATAGCCTGCCAAATGCTTTACAGATGAGAAGCTCAGTGAGCGCTGAGGAACAGTTAGTGCTGTGCGCTCTAATTGTGTTAATAAAGAGCCTCAGTCATACGATTTGTGCCCACATTACTTTTTTTAGAGAACTCAGAACCGGCAGAGGATTGAGTGGTGTTTCAGTCCAAAATGATCTCTCCTCCTTGTCACTGTTTCATGCATCTGTAAAGCTTCCCCCAGTCCCTCCCTCAAGTCCTTTGAACCACACGCTTCCAACAGCTGCGAGCCCCGGGTTCCCCAGAATCCCACCTGACAGATGCGCTGCTCTCATCATTTCCAAGGCATCCAGAGCCCCTGAACTCTTTGTGGTTCCCTCTAGGTGTTGGTCTGGCACACAAGAACGGAGAGGCCGACTCTGGTTAACGAAGGCAAGCGTGGATTTACAGACCCCAGAGTAGAGGTGTAGGCAGAGAGCCAGCTCCCCAATGTGAGTACCCTTGTCTTTATTGTTTTTGACAAGGAAAATAGTCTGTATGTTTCCTTATTTTTGTTATTATTTGCTTAAAGACTGCATATATGATAGTATCAGTAACTCCCTTACCATGTCACCCTTTGCACAAGAAGTAGATCCTCATCTTTACTCACTGTCTGCATTTTGTACTCATTCAAGCCTCCTTGCAGTCCCCACAGAAGCTTTGCCTGCATACAGGCAGAGAGAAAAATGGCAGAAGAATCTCATTACTCAGTAATGACAAGCCAAATTCATTGCTCCCTGATTTCTGGCAGGTCCATACCCTCTTTAGTGGGAGAGTTGTTCTACAGCATGTGGAAAGCAATCACTGTCCTGCAGATGAATTTTCCCCCCAGTGTCCCTGCCACCTCTGCAGTGCTCCATCCATCCACTTTCTGCTTTTATCTTGCATGAACAATCATGGTGTGGGTGCTGCAGGGAAGGGCTGATGGGACATTCAGACCATCTCAAAACAGGAACCAGCAAAGGGCAACCTATGCAGACTCTCACAGAGTGTGAGGGACTTGGTACCAACATTACCCGAGCTAGGAATATGTCTGCTGCTGAGGAGAAAGTGCACTAGAAGTGCCTGCATGGTCCACAGAGCAAAGTTCAGCAGCAGGGGGAGGGATTATGGCAGCCGCCGTAGGTGAGGGCAGGAATGTGTAAGAGTTCAATGATATCTTCTTAGAAATAGCAAATGATGAAGAACAGTCTTCAGAGGAGCCATGACCTCCTCTGTCAGCTGCCATGCCCTTTGATCTCAACGTCTGCCCTTGCCAGATTCCTAGCCCAAAAGTCACAAAAAAATAAAGGTATCCAACTTGGGAGTACCAAGCGCTCTCTAGAATGACTCATACCTGTGGCAGGATGCAGGATGCTGAATGATTTACTCCTATTTTGGAAGATATTCTAGGGCTGCTTTCAGTCCTGACCCCAATATTCAGCATAGCTCTACCAGGGGAAACAAAACTGACAGCTTTTATACAGGCAGTCATGAGTGTTTCAACTTCTGCACTGATCTGGTATGAACATTACTTGTAGCTGCATACAGCATTTCCACATCATCCCATCATCTCTGAGTGACAGCCATACAAAGCACAAAGTAATCCCAGCACCTGCACATCCAGCAGCAGACAGCAGACATAGGAGTCAGCTGCCTAAACACAGACACCTGGTGACACCATGGGGACTCTGGGGGATCCTACCTGGCCCTCCTGCAGGGCACAAACTCCATGGTATCTGCCAGCTTTTCATGAATATCTCAGATACCCTAGTGAACGTAAAATGATGCTAGACCTACGATAAGGCAACTGCACCTCTCTTAACCTGTGTTTCTATGCAATCTTCTAGCGGTAACGGCTTCGTTTTACATACCCAGCCATGCTGAGTCGGCAGTATACCAAGGCTACAATTTCCTAAACTCAGCTCATAAGTACTCAGACTCCAGTTAACTGGTATGGGGTACCAGTTACTCTGTAAAAGATGAGCAGGCTTAAAAAAACTCGGACTGATTAGGCCTGCCTTGCCTACTTGCCAGCAGAGTGGTTAACTGCTCCATTACAGATGTAGAGTGTGGATGTGATGTTTTCATAAATGTGCCGTTTATGTATCTGCTCTTTTGTCCTCGCCCTGTCTCCCTGGCCAAACACGCAGCCATCCTCCATGAGAAATGCCACATACCTACTCTAGATACTCAAAAGAGTGGCTCTCGATAGGTCATTTGTTGTGGGAAAGGGAACCGACTGGTCTAAGAGATCAAGACACTGCCACTCATTTACCAGCAGGACTTGTACCCGTATCCAGAACCATCCTCTCCTGTGCTTTCAAGCCAGAGCCTATGCTGGGCCAGCTCTGTAGATTTTGAAGGAGCTTTTCCATTTGCATTAGCAGAGAATTTGACCAAAATCCTTTCTGCACCATCATCTGCCCTATGGGGCAGCTTCTTTGACCCAGGTGGTCAGGTAACATCCACTCCAGGAGACACCTGCAAAGCAAGGCCTTGGGTGCGAATGTGCTGCCTTGAGAAGCTTAGCAGATTCAGCTGAGAGCAGTCAAGCAAAATTATCAGATTCCACACCCACACCCCCTGTAAAGTTTTAAATTGACATGTCTGCTGACAGCTATGTCAAGTTTTGGAGGTTCCTACTATCAAGGCTGCTGAGCTTCAGAACCTTGACAGACACAATCTGGATGAGCTAATGCTGAGGAAAAAAAGAGGTAAAATTCATCCCCTGAGGATGTTCTGTTCTTAGACACAATAGGAAGAATATTTCTGTCTGTCCTTCCTGGGAACTTGTCCTTGTTAAGGATCAGATCAGGCTAGTCAAGTCCCAGACCTCCCAGAGGCCTCTTTCCCCTTTAATGCCTGTGGACATGAGCCAGGCAGACGTTATTTGGTGTGGGTTTTGGTGCTCTGCTAATCTCCTGTTAGACCACTTACATGGCTTCTTGGCACATGTGCCCGCTTTCTAGATTGCCATAGATGCAGCATGAAGAGACCTGCTGATCATGTAAACTGCAAAGATCAGGCTTCAGTGGGTATTGCATAAATAGCAGTTATTTTGCCCCAGCTGGAGTCCACTTTCTTCCTGGCCTATGTTCCCACCACTCTTAGCTGTGTCTAGCTGAACCATGACAGTGTTTGTGAGTCTAGGGGAGAAAACTTCATTAGAGCAGATCTACCAAGGGGGGACAATAAGGCATGTGGCAGTTTGTCCTTTCATTAGGCAACAAAATGAAAAAGAAGAGCTCAACACTTTTTAAAAAAAAAAAAAAGTGCTTTTCTTTTCTGCACTAGAAATTCTGCTTTTTTTCTGCCCTGAGAACCATTAGGGAGGATCTGAAATGTGCTGGGATTGAGGATCATGGGTGAGATCCAAAAACTCTCACAGCATACATCCCTGCAGATTGTGTATTGAAACCAAAGCCCCTAGAAACACAGACTCTGGCTTCTGAGAGCAGGAGGTGGGAATTAATTTCACTCAGTATTTTTCCTTTGTTAAAGCCCTGAAAACTATCACTCAAGACTGGTGTTACAAAACCTACTTATTCTTATTGCTAACATGTATTTACAGGCATCAGAGAGAGAAGAGCTCGCTTAGTTTATCATAGGGCTCCTGCTGCCTTGTGATATTTGGAAATAGGGAAAGAAGTTCACCTGCATTTCATAGCTTCCAGACAGACTGAACAGGGATTCTCAGATCTCATCCTCTTGCTCTTTCTTTAAAAAAAAAAAAAAAAAAAAAAAAAACATTACTGGGGAAAAAAATTCTTCAAAAACTTTTGCTAATTCATAAATAAAACATCCCTGCTAGGACTCTGCAGTGCAGATAGAACAAACAGCACTTCAGCTGTATCCCCAGCCTGAAGATGTAAGTAGCGTGGTCAAGAAACCTGGTTAGTGATGCCTGCCTAGTGTTAACTTGTGCTAGGGCACAGCTCTCTTGGAAATGCCTCTCTTGCCCTGATCTACTGGATGTGGTGTTGAGACCTCTATCTCTTTCTTACCTCATCTTGTGTTTGTTTTGACAGAGGCAGTGGGCAGTGATCGTTCCTGAAGTTTGTCAGCAACCACAGCAGCTGTGCACGCTGCCTGTTCTGCCCAGCGCTCTGCTCCACCACTGGAGGATGACAAATGCCCCCAAATGTAGCCACGTCAATCAGCTCCTACTGCCCAAAAGGTGGTGATGAGCAGGGACAGAGCTGATGTGGTGCCCTGTGATCCTACAGCTCTTCACCTTTGACTCCATGCACTGGCTCCCATTCCCAGTCTGGGAGAGGAGTGTCTCCCTTCCCTTGTGGGCTCTGTGTTTTTAACCATTCATTAAACAGGAAATTTATTAGATGCGATCTCCATTCTCTGCTGTCCAGCAAAGAGGCTGAAATGCAGAATTGGTGCGGGTGCCTCTGAAGATCTTTCTTGGCATATTGTGAAACCTGAGCTTCAGTACAGCTGTTGCGAGCTGCAGTGTTTTAAAGGCAGGAGTTGTTGCAAAAGCACAAATGTGAATCTGTCGCCCTGAGGTATGCTCTCAGAACAGTTTAAAAACAAAGCTAGCCTGAGAGAGGCTCTCCCTCTGAAGGATACACTCAGATACATACACGGATCAGCCTTCAGTACTGGGAAAGGAGCTGTGCTGAAGCACCTTGTTTTAGGTTTGGGAATTCAGAAAGGATCTGGTGCCTATGCTTCAGCTGAGAACTTGAACTGCCCTAACTTAAGGTTGTTTTGGAAAATGCTGTCCCAGTTCCCAGGCCTGGTGCCCTCTGGATAAAGTTCCTCTCCTGCTCAGGAAGACCTGGCAGGTACTGTACCTCAAAGGCTGTGCCTCCATGTCCCGCTGCAGAGACCAGAAAGCAGGGGCAAAGGTGGGTGGACCTGAAAGTTTTGTTCCTAGCCTGGAACCCTGCTGCAGCACCCTCAGTCACTTTGGTAGCCTCAAATCACATATATGGAGTTGCTTCCTAAACCTACAGAGAGGAAGACCTCTTTCTGGGGTGGAGGTGGGTGAGAGAAGTGCTTAGAGAAGAGGAACCCTGAGCCTGTGCTCATCTCCTGTGTGAACGTTGAGGAATGTGGAGAGATGACATCAGGAAACATATCTTGAGCACGTAGCTGACAAGTGAGCAGAGGAGCAGGTGGCAAATGTGACAAGTTTTCCAGCTGAACTCTGAAAGGCATGTCTGGCCCTGTGAACAGAGAGAAGAGACAGTGTCATCCAGAACAATTTCCCTTTCCTTTAATAAAACAGGAAGACAGCCTTGGTGAAGGCAACCTACAGAGGAGCAGGTGGCAAATAAGGACCGAAGGAAGGAAGGATGCACTGGATTAAAAGCACAAGTGTTTGTACCGTGTGTGCGTGGGGAGAAATGTCTCTCTGACTTTTCCAGGAAGATTCCTTGAATGACCCAGAAACCCCTCTGAGCACATCTTGAAAATCATCTTCACTCAGGCCATGAGAAACAAGGCTTCGGGCATTCAAACCGCATCAAGGATTTCATAGCTGGGGGGAAAATTATGAGCAATCAAACCACCCCCTGCCCAAGAAATTCTGGGCTGGCAGGAGACATTTATTTGTTGATTTATTTATACTACAGTTCTTTGCCTATTCCTTGTTTAGCTTTGTTTTTTAACTTAGATCATCTGACGTATTCATGAAGAAAGAACATTTCCCCTCTCGCCCCAGACTCTCATAGAAGAACAGTAGAGCTTGGCATTCACTTCTGAATGTCATATGTTTCTTGCTCTCTGGGGTTTCTTTATAATGGTGTCTTAAACTGGCAAAATAATCAGAAACACAGCAAGGAGGGGAGTACAGCAAAGGAAACTGTGGTTCCTTTATGCAAGAGACGTGGGTGGTACTAAGCTTCTGGCTCCCAAGCAATCATAGCAAGGTAAAAACATGTGCAAAGAAGTGCCTCACTCAGCAGATAGTCCCCAGGGGATCTTGGGAAGCATCCTTGAAGGGGCTCTTTGAAGGATATCTGAGAGAGTTGGTATGTGTTCCCTCACTGGGGAGCTAGCACCCAGGTATCTTGCTATGGGAGTGGGGTTAAAGTACAGGAAGAGGCAAAGGGAGTGAGATGCATCCTATCGGGGAGGAAGGCATGAGAAAGCAAAGAATAGGCAGCAAATAGAGAGAGAGAGGCCGCATTTAGTGCAACAAGGCCACCCTGCTAGCATCTCAGCACTGAAGGAATATTGAATGGGCTATGAAAACTGTGTCTTCTCAAGACCCTAGAAAGGTCCTTACAGAGCAAGGGTCTGGTATATTGGAACTGGACAGCACGAAGGAAGCCTGGCTTCTGCAGAACACTTTTCATTCTCCATTTGTCAGAGCTTTATGTCCTGGCCTCTGTATGAGGTAACGAGGCCTTGCACTCCAGCAGGCTTTGCTGACCCATCCCTGCCGTCAGGCAGGTGGGCTCAGTGATTCTACATGCCATTAAAACAAGATTACGTCCCCTTCTTTGTGGTTTTAGTGCATAAACAAAGAGCAAGGGAATAAAGGAGTTGATTTATGATCTTCCATTTTCCCCTCCAAGATGGGCAGGGTTTCTGCCCGTATGAAAAGGAGGGGATATGGTGGCTAATTCCCTGGCCTTTAATCTCATGCGGGTCCTAGACAGGATTTTGGCTCTGCTGGTGGATGTTTGTAGTGAGGGTCTACTCCCATTGCAAAGCACAGCCCCACATGCACACATGCTTTTAGAAATGACTTCTCTCTACATCCCTATAAGAAAGCAAAATTATTATTCCTATTTTTCCCACTGGGACCCTGGATTGCAGTGATACGAGCTATGCTGTCAGCTCAGTGCCAGTCTGAGTCTGCTCGCAAGACCAGCCCTATCACGCCGTTTCCATTCTTGCCCCCGCCTGACCCTGTGGAGCAGGGATTCTGTGAATCAAGAAATTCTGCCAGACACTAAATTGTACAAGACCGAGACCTTGTATGGACTGTGTGGATATACACAACCATTACTCCAGGCTAGCAGATGTTTCAACCAGTTCAGCACGAATACTCCTTTCCCTGTAGAGCAGACTAAGGACAGCACAGACTGCTGCCAGCCAGGGTGCATCAGCTAAGGGTAGGTGAGTGACAGGCACCACAAGTTCAGATGGCTGTTTGTTAGCAGAGCTTGGTGGGAGAGCCCAGGAATGGAGCAGCAGTGAGAGTTACAGGCTTCAGGGAAAGTAGGGGTGCGATAAAGGAGGGAAGTTGCAGGTCAGGCATGAAGTGTTTAGAGAAGGCGTCCCAGCGCCTGGTTTTTACTAGCATATTAGTATCTGATACTCATGTTCTCTGAAATTCATCCAATTCACCAACCAATGAATATTACTAACGTTTCCTGTTGCAGAAAATACTATTGACAGAGGAAGCAGAATGTCAAGGAAGTAATTTTTAATGGTTATTTATTTATATTGAATGGTACTAGAGCGTTATTAAATATGATGTGAACAGTACAATATTGTACCATTGTCTGTCTTGCAGCATGAGGGCTTACTTCTTTTCCAGGAAAACACAGTGGACTCTAATGGAAAATGTATTGGTTTTAGTTGTTCTCATTCCAAGGGTACTCCCTTCAGTCTTCATCTGACCCAGATGCTACAAGAGAAATTCAAGCAAAAACATTTCAGGTCCTTGAGACAGATGTCTGCATCATGGAGGTGAAAGAAAGAGACAGAAGGGAACAGGGGTATGTAGCATAAACTCCATAGTTCCATGGCATCTCTAGCAACACGCTGTCGGTTGGGTGACGTGGTGGTACTGAGATTGCTCTGTAAAGGTGCTGATCAAAACTCAGAAGTGGGTGGTTCTCTGGCAGAGTCATGCCTAAACAAGGCTGCTACAGGCAGCGAGCAGGCTACCTGGTGTCTGTGGAGGTTTGCTGGGTAACGTCACTGAGGTCTGCCCTGCAGCGCGCACTGTATCCGCTCTAGCTTTGTTGGGCCAGCCAGCTCCAGCGCACTGTCCTCCCATCTGGGAAGAGCCAGGACAAGTTCTCCTGGCAGCAGTACGGTAAGGCGTGAGGGATCTCCTGCAGTGAGCCAGCAGTGTGCCCTGGCAGCCAGGAGGGCCAACCGTATCCTGGGGTGCATCAGGCACGGCACTGCTAGCTGGTCGAGGGAAGTGATTGTCCTGCTCTGCTCTGCGCTGGTACGGCCTCACCTCGAGTGCTGTGTGCAGTTCTGGGTGCCACAGTATAAGAAAGATATGGAACTGTTGGAAAGTGTCCAAAGGAGAACTACAAAGATGGTGAAGGGCCTAGACAGCAACATATGAGGAGCGGCTCTTGGTTTGTTCAGCCTGGAGAAGAGAAGACTGAGGGGAGATGTCATCGTGGTCTACAGCTTTCTCACGAGGGGGCGTGGAGGGGCAGGCGCTGATCTCTTCTCCCTGGTGACCAGCGATAGGACCCGAGGGAATGGCCTGAAGTTGCATCAGGGGAGGTTTAGGCTGGATATCGGGAAAAGGTTCTTCACTGAGAGGGTGGTCAGCACTGGAACAGGCTCCCCAGGGAAGTGGTCACAGCACCGAACCTGACAGAGTTCAAGAAGCGTTTGGACTGTGCTCTCAGACATATGGTCTGATTTTGGGTTGCCCTTTAGGGACCTAGGAGTTGGCTTTGATGATCCTTGTGGGTCCCTTCCAACTCAGGATATTCTATAATTCTATGAATGTAGGAACACACCAACACAGCGCTTTTCAGGTGTCAGCAAAAATTGGTCCAAGGTCATACACCCATTTGGTCGGTCTGCTCTGTGAAAAGCCTCTCCCAAATGGTTCTGGAGGCTATGAAACCTTCCAAGAGATGTTTCTCGACTTCCTTCTTCCTGGAAGAAGAAGCAGTTGCTTAGGACAGGAAGCGATGGGAAGTGGCCAAGGGCAGTAGGTTGCGGTCCTGTGCAATACAGCCCATTGCATCTCCCGGGGTGGGGGGGAGACACCCAGGAGCAGCACCAACAGGGTAAGGAAGAGCAGGTTATGGCACTACAAGGTCTAGACGTCTTAACCAACACACACGGTTTCAGTTCCTGCTTGTGCCAGTCCCTGTAAGATGCAACTCACTGGGAAAAATGTCTTATTGGGGCACTAGATCTCAGTCCAATGGGATCAGACAGGGAAACAACTCCAGTGTCTTGGTTCTCCCTTCTCTCTCCAGACAGAAGGAGAACAGATGGGCCTATTTGATAGGTGCCCACTGCTGGCTAATCCATAAGCTTCGGCGAAGCTAGTAGACCCCAGTCCTGTTCCTAATGCTCTCACTGATTTACTCCGTCATTTGGCCAAGGTACATCACATCGGCTATCTGTAACTTTGTTGTTTTGTTTGTTTTTTTTTTTTTTTTACGAGGGATCTACCTCTCAGAAACATGGAAACACTTTTAAGAATCTTTTGAAGAGGCATCGCTAAAAATTTAGCATATTGGAGTAAAAGCAAAATCCGTACCTGCTTATGTAATAAAAAATCATGTTCACAAAGGTTTTGCTTAAAGTGCAACATGGAGCGTACAAGCAAAACATCCTGTGAAAGGCTGAGAACGAACTGCAGTGGCCAAAGGCATCTGAAATGTCTGCCCTACTAGGAAAACCTGCCACCCCCACAAAAAAAGAGGGACAGCTCTGCTTGTCAGTGGCGGCTGAAAGCCTCTGCAATGCCTTCACAAGGGTTAATGCTGCTTTCCTTTTCCCTTGATAGAAACCCTGGGGATCAGGGAAGGTAGTGGACAAGACGAACTGACCGATACTGCCTGAGCACCCTGCTTGGTATCACTCTGTCACACCAGCACATTGTTCGTCCCCTCCTTGGGCCCCGCATTTTCAAGGATAAGCTTCCCAGCTGCGCGGCTGCATTTTCAACAGGGAACTGGTGCAGGTCCCAGGAGTTAAGGAGGGGAGAAGGAGGAGAAAGAGCAAGAGCAAGAAAGAATGAATCTTATTAAACGGTGAGGTACTTCTCTCGGTCTCCCATCACATTCAGGACTGATTGGAGGTGAAATTACACTTGGAGGGAGGGGAAGCCCCTTCCCCTGGGACATCCAGAGGCTCCTGCACAAACTTAATTTCAAGCTCTGTTGAAGATGGTGTTTGTCTTTTTTTTTTTTTTCCTATGCATTCATTTAATTTCTCAGGCAGACGTGAAAATGAGAAAGGCAGACCTTTGACTGTCAAGACAGCCCTCTTCCTGCACCTTACAGATCCAGTCTCACATGTTTTTCCTCCATCACTGCCCTCAATACATCTGTGCGCAGGGGTTGCTAAAATGCTTGCCAACTCCCCTCCACGCTTCAGTGGAGACTGTTATTTTTTTTCATTTAAGCAATTCAATTCATTTTTAATTCAAATCCTTCCTCCCTTCGCCCCCCTTCCCCCCCCCCCGGCTTTCTACGGCAGGGGAAAATACAGGAGTGCAGTGACCTTGAAAAGGCTTGGGCTTGCTGGCACCATGAAGTTCTGATCTGCATTCAGCCTCCAGTCCGCACTTGCTTGCTCTTTTGTGAGAAAAAGGTTTGTGGTAGTTTCTGATCCACCTGTTTTGGTGACAATGGGAGAAGGGGAATGAGAGGAATCATGATTCTTGCATGTGGTTTTGGAAGGATCTTGAAGGAAACCTTCCTGGAGATTCAGCTCTCCCAGCCAGCACAGAAACATGTGCTGTTCAGCTCCTTCTGCGCACAGTTGATCTGGCTAGTTATAGGTTAGTTTTCTAGTCCTGAGAGCATATATATGCACATAGGCTGAACTAAAGACTGGGGCAGGCTGTTGCCTTTCCAGCTGACCTTCTTGTTGTGCCCCAGAACAGGTACAAGGTGACAATTTTTACAATACCTGACTACCAGTAAGTTAGCAGAGCTGCTGATGTAGATGAATTCCAGCGTGTCTGGCTTCTCCCTGCCTCAGAAATGCATCAGACAGACAGGCCTTGTCCAAGTTCTTCCCACACCATTATTTTCTACTGTGACCCAAGGGAGGATTGCAAGCAAAGTGTAAATTCAGGCAGTACCAGCTCCTAAAACAATTACTGCCAGCAACCCCACATCACAGCACTAAAATCTTGGTTCCTCTGTGTGTTTCATGATGGACACATAGATTAATTCTTTCCTGTCCATGGCATTGTACTCACGGCAGCTTTCAGAAGAACAGAGCACGTCGCTTTGTTTTGTGGGTGTGAAGACTAGCAGGGTGTGTTTGCCGTGGTAATGGAGAGAATGCCACAGGAAGAACGCAAATGGTAGAGCTTCAAAGCAGTGTGCAAGAAAAGCAAACTTTGCAGCAGGATTGGGTAGGTTTCAATAAAGCAAGAGTTCAACGCAGCAAGAGAAGTATTAAATACATTTTTTCTAAAAAAAAAAAAAAAAATAAATGTGAAATGACAATAATTTACATCCAGGTCTCATGTAATCCACTTAAATTGAGTAATGGGTTGTTCTGTCCAGCAGAATAAATGAGATCAAGTCTCTTATGGATGTGTCCCCTACATCTCTCCATCCAGCTCTGAAGCAAGAGTACTTCCAGCTCCTGGTATACATGGTATCACCCTCTAACCCCATGCCACCTCCTGTTTGGTGGGGCAAACAGCACCATCTTCTTTGCCTGGTTTGGAGCCGCGCATATTGACTAATGAGCCAGCACATGGGAGCTTCATCTTGGAATGGGACAGGAGGCCGAGCTAAGGGTGCCGGCCCCTTGCAGGCACAAATTTTGTTTTTACTACTCTCCCCAGTGCAAATCTAAACACTGCCTTTTCTTAAAAGGCTTCTTACAGAAGGCTTCTTTTTCTCTGTCAAAATTAAGTGAAAATGGACAACACATTCCATTATCAGAGAAGGCAGAAAGACTGACAGCACAATCACATATGCCCCACTTCATTAAGAAATCAAGCAAAAAAAGAGAAGGATGTAAAAGCCGAAATTTTTATAGGCAGTGAAGCCATGAAAGGAGGTTCCTCACTGTGGAGTCTAGCAAGTGAAATGCTTCTGTAGTCCTCTCAGACACAGGTAGAGAGCAGTGTATTTATTTCAGTGCATCTAACTTTGCTCAATTCAGTAATTTAAAGTCAGGATAGTGACTGTGCACTGAAAGAGCAAAAGAGCTTTCACTCTCCCCACCTGTGGTGGAAACCCAGCTGTGTCAAGTGTGACATCTGCCTGTTCCGGAAATCCTGAAAAACACCGTGACCAGAAACAATTACTCCAACTCCCTTTTCACACACACTGCACACACTATTCCCTTTCCCTAGTAAATCAGTATGATTAAAAACAAAAAACAAAACCTTTTTGTGTACTATCAGACTAACTACTCCAAGGCAGTTTTAAGTAATGAAAACAAATATTACAGTGTTTGTTTTCAGCGTTTTTATGGAATTTTGATTTCTATCCAAAAGCTGCTCAAAAGGAGTCATGCAAAAAGTACCTTGTAAATAAAAAATAAATCAATGATTTGCGACAGTCCAACACATCAACATGAGCACTGCCGCCCTGAGTCAGCGCACACTACACCCCACCGGAGCTGAAGCAGCAGCGGCCCCTACCCGCCTCCCCTCCGCCCCAGCTCGCCGTTTCTCGGCCGTTACCCGGCGGGCCCCCACGCACAAGCCCGCGGGGGCAGCGGCCCCAGGGGCTGAGGGCTGCTGGCGCTGAGGGTGCGGACTACAACTCCCAGCATGCCTCGCTGCGGCACCGCCTAGTCGGGCACCGCCCTGCCCCGCTTTGCATGCTGGGAGCTGTAGTTCCGCCGAGCGTGGGGCGCGCGGGCTCCCCCGCATATAAATCGCGGCCGCGGGGCTCGGGGCTCGGCCGCGGCGGTTGCGTGACGGTTGGGCAGGAACGGCCGCCGGCTCCGCCGTGAGGTGAGTACGTTCGCTTCCCTGCCTCGGGCTGGGACGGAGCGGGGGAAGGTCGGGCTCCCGGGTGCCTACGGGGGCCGGCGGGGGGGCTTACGGGCGAGCCTGCCTCCCCTCCCCCNCGGGCTGCGTGGCCTCGAGCAGCTTCTTCCCTCCTCGCAGGCTCGGTAGCGGGAAGGAGTGGGTCGGCTCCGGGCGTCCTGGCGAAGCCGTGCTGGAAGAGCGAGCTGCCGCCTCCGGAAAGTTCACGTTGGAGGAGGTTGAGGTCTTCGGCGCGCAGCGATGTAGCCCTGAGCGTAAAACGGTAGCTTGTGGAGGGCACCTGAACTCGTAGCGGCTCCGGTTTCGCGGCACAGTCCAAGAACTATGTCCCTGTCTCGTGTTGAAAATCCTTGTTTCCTGCTGTGCCTGTTTGTCTTCCAAGCAGTATTTATTCTGATACTGTACCGAGGTGGAGCTTCGAGTGTGTTCCGTGGGTTTTTAGACTCGCATGGGATGCTGGATTACTCAAAAAGTCACGACGTGTATACAAACCTCAGCTTGTTTACCCGAGCTCCTAATGAAGAAGCTATGCCGTACTGCTCGGCGCAGTCACCAATATTTGGTAGGTACAAACTGACGGTGTTTGAAATACTGCCTTGGAACATCATAACAATGAACGCTTTGTAAAACTAAAGTGTGTATTTCTTGCAAGCTTTTCCACTTTAAAAGTGGTATACTGAGGTAATACTTACACTGACAAAACTTTATTGTGTTAATTAACTCATTTTCATTGGTTATACCATGAAAAGTATTTTACTGATCTGAAAATGTCCAATACTAAGGATTTGGCTAGAGAATGTGTAGGGGAACAATAGTGAAAACAATGCATGGTGTTAATACCAAACTAGTAAAGCTTTTCTTTCCTTTTCTTACCCCCCCCCNCATCCTATATAAAATGTGCCAACAGTTGTGCTTTGGGAACTGCATAATTTTGATCTCTGAGTCACTGCAACTCGTGGTTTCTTTATTTCAACCTTATGTCAAGCCTGTAATTCAATATAAATTGACATTAGCTTTAAATATTTTAAATATTGTTTGTATGAGAATGTATCTTGGCACCTTGCTCTTCATGGTGATTGTTTTGGCCTGTGACTGTTATGCATCATTTAGACCTTCTCCATTAGACTTAAGAAGTCTAAAGGTTACATCCAACTTACACCAGGAGCAGGAGGTCAGAGCTGATCCTAGAGGCAGCATTAATTCAGCTGTTGCATTACTAAAACAGCTCAGAAACTTCGAGTAAATGCAAAGTCAAAACCTTAAAGCAAGTTCGGTAGTGAAGTGGCACATCTCTGGTATTAGTGAATCACTTCTACCTAGGCATGTGAGAATGGATGAGTTCTGTAAGCGTGCACATGCAGTTGGTTTGGCTATTTCTGCTTCTGAGTCTACAACACAGTAAGTTACTCTTGTCTGTTTTTCCATACTGTACAGGTCTCTGTCTGTCTAGGTCCTGCATGCCAGTAGTCTCAAAGCACTCCTTAGTTGTTCTGGTGTTCTAGGAAAGCTGATCACTGCGAGTGGAGCACAGTGACAGCAAGTGGCCAACCTTGGTTCACAGGTGGAGGTATTGTGGAAAACTGTGGCTGCGTTTCCTCCTGTGTCAACTTGCTTACCTAGGTTAACAAGCTTTGCTGGGATGCTCCAGATGAGCCTTCTTAGACTCTGCAATCTTCATAAGGATGCATGTTCTTTTGCAGAGTTTTCTTCCCCCCTCTTGCTGAAGTTAAATGAAATACATGCAGTATGTATGATGAAATTGTATGATAACTTTTGGGTATGTGCTTCAGCACTTCTCTTGGAAACAGCTCTACTAAGTCAATGTTACTAAAATACTAAGAGTACAGGGTCTCTTTGCACAAGTGCCTGTTGTAATGGTCTTAGTGTAGTCTACGTTCATCTCTAACCAGAACCCATGAATTCTTTTGGGAAGCTACAGTTCTGTGTTTCAGACTTCTTTGTTTTACTTGAAAGCACAGCAGAAATGTACTTGCACCTTGCAAAAAAAAAAGTGTGATTCTGTGCATCTTGTCTGCAAACAATCAGATGAGCAAGAGTAGTCACAATGTACATGGAGGAGGCAGATGCAGAGTAAAACTACATTGAAGTAATCGGTGCTCTCAAATCTTAAGATGTCTTCTTCTCCCCATCTCTGGGAGTGTGAAGAAGAGAGGGGGTTGGTGTGCATGTCGTACTCAGAGCTAAAATGAAAACAATGTTAGTTACAGACAGAAGCAAACAGTAAAGTCAGCTAGGAGAAAGAATGAGGTAAAGTGACTGTGAAACTTTTACTGCATTAAAAAGTTAGAATTGAGCATATGAAGACTGTTGCTGTGAAACAATCTTTTGGAGCAATGATACAGATTCAGCTTAAGAAAAACAAATGTTCTGCTACAGCTCAACTTCTACTCAGTGATATTTCCTTTTAAATATAAGAAATGAGATACTCCTTCTGTCATTACTATATGCCAGCCTCCTCTGACGATTTATTTTTCCTTCTAAAAATGCATGCTACTCTGCAGGGTGCTTGCCCTTTATTCATATGTGTCCATCGGATACAAAACAGATGTATAAATACTTTATAAATGTCTTGATTGGTTGTTATCATCTCTCATGGGACTGATCTCTCTTGGAAGCATTACATCAGAGAGAAAGATTAATATTAATTTCATAAACCCATTAAATGAGATTTCAAATCAATTCTTGTGGACTCCAGTTTCCAGTTCAGAGCTGGTAATAATTCACTGTGTCCACTCCAAAACATGTTAAAGTAACTGGAAGAATGCCAAATGGCATAAATGGTTTCTGGATCAGGGCTGTTATGAAGTGCAGCTCCTTCTCCATTTATGTATACAGTAGATCATTTAAGTAATTATTTGAATATAAGATCAGATTGCAGCTCCATCTGTCTTTTTTTTCCAACTACCTGAATCCACTTCCAGGGCAGTGGAGGAAGAATTAACTTAAAGTATAAATGCTTAACATCTCTGCCTTGGAAGAAGAACTGGACTTACCTTTTTAATCCTTAGTGATGTCCATTGAACCTTTTGTGGCCCATAGCTTGAAAAACATTGTAGTAGATACTCAATGTCTTCATTAATATTGTGAATAAGTTACTTCAGTTCCTCTAAAGTTTCTGTGCAAATAACCAGTTGCCTGTTTCCGCTGTTTTTGGAAAAAGCAAAGCATTCATATGCTCGAGTTGCTGTTATTCAAACTTAACCAAGTAGCATTTACATTCAAAATTTGGTGTTCTCACATTGCGTGCAAGATGTGTTGTTTCTGTCAGGTCATCTTTTACCAGGAAAAAGCTTGATGGTAGAAGGCTTGAATTTTATTTTATTTTTTAAAGAGGTACCTCACTTCATGCGTGGTGTGTGCTGAAAGAGTTAATTTGGCCCTCGAGGACTTAATAGCTCAAAGTTCCATCAGTAACTCTGCTGTTTTAAATATGCTCACGCTGTGGAAGAATTTTTTCCAGGCCCTTCCTGTAGCAGTTACTCCTTTTTACTCCCATCTGTCATAACCTTTTCGTGAGCGTGACCATCTGCTGTGGCAATGAGTAGCTCCTGCTGCATTTTGTAATGCATGCTCTACCACTAGAGTTTCTTCTTAAAAGAGAAGGTGGGAATGCTAAGATTTATCTTCAGCTGCTGTTGAGGCAGCCTCATATTCTGTCATTGGAAATTGATGCTTAAATTAAGGCTGTCAGTCAGCTTTTTATTTTTATTTTTATTTTTTTCATCCAGACAGTGATAGAATTGTGCAATATGACTATAGTAATATACTGTGTGCTCCTGCACTTTTTCAGTGATACTCATCCATGCTACTGTTACTGCTTGTTTAGCTCGTGCAAGTTTTACTTATTGAACTCAGTTATTAAAGCTGCTTATTCTGAATTAAATGTGTAGCAAGAAGGCGTTCAGAAGTCATGTAGTTCCTTTCTTAAGGTGGGATAGATCTGGTCAAAATTAATGGATCCCCTGATACTTAGATATGTTGCCTAGAAAGTAAAACAAGCAGGCAGTATGCTGTCACAGGCACCAGCTAACAATATGGACAGGGAAATGTGGTTTTTAATTCCATACACTAAAGTTTTGTATTAATTAAACACTCTCCCTGGGGTGATGCAGGCACAGAAGGAGCTTGGGAACCAGGCTGTGGAGAAAATTGGTGGACGTGTGAAGGTGTTGATTTTGTACCTTGTCTGAATTGGGATCCTGTGCTTGCTAGCATGGCCAAGATGTTTTTTTGTCCTTTCCCAAAGCTAAGCTTTAGCTGTTTTATTTTTCCCTGTTTGGGCCAGCCTGCAACTGCTCTGTTCACATGTGGGATTTAATTGGATTACAGTGCAGTAGCTGTTAGTTGAAATTGGACAGGAAGGAGACCAGAGAGCCAGAATTTTGTTTATAGCCAAGGAGTGTAGGGCAGCCAGAGGTTTGGGGGATATGTCACAGGCTTTAACTTCTTTCTTTTCTGTGTTTCCTTGGCATATGCTGGGTTTCTGAGCTGAGTAGTTTGAGGTATGGAGCCAGGCAGCTCAGGAGAACATGACATCTGGAAAAAACTGATAAATGCAAGTATTACCCTCATGAATCGTATGTTTGGGTATGGAAGGAGACAACAGGAGTGAAGATGGTGCATGTTCTCATACTTCTTCCCTTATGTCTGAATTCAGGTTTGATTTTTTGGAATTTAAGGATTATCGCTACGGAATCTTACTTGTTAATACAAAGAGCCTGGATTGTATTAGGGAAAACAAAAACACACCTTTGTGGGAGAACAAAAGGGATTAATACCCTTTTTTATGTTTTCCTGGGAGCAATGATCTGTAGATGAAATCCAATCTGAAGATAACGTTTCTTCAGCAAGCTCCAGTTCTCATCAAATTGGTGGTTAATGATGCTTTAGTTAAAAGAACTGATAATCAGGGAGTTCATAAATCTGAAAAGCAACATAAATTACAGGTTTAAAACAATGTTGGACTGAAATGTGGTGGTCTTAAAGGTGGAACTGGAAACTGTCTGTGTAAAAGTAGGTAGTAACATCAGAAAATCGTAACAATAAATGTGACCTAGATTAATGGGCCCACAGCATGATTCTCTGAAGAACTGCTCTTCTGTTTCAGATACACGAGTACAGCAGTGTACTCAAGTTTCCTATATAGGGTAGCATAGCCAAAATCAAATTGCATGTGTTGTTTTATGTACTGAAGGAGGGATTTACAAGTGATATGTAAGAGTCAGCAACTGCACGGTCTTGCTGATGAAAAAAATTCAGTTTTTCTTTAAAAAAGCAACAACAAAAGCTATAAAGTGGGATTCCTGAAGGCTAGTCCTCTAGTAGTTCTTTGACTGTGTGAGGAATGGCATCAGTGGCTGCTCAGACTGGCCTTCAGGAAATGCTATTAGATGTGTTGCTTTAGATGGAAAAGGAGACTCTCACCGACTGTAGGTTTGCCCATCAGAAATGTGAGGTATACCAACTTCTGGGTGCTAGCAACATGTTCCTGGTTCTGGATGGACAGCTTGAATCTTACTCCAAAGTTAGTCCCCGAGTCTTGTTTGTTCTCTTAAAAACCACCCAACCAGTGGAGGGGTGTTGCTTCCTTTCAGTTCCTGTCAGTTAGACAGGATGTGGGTGAATGCAGGCTCAATTTTTTGTTAGATTTGTAATAGAGACTTGCATGTAGGATGGGCTGGAAGAAATAGCTTGTGGACTCACCTGCTTAAATATGCATTAGACTTAAGACAAACCCATACTTTTCCCTGCTGAAATGAAAGCTACTAAACACCAGGCCTAAATACTTAGTCTTTCTCTCCCAGGCTTTGTTATCGGGCATTTCAAGAGAGGGTAATTTATTTCAGTGCTTAAGAGGGAGTCTGACTTAGACAGCATTGAAAGCTTACTTCAAAACAGCCACAGGATTAACTATGAGCTTGGAAGAGAAAGAAAGTCTTATTTATAGTTGTAAAAATAAATAAGTAACTTGCCTCAGGTTTCTGGTGCAAAAATATTTTGTCTTTGGGTAGCATGACCTGCAGAGAATTGTTGGACCTACTTAAAACCATAATCTTCAGATTGTCAGATTGTCAGATTTGAATTGTGATTTAGGTGAAGGGTTTCTTCCTAGCTTGTTCAAATAATAGATTTTAATCTTGTTCTGCATTTGTGCTTTATTTTCTAAGCGAAGATAACAGTGGTTGGAAGCCACTAAGACACACTGATTTGTGTGCAAATGTAACTTTTTTGCTAGTTCTGGAACCTTTTCTCACTACCCAAAAGAACAGGCATTGGAATAACCGTAGCATTTTTATTTTTATATTGTTACAATGCAAGACTTGTGTTAAAAAGGTGATTGATACGTTATGTTGTTTTTGTTCTTGTCAAGCTTTTTCAGTCTGAGGAATTCAGATAAAATGCATATTTTCAAATGAGGTAAAAACTGCTGAACACACTGGATGTTTTGCATTTAAAATTGAGGTACTGAGTAGAGAAACTATCACATGTAGTTTCTTTTGCTGCCTGTGCCTGTTCCTGTAAATATGAAACATCTAGCTTCTTTCTCAGTTCTGCTGTCTGCTTCTCCTAAAATTTTGATAGTAAAGTACTGCCTGCTTAGCACTGTGTATATAATTAATACAGTGAATACAGCCCTTGTGACATATGATTATAACATCAAATTAAACTTTAAACTTTTTTTTTGATAAAGCTAACATTTCCTAAAGCATTTGTATTCCCTAAATCATTTGTATTCATCCAGGCTTTAAACTATTTCCCCCCAGCCTGCTGAATATCCTTTTAGACATCTTTGTCCTTGAATCTACTCTGAAAGAGCCTTAGAGACTTTTTCCATATGGATAGCCAAAAAAAAAAAAGTCTGTCATAGATTTGTTTTCAACTGTACTCTCACAGTGAATGCATTTATTCAAGGATACCATCTAAGTAACACACGACAGGTTTGCTTGTGCAGTAGGGGGCCAGTACCAGGAAAAAGCAGTGCAAGAGCCCGGTGAGACCTGCTGGCTGTGACAGGGCTCTGGATGCCTCCCTGCGAGCAGCCTGCCAGCCTGGTGCTGAGCCCGGCACCCCCCTGTGGGGAGGTGGCTGGCAGGTAGTGCTGGGGTTCGTCACACGGGCATGTCTGCGTGGCATCGTTAACTGTTCTGTGCTGGGGTAGAGCTGGTGCCTTTGGATCAGTTGCATGTGGTTACAACCAGTATTTTTAAATGAAAGTTGAGAAACATTCCTGAGCTTACTTTTTTTCCTCTCTCTTTACTTACAGTTGGTCCGTTAACCATCACCTTCAGGGTGCTCCCTAGTGAAAGAATGATCATCAAAAAAAATCCTTTCGTTCAGTCTGGAGGCCACTACAGGCCACCTCACTGCTTGGCCCGCTACAAATCAGCCATCCTTGTAGCATACAGTAACCAGGAGAAGTACCTTCATCATCTTCTTTACTATATTCATCCTTTCTTGCAGCGCCAGCAGCTCAGTTACAGAATCTACTTGATTCAGCAGGTAAATCTAAATCGGATCTGCCCGGTGGTATGCCTGAGTTTTCCAGTTAAGGGTTAGGTTCTGAACAAGAAATGTGAATCTTCTAATGTGGAAGTACCATTTTATGCCTGGGTTGAGCAGGTCAATTATATGCTATCATACCTCCATGGTTACTACTGATTGAAATATCTTACCGCTTGTCAAGATCATTGTTCTGCTATTGATTTGTTGTGCTTCCATTTATTCCAGAGGGATAAAGCTGTCATTAAGTGGTAACTTGTATTTTCAGCAGTTCAAGAGTTGAATGTGGGTTGTCTGTCAGTGGCTTGTCAGTGTAGCTAGTGAGGAAAACTGTTGAGACTAAATGCTAAACTGAAGTTGGATATTTTTAGACTTTATTAAGTAAAAACATCTGGCTTGACCTTGCTGTGTGCCAGCCTATGCAGGTCAAACAGCCATGACTTAGCTGACAAGGGACTGGTGTTGCAAAAGATCAGTGGGGAGAGGGATAGTTTGGGGTTCATTAATTAAAACTGATAGCTGATTGGGAGAGAGAGGAAGCTTTTTGTTTGTGACAGGGATCTGTTTTCTCGGTTCTAAGCTTTAGGAAGCAGTAGTCAGGACAGAAGTGTTGATGTGCATATGTAGACCTGAGGATTGACTTACTGGTCTCTTAAAAGTCCATCTTCTTCATATGCCAATGGTACATAGCCCCTGACACATCACAATTTACAACTGCTAAGAATATTTTGAAGAGAGTGGGTAAAATTTTCAGAGTCTGGGGATGAAATTTTCAGCCAGTGGTGATTCACTCCAGTGTTATTCAATTGAACAAGGCTTCTGCACTAACATCAATTTTAATAGAGTTTTCCTCTTGTTGTTTTGGTACAGAAACATTTTTTTTTTTTTTTTTTTCAGGTGGGGAATGGTACATTTAACCGAGCAAAGTTACTTAATATTGGTGTCCGGGAAGCCCTGAAGGATGAAGACTGGGACTGCCTTCTTCTGCATGATGTGGACCTAGTACCTGAGAATGATTATAACCTCTATGTTTGTGACGAATACTATCCCAAACATATGGCTAGTGCTATGGATAAGTTTCAGTACAAGTAAGTGCTTCCATTTGCTTTGGGATGTTTGTATCCTAATGATGGGTTCTCTTTCCAGATGGAAAGTGGATAGAGAAAGATAAAACCTTTGAGAACTGGGGGTTTTATTTTTTTGTTTTTGCACTAGTGGCTTCCCCAGGAAAGGGTATGGTTGACCTAAGCATGCAATCTTGAACAGTTCTGTGCATGTATTTCCCTGTTCCACTGTTAGATTAATTTAGCAGTAACTGGCAGATTTCTGTTTGCCTGCCTTTCCAGAATAAAAGCATGGGGTGGGAATTACTGGAGTACATGGCAGATATCTGACACAAGGTAGGTATTTGGAACTAACTGGAGATTGGTTAATTTTAAAACCAGCTTCACTTTGACCTACTTGGGGGGGAGGGAGGGGCAGGAATTATGCTGATTTTGCTGTTTTGGGTTTCAGTAAATAATGAGTCTTAAAGTGTCTTAGATAATTGTGTCTTAATTCTGGGCTTAAAACTTTCCATGGGGGTACTTCTAAACTTGCCACTCTGCATCCATCTGCTTCTACAAAAAATCTGTAAGGGATGAGATTAATGTCTGTGACTTGGATCATGTTACTTGTTTGTGAAGGACTGGTTATTAGCCCTCAATATTGATCTTTTTTTTTTTTTCCTGCTCTTTTAGTCTTCCATACAAGGCCTTTTTTGGGGGTGTATCTGCTTTGACTCCAGAGCATTACATGAAGATGAATGGGTTTCCAAACACATACTGGGGCAGTGGTGGTGAAAACGACGACATTGCTACAAGGTACTGATGCATAGGACAGGCTTAAAATAAAACAAAGCTGTCTGGTGAAACATACATCTTTATTCTAAGAAAGGAACTAAGATGTGGTTCCTTAACGTGCTTGCAGCATCATTGTAATCCCCATGCTGTTGGCATTGGGCATGACCGCTGTCAAAAAATGCTCAGAATCTGACTAATTATTGTGCACTGGGAGGACAAAGCTTTCCTCAGACACTGGGGGGCAAAACATTGCTTCACATCCTTGTGCCTTCACTTGCTCTGGAGTGCTTCTAAGGAGTTATAACCACCTGTAGTTGGTAAGTGACTCCATTGACATGAACAGCCCCAAGGAAGGGAATCTATGAACCACCTTGATTTTCTTATTTATCAATTCCCAAACAGTTGTGAACATAAGTTATGGTGAGCATATAGGTTGCACCACACTATCTAGTCACCAATACTTGGAATTAAGGAACACAAGGAATTCTGATTTCAGTCTTCAGTGCTGAGTGATGGAGAAGTCTGTGTACTATTGTAAGTCAGTGACAGCAAGATCTGACAGCTTTTTTTTCTTGTATGGTGGTTGCTATGGCAGCAGCATGCTATGGAATGAATTTAGGTTCAGGTACTCTACCTCATGCAAATTCTTCAAGTACAAAATTGTGGCTTGGGTTTTCTTTATTAACCTGTGTAGTTGCACTGAGCACCTTTATTGTCCTGCACTAAGGCAAGCTTATAGGGTGCTTTATAATACTAAACTGACAATAAAGGCCTTATGGTTCTTTGGTCTTGGAGAGTGTGACAAGTTACAATTCTGGTAAGAGTTTTCTGGTTGAGAACTGTAGGAGTTCTTACAAAGCAGTACTTTTCTGGGAATTGAAATTGGGTTTTCTAACACAGAAATCCTCACTTTCCTTTTAGAGCAAGCTAGCTAAAATGGTGTATGATTGTTTAGAGATTCGGCATTTACTAAGGGAATGGAATGCCTGGAAAATAGATCTTTAAATCAGCCATCACAATGCTGGGTCTGTTCAGCTGTTCACAGTACAGCTTAGGCTTCTAGTGTGATTTTCAAGTACCAGTGGTGAAGAGTCATACCAATTAATGTACGAGAGTATACTTCCTTGCAGAAATCTCTCAAGGCAAGTAGGTTATGTAGATCCCAAAATAGCCCTTGAAGGAAGGTAAATGTCATATTGTTTCTCAGAAAACTTAAGACTCGTGAATAGCAGTGTTCCAGCAGATAGGTACATGTTGTCCATAGACAGTGACTGTTAATTAAGGATTTATTCATGTGCTGAAGTCTCATCTTGCAAAAGTTAGGAATGAGATGGCTGTTTTTGAACAACCAGGTTGATGTCCCTACTGGGACTGGATTTTAGGAAGTGCTCAAGCATTTCTTAAGGTAGAGCAATAAAATGAATTAGTATTTGACACTGGACATTTCAATTTCCTACAGAAGTCCTGTATAAAGATTTCATGCTGGGATACTGCTCATTAAGACAGAATTAGCAAAAACTAATAATTATGGCTGCTACTCACAGTTGGCAAACTGCAGTACTTATTATTAGTCCTAGTAAACACCAGGACCTACCTTTTTATTAGAATTAAATGCTATTCTAATTGGAACCACTGCTGCGTTAACATTGTCAACTACAGGGAAATCTGGGTTCTTAAAACAGTGAATACATTAAACTTATAACATCATGAAGGAGTTAATCTTGCAACACAGATTGCAACAGCAAAGCTAGTTTAGTGTTTCTTTTTCTCTTTTTGATTGAATGTGCAATAAGCGATGTTGAAAAAGCTGCCTCATCTGAAATCCAAACTGAAATAAATAATAGTATGTCATACTGTCAATGAAATGTTGTAATCATATGATATCTCTAGCCTAACAAATATTTTCAGTTCTGTAGCCTCTTTCAGCTTTAGAACATTCCTGCTTCAGTGCAGTTTGCTGTTGTACTAGATTTTAACAGAAGGCAATCAAATGTTGCAAACATGCCAGTTAGATAACCTAAATTAAGCAAACATTCATTCTTACATTCATAGGAATTTTCTTTGCATAAGAGGTCTAGCAGTATTACTGGCAATTTCTGTTGGTAAGCTAACAGATGCCATCAGTAATGGATTGCTTAAAATCACACAAAATGCAGTTTTTAGCTTTAGAATTCCAAAATAGACCTGGCTTCAGCTCACTTGTTTTCTTATCAAACTGTCCTGCAGCTGACCAGGTCACATTTGGTGCTCTGGTGTATCACATATCATTAATCTTTCATGAAGCCAGTGCTCTTGTTGAGGCTGTTTTCGTGAGTGGCACTTCTCAAGAACAGAGAGACTTAATCCAATTCTGAAACTCAGGACTGGGTTCCTTTCGGAAACTGCAAGTTTTTTTTTTTTTCCAAAAAATATAGGTGATGGAGCACTAGGCAGTAAAAGCTCTGCTCTTACAAGGAAGTGAAAATAATGCTCACTTGCCAGATGCAAGGAATTGCTCTTGAATGCTCTGTATGCTATTGTTCATTCCCTATTTGCTAATCCTCGTTGTACCCTGTCAAAATACAGTGCAGCTGGGAGGATCCTAGCCCAAGCCCAGTTAGAACCTGCTGGAGAGGATAATTTGGCACTGTGTTAAACTCACTCCCTTCAGCTTCTGTGTTTTGCTCCAATTGCATTAACATCGAAAAATCCTCTCTTCCCTTGAACTTCCCTGTATCTAAGCCTAGAAATGACATCCTTATACCTAAGCAAACATTTTTTTCTTCATTTTAAAGGATCCGGTTAGCAGGAATGAAAATTGTCCGGACCCCATCACACCTTGGACGCTACAAAGTGATGGACTACAACAAAGAGACTGAGGAGCCTTGGAGAAGGTAACTGTTCTAGAGGGGGGCAGGTGGGAGACTACTCCTTGCCTTGTGGCAAGCTGTTACCCTCATCTTCCTCAAAACAGGCAGGAAGCAAACCTCATGCCACTGGTTATTTTTCTGCTTTAATGCTGCTATTTAAAGCTTCCAGTCAACTTCAACTGAACAGTACTGCTCATGACTCTGCATTTGAAGGGTAGATGCATTTTTCTTAGTTTCCTACTTCTTACTTAGTAGGAAGTTAAGGACATTTGTTAGTATCAAACTTCAGCATCAAATTATTCAGGGAATACCAGTTCTAAAAATGCCACCTCAGTCTGTCTTGTGAACAGGGAGGTTTCTGTTTGGAGAGGCTCTTTGTTACAACTTCCAGATAAACAAAACTTGCCTTACAGTCTGTGCAGCTTTACGGTATGCCATTAAAATAATGGAAAGCAGTATTCTAGTTTTAGAAGGTGATTAAGGTGCATGACAGACCTTAGCAAAGACCCAGTTTTATACAAGAGAACTGGTAGAGGGTGTTGGGTCAGGTATGGTGGAGGATTCTCATTGACAGTGCAGATTTCCCTCTCATCTTAAACTGAGGTTTCCATAACAACCCTGTCTTAAACCTATTTACAGCAGCCTATGTACACCACTCCTGCAAGCCTTGTTGTTGCACTCCCAGGTCTCTCTATGCTTGCTGCCAGGTTCTCGTTGTTTTGCACAGCATAGTTCCCACCCCACTGGTCTCCCTTTCTGATTAGGTTCCAGTCCAAGTTGTCTGCCTTGTTTGTAATACTCAGCGTGAAGTTGAAATCTGTTCAGCCTCCTCTCTCTCTAGTTTGCAATTATGTAAAGAGAATTTCTGGGGGGCTTTGCTGGCAGCTTTCATCTGCTAAACCCTTGCCCTCTGGAAGACTGTTTCTTCTGCTACCTCTATTCAAAGCATCAGCTGTAAACATCACATTTGTTCTTTTACCTAACTGCAGGTATTCTTCCTTCTTCAGGCCTGCTTCCCGACATAACACTGGAAAAACATGGAAGGATGATGGAATGAACTCTTTAGAGTTCAAGCTTCTTTCCAGGACAAAGCATCCTCTTTATACCAACATCACTGTGGACATTGGATATGTTCCCCCCTTTTCTTAAGAGAATGAGAATAAAAGTGGAGTTTGAGCTCAGCATGGTTATGGGTATTCAGCCTCTACCTCCTATTCTAGTGCAGAGTCTGCACTGCCTGAGACTAATCCTGTTGTCTTTCATGCATTTAACTTTTCTTCTGAGTGTACAAGATTTAAAAGAAAAGGTTTTAGGACTAGGATCTGGCTTACTGTAAAAGTCCTTTAAAGCACTGTAAAACTGAGCCAAATCCACCTCTCATCCCTCAGGCTGTGGGGATTAAGGTCCCCTTGACAGTAAGCTGACCCAAGTTTTCTGGAACCTTTGTTCCATAGCCAGATAGCTCTGTCCTGCTGCTTACTCAAGTGGTAAGTGGGATTCAAGCCATTCTGTCAGCCAGTCCTCTGAAATGCTGTATTTTGAGAAAGAATTTACTCAGTGGTGAAAGCTATTACAGTTCTGTAAATACTTTTTGTGAATTTGAGTAAAATAAGTTGAGGTACATGTTTGGGTTAAGATTTTCTAGTGTATTTAGTAAGAACTTAATAAAGCTCACATGAAACCAGAGCTTAAATTCTTGGTTGTAGGGCCAGATCCATCAGTGTGCAAGTGTTTTTATTGTAGCTGTAAGTAATTCAAATTGAAAGAGGCCTCAGGCTGTCACATAGCCTAACTTCTGCTCAGCATAGGGAAATTAATCTAGTATTTCAGCTGTTGCTGTTTTACCTTGTTACATGTAGATATTACAGTCAAGTTCCTGTTCTCTGTTCACTGAAAAGCTGCATCTATCCCACTAACACCCAAGAACCTATTAAAAGCTTCATTCTTCTCTACAGCTGGAGTAATACATGTCAACCAGAGACCAAATCATTCTTCAATACTACAGTAAGAAGTTGCTTTTTGTCAGGCAATTCTTAAGACAGTTTCCTAAAAGAAGCTCCCCCAGCCCTGGCTTTGCTGTATATCCAACAAGCAAGCATAAAGACAGATCTAATACAATAAGGTCAGAGTTTTAGCAGAAATCCTACAGCATATCAGAACAGTTATCCACACCTATCTTCTAAAACAAAAACCACAAACAGTAATGGCCTGGGTACATATACACGTATGTATGCTGCTAACAGTATGGCCTAAAGCATAAAAGAACCAAAGACAGACAGTCTTTCTCCATCTCAGTTAGCCAGTGCAATTCCTTCTAAATCTCTCCAGAATAATGCACAACCTGCAGACTACTGCAGAATTAAATGAGACTTCCATTTTGCCACACGATGCTTGAGCACTCCCACTGCATGGTGAGTTGAGCTTTTGAAGGACAAGAGATGCCTTTTGAATTAAGGGGATTTTATTTTATTGAGAGATTTTTAACATCTCACCTATTACCATTATTGCCATTCCCCCCACGCATACACACACACACACGCATTTTTTCCTTAGATGGGAAAAATATCAGAAAGTTTGTAGACAGTGAAGAATTCTTGTGCTTTTAAGGGGAAAACATGGGCCTGCTCCTTTTGAAATCATGGCAATGTTGCCTTCCAACTACAACAAATTGAAAGTTTAGGAATAGTTGCAAGAAATTTTTTTTTAGAAGACTTGGTTCTTGTCCTTCCATTGGACCAGCCCAAACAAGGAAACTTTTACAAACATCCCAACAGAAAGTGCATAGAAGAACACCAGGATCTGCCCTCGGGTCAGTCCACATTTCCAGTCCAGTCTCACAAAATGAGATTCCTAACCGATCAACAAGATGCTGTGAAGAAAAACCTTCTTCTGTGCTACTGAAGTACTCTTTCAAGCAGAGTGCTGCCAGTCAGCTGCTACAGCAGCAGCCACAAACAAGATCTGCTGCCCTTTCCTATAACCTGTGTGGCGCTCACCCTTATGAGATCTTTGGCTGCATGCTGAAATCCACTGTGATGTTGATGTATAAAGGGTTATGTTCCACTGATAGCAGTTTATATGAACAGGAATTCAACCCATCTGTTTTCCACATTCTAGATACCTGGCGTAAAAGCTTCATCCTGAGGACAGAGCAGAGGAGAAAGTCTTCATAGCACAAAACTGAGATGCATAAGAGGAGTTTTGAGTTCTTTCCCATGTCTAGTAACCTTAGAGGCAGAGCTATGACCATTCTGTATCTACTCAGAATGTAAATTCGTGCTTTTCCTGTCCTCAGCACAGACAGTCAGACATGGGAAAATAGTCCTTCAGTTTGGGAAGGAGAGTTTAAAGCCATTTAATCTCCAAAATGGTATGTCCAAATCATATTCATGTGACTATAGCTTCACAAGGTTCTAAGGAATGTTACCCAGTCAATTTTAGGCAGGTCTGCACAGAACAGCTGCCAGCTGTGAACAATGGTGTCACAGGCACCCTCCCCCCCAGAGTCTGGGTACCACAAAATGTCCATTTGACCTAGCATGAAGAACTGGGCCACCACTTGCCTGGCTCCTAGCCACCTGCCATGGCACTGCAAGGTGGAATGCTGTTCTTAACTCACCTCTCTCTGTTCTCCTCATTGCCATGGTCTCGGTTGTGGAAGATCATTGTGTACCTGGCTACGTCAGCAGATGGCCTCATCACTCGCATCTTCTGCATCTCAACCCTGGAAGAAACAATAGCGCTATGAGCAAGACACCACCTATAAGCCAGCTCTGAAGGAGAAATGACATTCTGACACTTCAGCTCTGGTACATGCCATGGAAGTGAGCATAGAGAACTGTAGGAAACATCTTCAATCTCTTCCACAACCCATTTTGCTGGAGAAATAGAGCTCACAGAGTTGGGTTTCTGGACAGGAGGGTGACATATACCCCTATCTTGAAGAGAAGCATGTAGCTATTACAGCAGAGATCATATAGAGCTTGCTTTAAGGACATGTTATACCACAGAATACATTTAAATTAGCATTATCTGGTCCAGTTTTACTACCACACATTAACCTAGGAGGTCTGTAGAAAGATTACATGTTTTCCAACAAGTTCGTTTCAACTTGTGGTAAAGCCTCTATAAGTGATAGTTCTCCACTAAAAAGAGGAAAAGAGCTTGTTTTCTAATGGCTGGCAGACAGCTCTACAATTTTGAACTTTGTCCACATGAAGAAAAATTTCTGAGAACAATGTCAAAAATGTTAAGTCCCATGCATGGATTTTAGTGTCTGACATCAGGCACTTGATTGGAACTTTTGGCCTTAAACATATCTGTGGTGCACAACAATTTTGTTCTGTCAGCAGCAGAAAGGGTTAATTTTATGGCAGTGGAATTAAGGAATACCCCAGGTCTTTGCTAGTCACACATCAGCAGCTGAAAGAGCAATAGGAAACCAAGAACTGAAGAAACTCCCTCTGTAGCCTTCTAATGACTGTTTGTAGCAGTAAGTTATCAAATGAATACAACAAATTATGTGAAAAATCTCTGATGCTCACTGTAGAAAAGAGCCCAGAAGAGAACACCGTGTTTAGTGTGGAGGCAAATCAGTAGGACACAGAAGCCAAACCGTAGGAAGTAGTAGCCTTCCAGTCCTGAGTTCTTGAAGATACTGAAGGGGATGCTGCCATCTGCTGCCTTTGCAGAGGAAGGCTACAAGGACCTCTCTGTACAACAACCTATTGAGAAAGCAAGCTTCCCGTTCCCTACCCACCACAAATGCCATAACCAGCCCAGTCCAACATCTACCCAAGAGGAAAGATGTGACCTAAGGCCAATTGCAGTGTGCACTCTGGGTCATACGATTTGGTTTCCACACCAAAGACCACAATGGCTGGAAGGCTGTCAGGTGCCACACACAAGCAAGCATCGCTCTTGATTCCAAACACTCCAGAGACCCTCAGTAAGTCCTGCTGATCTGCACAGCTGGTTCTGTGTTGGGCACAAGAACCTGTGAAAGAATACCGCTATCACCTCTGCTGATTAACTGTGACACATCTCAGGAAGCTGGGGAACAAGATAGTACCAAGCCATCCCCTACCACTAAAAATATCTAGCTCCCAAGATGTCACAGAGAAGTTGGTGTGTCTAGCTAGAGACTGGGGGGTTAGGGAGCAGAAGTTCTAAGAAGGGACAGAAATCCATGTCACCAAGTAGACCTCTTAGATTTCCTGAGACACAGACGATCAATCTGCTAGACAAAAGCTTTCATTTGGAAGTTCCTAACTTTTAACACACTTGATTTCTTCAGTGTAATTATTTAAACTCACCAGGGGTATGAATTTTATGTCCCCAAAATGTTTGCTTGCATATTTAAACAATTGAAAAGGATAAACACTAAAGGATGACAGAGTATACCCAAGTTACAAATTGATAGGTTCTTTTTTTTTTTTTCTTCCTTTTACCAACAGCAATGCTGGTTCACAGAGGTTTCCACCTAAGCAAAGGGGAACAGATCAACATGAAAGTTTCAGTGTTCTTTGTACCACCAAGTATCTCAAACTAACAAACTTCCACTTCAACAGGCACGTCTGCAAAACTAGTTTTAACAAAAGCAAAGGGCATATGGATATATGTGCAGTCTTTCTAAAATGTAAGTTATTCACCATCTTAACTACAATCAACACCACCCACACACAAACTAAGCCCTTCTAAGAGAAAGTCATGGTAGTCAATGAATGGAAAAAAGAAGCCAAAACCCAAATAACTCCCACACTCTTGCAAAAGTAGTGGAACTCAATACATGTGTCACTGGCAGATCATAACACAGACTTCAATCTTATTTCAGTTGCAACCAATTTGCAAGCTAGAACAAAAATGATCTGTGGCTGAGACAAAAAAAAACAAAACCAACCAAAAAAAAAAAAATACCAAACCAACAACTCTCTCAGGAGAAGGACCAGATTTTAAGCATGACTGATCTTTTCAAAGAGAAAACCATTCACAGAACTGCATCTTCACGCTCCAAATTCCCATACAGCAATATTCTCAGACCCATTTCCCTCTAGCCGCCTTTTTACCTGATTCGAAGGTCATCATCTTCTCCACCCCAACCCCAGTAGTTGTTAGAGAATCCATTCACCTTGGAAAACTGATCTCTTGTTAGAGCAGTTACACCTCCAAAATATCCCTGGTAGCGTAACCTGTAAGTACACAAAAGGAGAGAATGAAGAATTAAAAGGTTGAGTTACACCAACAATGAGAATATCACCCTGAAACTCTGGATCTACACCTGTCTTTTGCAGAGTTCTATGATGATGTTCAACTTCACATCCACCAGGACCCCCTAGGTCCTTTTCTGCAAAACTGCTTTCCAGACAGTCTCCAACATGCACCAGTGCACAGATTTTTTCCTCCTCAGGTGCAGGATTTTGCATTTCCCTTTGCTGAGCTTCTTGAGATTCCTGTTGGCCAAGTTCTCCAGCCTGGTAGAAACTTGCAGTGCATCAACCACCCCTCCCAGCTTTGTATCTTCTGCTAACTTGCTGAGGGCATGCTCTGCCCCATTGTCCAGGTCACTGCTGAAGACGTTAACCAACACTGGCCCCAGTATCAGCCCCTGCGTACATACTCTGCTAGTGACTGACCTCCAGCTGGACTTTGTTCCACCAACCAGAACCCTCTGAGCCCAGCAGTTCAGCCAGCTTTCAGTCCACCTCAACTGTCCATACTTCATCCCTTTGTCAATACGGATGCTATGGGAGACTGCTGAAATCCTTCCTGAGTCAGGATAAACATTATCCAGTACTCCTCCCTTGTCCACTGAGCCAGCCATCTCATTTGTGGGCAGATTTGCTTCATCACCTTCCCTGGGATTAAGGTGAGGCTGACCAGCCTGTGGTTCCCCAAATCCTCCTCTTTGCCTGTCCTGAAGACAGGAGTGACATTTGTTTTCTTGCAGGCCTCAGGAACCTCCCCCAAACCTTTCAAAGATAACAGAGTGGCTTTGCAGTGACAGCAACTAGGTCCCTCACACTGACAGATTCATCCCATCAGGTCCCACAGATATATGGTGTATACCCAGTGTTCAACAACCCCTTCCAAAGGGAAGTAAACATTGGCTCCTTTGGGACCTTTAAAATTGGACTAAAAAAAAAAAAAAAAACATACAATAAAAATGGTCGCTAGGAAAGGATATTACAGCCTCAAGGAAATAGCTTAGCTAAGCTAGAAGTCTTCCTACCCTTGCCTTCTATGTTTGAATATATAAACATTTTCATAAAGAATCTGAGTTGTAGTTTATAAACTAAACATAACTTATTTGCTCTCCAGAGGAGCACAGTTGCTAAGATTACCATGTCCTGCATCACCATAGAAGATATTCCCCTGGAAGAAAACAACCAACCAACCAAAAAAAAAAGACAAAAAAGCCAAAAAAAAAAAAAAAAACCCACATTCCTGCTCAGGACATTTTGCATTAATACAGGACACATATGACTTCAGTTTTCTCAACCTCATCTGAGTAACACATCTCAGTATGCCCACCTCAGCCTAAGCAAAACACTGAGGTCACCCACCCAACGGGGATTTCAACCTGTGATCTCATTCTTGAGCTCAGGATCTGAATTTTTTCAAATGTACAGAGGAATTCCCCAGGGAGTAAAGCGTGATTATCCCCACTTCACTGATATGTAAGCGGATGCAGTGCCACAGAAATGAAAGTATGAATTGAATTCAAACCACCAGTATCCTATTGAATACTGGTACAGGGTATTCACAAAAAAAAAAAAAAAGAAAAAAAAAACACCACACATTTTGTCAGTATAAGACTCTTTAAAACCAAAGCTTAAAGGTAACCTATAATTAACACCTCCTTTCCACAAACAGGAGAAGTCTGAGGAAATTAATCATAAGATCCCTTAGGAAAAGCAAAAATCCATCTGCATGCTTAGCTCACAAAAGCACTTGCAGTAACTAAGGAGGTTAAATAAAGTACTTCAAGTTTTGTGCCATGTTACTAGTCTAGATTCTGTATGCCTGTCAAATAACCAAAGCAATGTTTATGTTGTTTTAGTGTACTGACCATCCTGTAGCCCTCAGCATTTTCTTTGCAAGGCACAGCACTCCAAAAATCTGTCAGGAGCCTCATTCATTTAGTGAAAACTCGGATGACCACAAGTAACTGGAAAGTGAGTGTTATTCTGTACCAGAATTTGCACATTCCCTCTCTTTCTCATATACTTAGTAAAGGAAACCCAGAAGTGAAACAGAGCTTTATTTCAAAGTGCTATGCAAATCAGCTTTTGAAAAACCATTTCTAATTAATATTTAGACTGACATGACATGAGGTGAATCTTGAAAGAAACACAGTTCAGTGAAACCACTCTAGTCATTAAATTCACCAAGCTCAGGAGCCTTTTTCTCTAAGGTGAACTGAACCCGACTTTTCATTTTAAATTATTTACATCACAGTAGCACTTAAGTGATCCATTTAAAAACAGAACAACCCTGTACAACCAACTAATTAAAACGACAAGCCTATCCCTTGACAAATTCTCATACTTGAGCAGATCTCAATATCAGAAGTTACCTCTTCAACAGCAAAAGGTAAGTGGCAAATTTATTAGCACAATCCCAAGATCGTACTGTCAAATCACAGGACCAGGAGACTGCAAACATATTTCTAGCTTTGACATAAGGTCTCTGGTGTGTTGCTTTCCTCTCAGAACGCCCTCGGAAACCAGAATGATGACAATGACCATTCTTACGGGTGACTACAGGGCTAACTTCAAAGATGTCTGTAAGGATCTTCTGTCAGAAGGTGCTCCAGAGAGGCGGAGCATTACCACCAGAAACCTGGTGTCAGATGGAAGGGAACACTCGAGTATACAGCTCCATGAGAAAAGGAACATTATCAGTAACTTGGCATTTTCCAGTTGGTTTTCTTTTCATGTTCATTGTTTCCTACCTGTATCCAGTACTGTTCCTGCCAACTACAAGGTGCTTTGGTTGTCTGTCACACATGTAAATGTTAAAGTCATTCTCTGGCACCAGATCCACATCATGGAAAATGAAACAGTCCCAGTTCTCTTCTTTTAGGGCCTCTAGGTATCCTACATTCAGCAGTTTAGCTCGATTAAATTTGGTGCTGCCAGCCTGTGGAAAAGAATGGAAAAAACTCTGAAGAATGGGTCAAACCTTTTTAACTAGAACCGTTCACAGGCTTTTCTTCTAATCATGTAGTTCACAACCACATTCGCACCTCACAGCCTTTACAGCAATAACTACACAAAGAGCCAGCTACTCCATACAGCATCAGAGTAGCCAATGATGCAGGGTGTTTCTTTGGCCTCTACTTGTCATGAATGAACACAGGTAGGGGCAGGAAAGCCTAAGACTATGGGGCCACCAGAAGCATGCATGCTGTACAACGCCATTCCACTGCTATTGCTGTTCCTGTCCTGTTACTCCATCAAGCCACACAACAAAAGAGGTATCAGTAAACAGTTTAGAAACTGGCAATCCATGCAACTGTGTCATAAGGCTTATGAAAGCTTTAGTACTACAGTTATTGGTTTACAGATGTCAGAGCACTCAACACAGGTGATTTATGCTTGCCCACTCAGTTCAGAGGATAGCAGTGCTTAAGAAGCACACTGTACTTCCTTAAGCCACACAGTAGGTGGCAGAGTGGGAAATAAAATGCAGGTCTCTTTCTTTTTAACTCCTACCTATAACCCAATTATTATGCTGCACAGGGACTCCTAGCATAGCGCTTCACTTTACTTTTACTCATCTTCATTGTTTGCTTTTACAACAAATTAGTGCATCTTCACTTTTCAAAAATAACATCTTCCACCTTTTAGATATATACATACACATATATACCTGGCAGTTTGGTAAGCTTACCATGACACCGGTTCTGAAACAACAGGAGGGCTTATCTTGTTATTTATTTTTTAACTGGACTGTACACACAAGCCAGCTTGTAGAACACCTTCTGCTTCTGAGGACAAGGTGGTAAATTGCCTCAAGTTCCAACTGGGAGTCAAGGAGCCCAGCTGTGCGCTCCCAGAAACCAAAAGGCCAGTCATTTTCCAGAATTGGCAACCTGATGTACTTGAAGGAGTAAAAAAAGTGATCTTCAAGAGAAAGGGCTCATTTGCTAGAAGATGTCTGGACAGAAAGCGACTCCACAGAAAATCAGAAAGAAGCTGGCCTCCCCAGACTGAGGGGAGGTTGACTGTAGCGAAAGCAGTCATATACAGAGCGCGTTCTATCCTTCCAGTAAGTAACGCTTTGCTTCAAAGAAGCATTGTGCTCACCGTCACCAATGGCCATCTGCTCCTGCACAAAGATGACTTACGAGCTTTATGGCTCACTATACATGCACTTTGGGAATACAGCCTGTTCTGAGAAACAGAGAAGGATAATCAATTGCTTCCATTCTGAGTCAGGGAAGAAACATATTTTCCAAGAAAAAAAATAGATAAAATTCACCCAAAACCTATGATTTCAAAATCCTATTTTCATATACAGGACATTAAAAAGAAATCTCTCAGAAAACCTCCTAATGATGAAAACATAGGTTACTGGGTGAACAACAGAACAATTCAGACGACTGGTGAAGAACATACAGAGAACTTCACTTGCGTATCAAATCCAGCAGCAACATCTACCACTGGTTGGTTGCGTCTCCCTAATCAGTATGGTCAGCCACCACAGCCCCCTTCCTGCACAAAGGTAGCCAAACAGCAGTTAAAACTGCCTTCCAGAAAGGGCCATTTCAGTGCTAGAACATATTTGTTCATATGCTGAACAAATAGCAAGTCTACTTTCATCAGCTACAGAAAACAGTTTCTCCTCCTTACTTTTGACAGAACACTAACTACGTGACAAGCTTATGGTGGGAAAGAAATTATTCACCCTTTAGAGATTACAAGCTCATGGGTTTTTTTTTTCAGTACTGCATGCATGTATGCATGTGTTTGTGTAGCAAAACATGATTTTTGAAATGCTATAAGTAGCCCATAAAGAAGAGAAAAATAATAAAAGGCCCGTTTCTTAATCTTCCTCCCTCCAAAGCAAGTTCTGTGTATTTTCATAATTAAATCACGTTTTTCTCTATTTCTTTCCCCAAAGGTACTTAATGACATCACAAATGGAGAGTGAAAATAGATTTGCCAACAAAGCGTGTTTTAGTTAGACTCACCTTCCAGTGTCTGGGTGTGCCTAGCCACAGCGAAAGGCTAAGCAAGAGTTCCCAATCTTCCACTAAAAAACTCTGATAGAACAAGTTCAGACTCAGCATTGCTGCTCACATCAGACCCAACCTTCAGACTTCTCTATTACTTTCTGCTAACATGACGACAGCCTTTCTCCACCTCACATATTTCAATAAATAAATACGGTATGCCCATTCTCCCAGTGATTTATTGCTAACCACTGTTTGCAAGCTGGAGTGAGCCATTATTCATACAATTACAGTAAATACTAATGCAGAAAAAAGCCTCATTTTTCCACTCTACAGGCCACATGATGACTCTAAACAATGAAGGAACAGTATATTCCAACTGAAAGTAGATCCTGCCATTGAGCAAAAAATGTAAGCTTTCACCTAGACTGTGCTGCCTTTTACTGCTTGACTCCATCCCCTTGAAGCAGAGGGTAAAAGAAACTATTAATTTATCACCTTATTTTTTTTTCCAGCTGTCTGAAATATCTGTTTAGAATCAAAGAGAACACATGCATAAATGATAGTAAAAGAAAGCAAATACAACAAAAGTTCAAGAAAGAGAACGCATTACAAAAGAGAAATCTGTACTGCTTTCAGCTCATGTCACCAGAACATAAGCACTTAAAAGGCAATGTGGCAGAGGTCTGTATGCTCAGATTTTAGCCACTGACTCCACAGAGCTTAAAAGAATACAAAATAGAAAATTACTAAGCCTTTCAGGAACCAAATGCTCTGCAATGATTATTTCTTCCCACAGCCTTTGCTGTGCAAATAAAGCACCTACGAGCAGTAGCTAGCGTGGTTAGTTTGACACAGCAGAAGTACAACCACATGATAAGCAGAGCTTACTAAACTGACAGCCAGTAAGCAGATGGGAGAGCAGACCTAGCTACAAACTGAGGCCTTTGATCCAAACAACTCCAAGTTTGAAGACAGAAAACATGTCAGCCTAGTTGCATGCATGCATACTGCAAGAGAAGTGAGTTGTACCAGTAATGCAGAAGATGCTTACCTTAAACAATAACTCAGAAATAGTAAGCTACTTCGACTGAGAAACAGACACTAGTCAAAGACACTATTTGTTAATACTTCCCAGCTTTGTTAACAACAGCCGAGATCCTGTAGCAGTGGCTGCAAGCACCACTGTGTCCCTCAACAAGCAGAAGCGTTCCAGGCAGGCTCAGGAGCGATGCTAGGCAGTGGAGGTGGCAGCACACTGCTCCTTGGACCGCTGAGCAGCGTCACCCTCCCCACCCAGACAAGTCTCTGCAGAGCTGCCTCACCTGGTGAATAACGTAGATGCCGTAGTCCAGCTGCTGCCTCTGCAGGAAGGGGTGGAGGTGCTCCAGGAGGTACAGCAAGTGTCTCTCTCGATTGCGGTGTGGAATGAGGATGGCCACACGCTGCAACGCTGAACACTCTGTAGGGTGATACCGGCCCTTGGCCACCTGAGGGTTCTCCTTTTGTACTTCTTCTAGTGTGAGAGATGGTTTGAAGGTCAGTTTGCTGGCACCTCCTGTAGGAAAAGCACAGGAAGCTTTCCTGACTTGTTTGTGGCTAGTCCAGTCACCTAATGAGGTGCTCTGTAATCAGCATAAGAAACCCAGATTCAAGCCCACAACTGGTTTCCCAGGCTTTCCGAGAGAAAAGCAGTGCTAGAAGGATATTACATGGGCAGTGGAAGGAGAGGGTACTGAGCATTTAAACAAACTGATTACAGAGCAGTGGTGATAAAAATACCAAGAGAAGTTCCACCCTGCTGCAGGAAGATTGGCCAAAAACAGCTGTCAGGGCAAAGTAGAGTAGGAGGAGAGCAAAGTGGAAAGAGACATAGGACTGTGGCTGTGAGAATTCATCTCTACATAAAGCATGAACAAAAGCATTGCAGGCTTAATGCTGTAAATATTTAAGATAAAGTCACAGAATGGTTTGGGTAGGAAGGGACCTTAAAGACCATCCAGTTCCAAACCCCTGCCATGGGCAGGGACACCTTCTACTAGACCAGGTTGCCCAAAGCCCCATCCAACCTGGCCTTGAACACTTCCAGGGATGGGGCATCCACAGCTTCTCCGGGCAGCCTGTTCCAGTGCATCACCACCCTCACAATGAAGAATTTCTTCCTAATATCTGATCTAAATCTATCCTCTTTCAGTTTAAAACCATTGCCCCTTGTCCTATCATTATCTACCCGAGTAAAGAGTCCCTCTCCATCCTTTTTGTTGTTGCTGTGGAGTTCACAGTTTCAGGAAATGAGCTGTACTCCAGCTCTGCAGATTACACAGCTGTAAGCAGTGAAGAGAACTGTCTACATACTTTTAAATAGCCGGTCAGCAAGCCAGAGTAAGGCTTAATGCACAGATATTAGGTTGTTGCAGCTTTTTTAATGCATCCTTCGTTGCCTTTGTACCCTCTTATCATCACCCAAGAGAATATCAAGTCTAACCTGCAAGTAGGAACGTCCTCCACTTCGTCTTACCACAACAGCAGTAGGATAGGGGGTTTTGCCCAGAACACGTGCCAGGTTACGGTGGAGATAAATACAAGCAATGCACAAATGCCCACAGTACTGCGACTTATCAGCATTAGTATGACTGACTCTACTGGGTTTCCACCACACTGAGCCTGCAAATGCAGACTTGGTCTCCCACAGCAAGGAGCTACGCTCTGTACAGCTCCACACCTCACAACCTCAGCTGATGCTATATCCTTGCTGGCTGCATCCCCTTCCGACCTCTTGCCCACCCCCAACGCACAGCACCATCAGGGCTGCTGTCCCAGCCAGAAGCAGCACAGTCAGTGCCACAAGCCACTCACCCAGAAGCACTTACTGCACCTGGCTGTGTGGTATTTGTTTCACAGAAAAAGCGTACAACTGTAACATACTTAGGAGGAAAACCAAGTACGCGGTACCAAAGCAGATGTGACTTGTTAGAAAGGAGAGGAAAGCCGTATCACTTACGCAGGTATGGAGACAGAGCTGGACAGTGACCCTGAGGTGACTTTGTTACACGAAATTCTGCAGTTAATTTGATCTTCTCTTCCTTCCAACTGTGCTCTTCCTCCTCCATGCTAGTTACCTTTCCGAAATCCTCTACCATGCTCTTAGGTTTATGAATTGACCATCCAGAGTCCACAACGTAACTGAATGTGGCCCACAGCACCATCAAACACAAAGTGGCAAGCAGCAGCACTTTGAACTTATAGAACACATGAAAGACATACAAGTTCAAGGCCATGGCTCTCCCTGATCCGCAAACTGCTTCCTCCGCTCTGAGCGTGGGGCAGGCCCCTCACTGTGCACTCAGCAGGGATGAAACCAAAGGTCCAAGAAGAATGTCACGGTAAAGAAGGGAAGCTGGAGGTAGGGAGGGCTGCCACACTTTCTGTGGTTTTGCAATTCATGGAGTTGCAGTGCTGTTTGTTCTTCAAATGTCAGAAAATGTGACTTAACCTGGACAAAAAAAAAAGGGGGGGGGGGGGGGAAGAGTTAGTTTCTATTGCCCTCCACTGCTGCACTTTCAAACTTCATGAAAAGAACTGATGGCAAGCCAAGGGAGATCAGAAATATAAACCAAATATGAAACTACCAAAATATGAAAGGAACAGCAAGTATGAACTATTGATCAGAAACTAAGCTTTGATCCTAGCTCAGCCACAAACAGCTGCACAACTTTAGGCAAATCACTTTTCTTCCTTGTTCCCCACTCCCAGTCTGTTTGTTGTTGTTGTTGCTTTATTGTTTTTTTAAGATCAGAAAGTGCAACCACTACCCCATGTTATGTCTGTGTACAATTCTTGGCAATACACAGGCTTTATTTCTTCTATTTCTATCAAAACTAACAACAGCTGCAAGACAAGGGATTCTGCTGGCTATGAAAAAAACGAAAGACATGAGAAAACTCTCTTTCAGAAGAAAACAGTTAAATTCTCCAGAGATATCATTCATGCTACACTGCCATGCACGATGCAGTGTGAATAACACAATACTTAATTGGCATCAGAAATCCTTCCTCAATATCTGCTGCCTGGCAGTACCACCTTCTGCGTGTTCACCCAGTATTCCTCACGCACATCCTTCTACTATAATGAGAAATATATGAGACAGATACAAATCTTCCTGCTTTTCAAGGGAAAAGTTCAGTTTTTCAGTGTTAGGTCTGTGAGGACCCAATCCTTTATTCTGTTTCCTGACCTTTTCAAGAGCCTGGTTTTCACACAGGCTTTCACTGCCATCATACTATAAAGTTACAATGCTAATACTTCTGTCTGGTAGAGCACAGCAGAGAAAGAATGAAATTTTAATAAAAGAAAACTTTGATATGGAAAATACACAAGAAAACTGCCACCTGTGAAAAGAACAAGGACTGAGGCTAAGTGAAGCAAAGGCACTGATTAAAGACAGTGCATATGAAACGGGCTGGATCAAAACAGCAGCAGCACAAAAACCACAGAGGGTTATTTTGCACTGGCCTTCAAATTACCTAGGGGACCCTGGGGAGGCATCACAGGCAGAAGGAATACAGTAACACTACAGGGCTAAATTGGTAGGAATGGTGTTTTCTGGAAAAGGTTGCTGATTCATGTGGATGTCCATGGGAGCCAAACCTAGGACTGACGAGATGAATTCCTCTACTTACTGCATGAGCTCCTCCGGGTTTGCTGGGAATTAACAGCCACAGTAGTGCCCAGGAGGCACTGCACAGAGCAGCTAACCTCTCTCCACGCACATGCTGCTTTAAGGGAAAGACAGAAAAGTTCAGTGACCTTACCACTAAAAGTGAAGGATCTCCACAGGTACTTCAACAACAGACAGACAAGAGAGCAAAAAAGAAAGGCTGCATAGAAGAAAATGGTATTACTTACAAGGAAAAAAAAAAGAAAAGAAAGGAAGAGGTTCTTAAGGAAAAGAAGTATGCAGTCTTACTAATAACCTGGTTTGTACCTGGGGTGTTTTTTTGTTGTTTTTTCCTGGTCTTCAATATCACAAGGACACAACTATCACCAAAAACCAGGAAGGGAAGCCTGAATCATTCTTAGTCCTTCCCTCCTTGTCTCCTATCCCCGAAGACCACATTTTCAATGAATTCTTTGTATTCATTGATAAATGACGCCGAGGACCACCTAGGTCTCTGCCTCATTGTTTTAAGACATGGAAAAATTAGCTTAGTGCTCTCGTTTATATCCTTTCCCCCAGTTTTCCACATGGGAAATTATCAGAACAGCCTGTAAGGTATTGATACAGCATGGGTCAGGAAACGCGAGAATGAACAGAACCAGTTTTTCTTCTGTTGGTATCCGCCAGCTCTGTTGTCAGAACAGAAAACAGCAGCTACACGGCTACGCCTAACATCAAACTGACCTACAGAATAAGCAAATCTATGAAGTTTAGTAGAACTATATACATCTAAAAAAAAAAAACAAAAAAAAAAGACAAAAAACAAGAGGCTTTGTAAAGCTAAGCTGCATGCTGGTACTACACAGTGCTTTCTACTAAAGGATGACAGCTTGCAACAGACAACTGGAAAGCAACTTCAAGGGGCAGTCAGTGATACGGTAAGATTGACTAGTTGCTTTTGAAGACCATTCGAAGTGCTAAAAGGAAAAGGACAGTATCCATCTTCCGCATTATCCAGAGAACAAATACATCCTTCCATCCCAAATGCAAACAAATCTCAAACCTCAGTTATAAAAATGTTCACACTCACTTAGCACACCTCCTTGGTGTATTCACTCATGCTGTGGTGAAACCATGTCTTCATCACTCCTCTCTCCTGTACGGCCAACACTGACAACAGAAGAGTGACCTAGAAATTTCTTTTCCTTCTGCATCATCAGAGCTGTTCAATGAATTCTTATTACAAATAACCTGGCAGAGGTCTTGCATACACCTAGGAGAGCACTGTTCTCACTGCTGGCAGCTACCCCATCATGCCATACTGTGGCAAACACTCCATATTCCTTTCACCACAACCCTGGGACAAGCAACATTCTCCAACTTCTGTCCCTCAAGGGAGGCATCTGACATCTGTTCTACAGAAGCTTCATCACCCTTTTAAAGTGTGGTGATTCTTCATATTTTAAAACTAAAGATTAAAATGGACCCTTCACTCTACTATTTTTCCCATGCTAAGATTACTACAACTGTATCACTAGGGACCTGTAAGTATATGTTCCTGAAAACAAACAGACCAACACTGTGGTATTTTCAGAGGTCCAACTGTTTTTTCAACCCCCTGCAAAGCTTAGATGTAGTATTTTGGTAGTGACCCCACCACAACTTCCTGAAAACAGGGCCATCCTGACCGCTCAGGTGGATGAGCTGCTCATCTTCCCTCCCCAGGCTCCTCCGACAGCTGCCACCTGGTTCTGCTCCTGTGTGCTGCGGAGCTGTTACCAGCTGCACTCCTTTCAGAGGCTCCTCACAGGTGCTACCTGAACCTGAAGGTATTATTTTACAGCAGGTAGGGTTTTCCAATTACTTTGTTACTCTGCAAGAGTACCACTCCTCCTTCACCTTCACGCATAACAGAGAAGTATTTGGTGGATTTTATTGTTCTAAAAGCCTGTAACGTGCAAGAAACTCAATATTCAAATCTATACACTGGTTAAATGCATGGCGACAAAAGTTAAAGATCAGAATCTCCATAAGCCCCAAACACTGGTTTGTTTTAACTTTTTCTTAAGGTATTACTGGAGTTGCTGTCAATAACCAGCGCTATTTATTCTGACATTCTTTATTCTCTTCCTCAGAGCTGCTACAAACCACAATACTGGGAATGCATGAAGATGGGTGCAAGTGGACTAAGATTTGAAAAAAAAGCAACAGGCAAAGAGGGAAGTGGAACATCTCCAGAAAAGAGAGAAAAAACACAGGGGAAGGGAGAATTCAATTTCCAGAAAGCAAAATACTCCAGTTCACCCAGGAAAATTTGTAAGAAAGCAGTTGCTGCTTTACAAGTAAAGAAAAATGAATCAAAGTTTGATACAGGCTCAAACAAAACATGGATTAAAATCAGTTAAAAATCTCCATATACTTCTAGAACCTCAATTCAAGCAATCTCTGCAACAGGAGTTGGGAAAAAGCACCCTAAGTAGAACAAGCTGCAGATAGAACTACCATGTATCAAATACCAAAGGAAAAGAGGTAAGAGACAGCAAAATAACAGTGACTGGAATGAAATTAAATGGGAAAACCACAGGAAGATAAAGATGCTGAGATTTTCAATGAATGTATTTTATTTCAGTGATGAGTTTTACTTCCTACGTTTTGCTAAGCCTTGCTGACAGTCATACCATAATAATATAAATCAGCAGCCCTGATGCCCTGAGAGGTGACAGCAGAAATATGGATAGACTAAGTAATTCCAGTTTCAAGCTCGACCAACGAGCATTAAACAGGATGATATTTGTTTCTGAATACTGCTTGCTGAAACATCAGTGCATTCCTTTCACCAAATCATCATTTCCTAATTAGCTGTCATACCAGAAAAAGACTGTTGCATGACAGAAGTGATTCCAGCTTGGTCACTTTGGACGCCGATTCACAACTGCAGGGACTGAGGAAGCAACAGCCCCAAATGCCTTACCCTGTTATCCCACTGTATATCATCACCAAAACAATAGGGATGCAAATAAAAGAGAATGTCCACCCCCTCCATCCCCCTGCCAGCTTATACCCTGCAACAGTCACAGGAAATCAGTGATAACCTATATGAATGACCTGAGAACAGCGAACACTGTGGACCCCATGGGTGATATTGGCCTAGAGTTACGAATCAAAGACCTTTTATTTTGCTCAGCTAAACTCTACTTGCAAGTTTAGTGCCTTTTACAACCCCACTGTTAAAGTGCACCATTCAGCACCTGAAGCACTTTCCCCAGTGGGGGTAATCTCTTCTCAATAAACCAAAGGTGTCAGCATCTGTAAGGGGGGATTTTCTTCTCCCCTACCCAACCCAAATGTGTTCTAGACCAACCTGAGCTCAAACAGACAACATCAAGTTAAGACACTGAACTTAACATACAGGAATGACTCTACCAGAAAGTGTTTGATCAAAATCAATTTATTAAATTCATAGTCTCTCACTTTCAGAAGTGGACTGCATTCTTCTTTAGAAAAAGTTAAGACAGCTGCTTACCTCTGATGCACAGCCTGGCAGAAATGGGCCCTCCCCATAAGAAATTATCCCCCCCGAATAAACTAAAAAAAATAAAAATCCATGGGAAAAAACATCAGGATGGAAGAAAAAAATATCGGAAGGCAAATAAGAAGTATCAGTCAGAAGAACACATTGCTCAATTTTATTTTTTTTAATATCAGGAATAGCATTTAGATGTGAAATCGCTAAGATACAATGATAACAAATTATGAAAAGCTCTGAACTTACTGCACCAACCTTGTATAGACCCTCCTCCCCTACTATTCAGGTAGGTGGAATCTCACACATACCAATTTTCTTTGTCAGTTTTATGAGTTTCCTTTGCAAGCAGATGTTATTAAAACTTCACAATACTTGACTGACATTCAGATTGTACTACCGTGAATGTGAATTATTTCACATGATAACCGAAACTACACCTTCACTGAGTTCTATGGCAGCAACTGAATGTCAACCTTGCTTAAAATACACTTGAGCACTTCTACAGAGTGGCACAAATATGCATGCACGATCACAAACAGTCATTTTCAACTCATCACAACACATGCAGAAGTGCATTCACGTTTCATAAACTTGCAGGTTGGTATTTTCACGTTTTGTATGGAGAATATAGGATGCATTTCAAAACGTGGAAAGCATGGGGATATTCTGAGCATTTTAAATGGAAAAACATACACGAATCGATTTACCCGCACTAACTTATGTTACTGCTTCACAGGTTAAAAGGCATTAGTTTGTGTTTTGGTGTTTTTTTCCCTGAGACACAAGATTGGCTTATACGCAGATAGGCATGTCTGATTCTACTAACAGGGAACTGTCTCCTCACAAATGAATGCAACTGAGAAACACCGTGAAGAGCTGGCATGTTTATGACTCCCAGTAAAGATACATAATTTGTGAACATAAGATGACAGTAACTGAAAATAAAAAGACCAGCAAGAGGTTAAGCCTTAATAAAACTTATCTGTCAGAGAAACACTAAGGAGAATCTGACCATTGCCTCTCTGGAGTATGTCATTTTACCATTTCAGACTAAGGGCTCTTCATGTTTTGTTCTACTTAATAAAACATCGCTTGTTTTGAAAAAGTGATCTTTTACCACTGAACTTGAAAGACTGGTGTGCCTGGGCTGCTAACTAAGGCAGCTAACCCAGACTCAAGAACACCAGAGTTTGGGCCTTTTTAAGAGAAAAAAAAAATGTTAGTCCAGGGCCTCGTGTTAAGAAGTCACACTTGGAGAGGCAGTATAAAAGCTAGAGCTGTAACACGGCCATAAAATCATAATGAAATAGCCTTAATAACATACTGACTGGAACAGTCACGTAGAATCCAACCTTGAAGTCCAACAGTCATTCTGCAACTCACATGAAATAAGAGAGCAGATGAATTGCAGTTCGTAACTTCCCAATGGATAAAATTAAAGCATCAGCAAGTAAGTACATGCTGAGGATATGCGAGTCATGGTGGAAAAAATGGGGAGGAAAATCACCCAGTCAGACATTAAAACATGTGCAAACAATAATTCAAACAAAACCTCAATAGTAAACCTTACTGATTAAACAAATCTTTCTATAATCTCTAAGATGCTGGAAACATGGTTCTTCCATCTTCTATACTTGGTAACTCAGGGTGACTATCCCTCAAATAAGGGTGGGAAAACATAAGTGGTATAATTGCACTCTTCTCATAGCTCTCAAACCTGCCTCTAACTACCTCTGACCTTCAAAGGTACCCAAGAAACTTTCAACTCTTCTTGTGAAATAACTTCTTTCAGTGAAGCATAACCAAACCAAACCAAACCTAGCTGAGAACGTTACAGCTGACTGCAAGCTCACAGCACCTCAGGACACAAGGCTGAAACTACCAGGATACCCATTTCAAAATCCATGAAAAAAATTAAATAGAAATAACAGTTATCCAAATATAAGATCAGCCAGAATTCTAAAATCAATGACTATGAAAAATAAAAAAAGGTCTCTATCCAGATGTAGACACATTCATATCTAGACAGACAATGCAAATGTAATTTTAAGTATATCCGCAATCATACTGAGGCACATAAATGCTGCATGTTCCATGTTCCTCAACGTCCTCTTTGTAGTGATAGCTGTCCCTGTGCTCTGCAGCTTGCTTGTGAGCTCAAGTTCTGTAGCCTGCTACATGTTTTGAAACACATGCCAAACCATACTTGCTTGCTCCAGGGTTCCTAGCAGTGTTCAGAATAGGCTACCTGTAGGAATCGACCAGAAATGCAGCACTGTACGACTTACTGCATGAACAGGGGGACCAGTTCTGAGCTTTGAGCCTGCTGGCACAAACACAAAACCCTAACTTGTCCCCCTCTGTGAAGGTGGCCCAAATTAGTAAGCGAGCTTCCAGCATGGACAATACTTCCTCCTAGGCAAACTAGAAAGTTTAAAGATATCCATTCCCGTTCAGGGTTTTCCCAACAGAAATACACGTGCACTTGCAGTGAAGTTGCGTGCTATGCAAGGACTGAGCAAGCGAGCAATACAGGTGCAAGCTGGCTCCCCGTACGCACACTGCAAGGGCAATCTGCCCGTGTGCAGCCGACATTTTCCTAGCAGCCTGACACAAGCCACTAGCATTACCAGACAGAGGTATCCAGAAATTCAGACTAAAATCTGTTCTTTTTCATCTAGACAAAAATCCTAGGTAGACAATGAGAATATCAGCACGAAGACGGATTAGTGGTAGCCCTGATCTCAGTATTAATGAGGGAAAGAAATCTTATGAACAAACTTTGATAAGCAACTGGAGTTGATAAAAACCTCATTTTCAAACACTTGTTTTCCACTGAAATGTTTAAGATAAATATTTTCATTACGACAACTATACTAAGGCCTAGATTCACACGATTATTTATACTGCTAAACTTTTTTGATAAATTATGAGAAATCACTTGCTGCGTAAACTTTTCTTTCTCATGCATTTGTATTTAAAACAATTCACCCCGTATAGAGCACCTGCAGAACAGCTCCAGAGAGAGACTTTTGTTTGATGCATGGAAAATTCATTTAATGTGTGATTTTTTGAATGGATACAATCTAACCTTCTCATTCTGGTGTTTCACACTGCCTGGTAAGGAGAGGTTTCTTATCACGCAGAATTTTCCAGAAGCCTCTGCAACCTTCTCAAACTTGGTGAAATGCACAAAGTCCACAGACAGCAGATCAGGTTCAGCAGCAGAAAGGATTCACTTCAATCTAACTTTAGAAACCCTCTTAATTCAAGCAGGAAATGAGGCATTGAAGAGTTCCTTGAAACTGCAATTATCAGGTCACTACCACACAGACTATTTAGTATTTTATCCAGGTGAAAATCAAAAGTGGCAATGAGTTAAGTATAGCAACCTTCTTCCTTAAATCCTCCAAGAAAGAATTAAATTCTTTACAGCTGACAAGGAAGAAAGATCACTGTACAGCATCAGCTTCTCTATGCAAAACAGTTCAAGACCCTTAGTTTTATACAAGTCTAAAGCTGTTCCTTTTGCAGGCATTTCTTTCTTTTTAGCTTTGGGGCATTAAGGTAATAGATTTTAACACCTCTTATACAACACTTTTATAATCCTATTATCTTTTCCTATTAAAGAAACACTGCCTGCACTGAGTAACAGTGAAGTCATTGGCTATTTAACAAACCCCCTAGTCCTCAGACAAACACCTTTTCCACCCCTCTTTCCGGACTTCAAGCCAAAGAAAGCAAGCACATTAAATCACTCACCGTTGCTGCTGCTGCCACATCCCTCCTTCCTGTAAAGCAGTTGCTACAGTAAGTATAGAGAGCAAGCGGCAGGCGCTTCTCAGCCAGGAAACTCCACACCATAAAGAGACCTCTGTTACCTCTCACATGCTGCAGGAAAGAGTGAGCTCAAAACTCACAGAATGACTTTAAAAAAAAAAAAAAAGAGCCAGCACATCCAGTTTTCCCCAGACCTAAAAGAGGCTCTGTAGTGCCGTCCCACACCTCCCTCCCTCTGCTTACGTCCCAGCGAGGGAAGGCAGGCCGCCTCTCTACTTGCCCCAGTGCATGGCACAACCAGGACAGGGGGCATTCAAGCATATCTGGACAGGGTGGCGGGCCAGAAGCAGCACTGCAATATAAGTAATTATTTTAATAAACCGTCTGATTAGAAACAAAGGCTCAAGCCTTTGCTCCTAAAACAAACCACAATTTCTATGAGCCCTTCCGGTACCTGTTTCATTTGGAAATTTTTGGTGTTAGAGATGCCATCCTTCTTATGCAGATTAGGCTGCCCATCCTCTTGGCCATACCCATGGAGAAGACCAGGCACCCCCTACTGGACTTCTCCCAGTTGTCACCCAGATATAACCTACTGATAACAGTGTCACCATGGATGGAAGTGTGTACTTTACACACGGGTCTCTCAACTAGCTTGGCTTATGATTAGCCTTTTTAGAAGAAGTAACCGGTTTAGCTATATTATCATGGTTAAAAGGCCATCCCTCACTATTCCTTCCACATGGCCCCATAACACTCTTCTAGCAACCCAGCAGAATCAGCAGGATGAAGTGACTGAGGTGTCTCTTCACCACCTCGCTCACCAGGAGCCCTCCCAGGCCAGCAGGGCAGCGTTGCCACAGCATTAGCCGTGCTGGCCAAGCTCCGTTTTGGCACACAGCTGCTGGGAAGAGTTTTGCCGCCAGCCTTCCTGGGCCTCCCCCCCAGCAGCCATATATTAAGCTGGTAAACACACTTCCTTCAGTAGAGTTGCACCTACATTAGGGTGAGATAAAGGGCGAGATTTTCTCACGCTTCTAGACAACAACTGATGACAACAAAACACTACAGCAAGGATGAGGCCTCAGTACGCACTGGGTATGGAACTAAGATGGATTGTATTAGAGGTGGGGAGAGAAAGGACAAACGTAATTCAAAACGTGTTTGCACTCTTTGTTTGCACTCAAGCAGGTAGACATATAAAGCTTTGCCAGTAAGCCTTCTCTATGCCACAAGATCTTACTTATTATTAGGACTGCACAAGAGTTTTGGGGAAAAACTTGTTTCAGACACCTAGTATAGTGGAAAAAAACTTTTAGGATTACAGTACGGTTTATCTGGTCAACCACATAAAATCAAATCACCCTGGATCTTGACTGTTGTTGTCTCACCTTCCTCTCCACAATTTCAAAGAGGAAACATACGAGTTAAAAAGAAGTGGACCAAAGTGCAGTTGTGGGGTCTGATATAGGTAACAGCCATTTACTGCTAAAGCACTCCAGTTGTGTGCTCACTGGCTGCACACCTTTCTTGCTATTTACTACTTGATAACCACTTGATACTGAGTGTAAAAGCAGAACTACCAGCAGCCTCGACTCCCTGATTTACAAAACAAAAAAAAGAGAAAAATACTAACACAGCAGGAAATAACCTAGTGGTTTAGGTTACACAAGCTATTGTCTCCACATGTGCAGGCATCACAGAAGAAGAGACTGCAGCAGACACGAATGAGGAAAGGCTTGGCAGCCAAGTAAAGACATTTCATACAAAAGGAACATCATAGCAAAAAAAAAAAAAAAAAAGGCACTGAAAGAGGACTCTCCATGCAGCTATAACTCTGACATGCAGGACAAAGAAAATAGAGTGTCTCAGTATCTCACCTATCCCTAAGAGGGATGCCACCACTTCTCCGCCCAACATTACCCCAAATGAGGAGTGCAATTCCTGTGTTCCAACATGCTTTGGTTTGCAATCAAAGATCTGAAGAGCTTTCTCCACAGTGAATGCACTGGACAAAAGCAGCAGTCCCTAAGAGCTAGTATATGCATGAAGTCCATTGTCCTCAGAATGTACACGTCACTGACTTTCCGTAATGTTTAAAAGTTTCGTCCACAGTCTCTCTGGCTGTCAGGTTTCTCAAGAGGAAGTAAGCTCTTCCTCATGTGAACCTTCCCTCTCTGTGGCCACCTACTTCGGCAACAGTAGGAACTTTTATATGGAACTCTGACTCCTGTATCAATTTTAGCCAAATTTGACCAGCGCAGGAATAAACTCAATACAACTATCACAATGAGAAAAATCAGGTAAAATAAAAACAAACAAACGAGAACCAGAACAGAAAGTAATGAACAGTAATTGATTATGAACTTCCTCATCCTAATGTTATACCTGGAATTTAGTCGGCGAAGGGGATGCTTGTAATAGTAAATCTAGCATCTCCAAACACAGGCTTCTAACCACTGTGCTTCATTTTACTTAGGGTAGCGATCTTACTCTTAAAGAGTCAGGGAAATGTATACAGAAAAAAGAGAATATATAAAATTCATAATTTCATCAACTTATACACTCCCATTCTAAAATGGCACTCAGATCACAAAGTATCATGAAACACCTGCTAGTTTAGCTTCCCATTACTGAAGATGTTTGAATACAGTCAAATGTTAGAAGTTAGCTACAGAAGTTAATGCTAAATGCCCTTATTACTTTAGTAAACAAATAAAAGCAAGTCTTTGAGCTCCAGTATCTATGTACCTCATTCCACTAGAGGAGTTTCACCTGGGGCTCAATCATAATAGGTTCCCTAAAGGCCAGCACAGCTACAGTGCAAGTGGCTGCAGTACACACGACTTCAGTTCACCAGGGCTTTAAGCTCAGAGAGCAGACACCTGGCAAAATGAACAGAAAGACATCGCAGAGACAAGACTCACAGTCAAATAATAATTCTGAAGCAGCAGAAGACGGCACAGAACAGGAAACATTAGCTGAAACTGTTCTATGCAAATGAGCAGCTTTCCAAAGAAGAAGGCAAAAACACGCAGCAGGTGAATTGGCAGGTTAATACACTTGAGCACTCCATTGCAACAGAAAAAAACAGGATCATTAGCTGTATACTCCAAATGCACTGTACAACCAAAATTGTTTAAAAATTGTATTTAATACCAGTCCAGAATTCCAGTATCTATTAATAAGAAAAACATGTGGCCTCAAACTTGATACAGCCAACACAAATACAGGTGTTCAGTATTATATTTGCATCTCACCACAAAGCATAGTCTGCAGGACTGCACAGAGCAACTCTTGTGGAAATGTGCATCCACCTGCAGCTGCTACCCACCCACCTACTTTTCTCCACATTCTAATTCCACTACTACTGCAAAAACCTTTGATCAGTAATATATGAAAACAAATTTTGCTTATGTGACAACAGAGCCAAAATGACCAGATTGTAACCTAATGACACGCTACTAAGCGTGTTGTCTCCATGGCATATACCACTAAGATCATTTTAAGCAGAACAGTAGAACTCACCAAATCAACACAGCAAAACTTCATGCAGGATCCTGTTAACAGGTTCATAATTTACTTTTACTAACAGATAATCTATTTAAGGTGTAACTATTTACTTCTAGTTTACAAGGGGGGGGCATGAACAAGTAGAGAGGGAAAAGACTGTCACCTTAGGTGGATTCCTCCCCTCAACTGACCTTTCATTCTTTTCTTCCCACCTGACTAGTGCAATGGATAGATTATTCATTTTACAGTGATAAAGTAAGCCCTGAAACTAGTTGTCTGCTAGCTCAAAACTATAAAAGCGTTTGTTGTGGGTTGCTCACAGCTGCCTGCCGCATGCCCACCCAGCCACACCCTCGCTTTCCCTCCCCAACAGGGCAGTGGGAGAAAGTAATAGGAGAAGCTCATGGGTCAAGATAAGGACGGGGAGATCACTTACCAATTGCTAACGGGCAAAATATACTCGACTTCGGGAAAATTAATTTGTTGCTGATTTAAAATAGAGTAGGATGGTAAGAAACAATGACAAACTAAAATACCTTCCTCCCACGCCCTTCTTCCAAGGCTCAACTTCACTCCCTCGTTCCCAGCTCCTCTACCTCCCCCCCCACCAGCAGCACAGGGAATAGGGGTTGTGGTCGGTCCATAACTGTTCCTCTCTGCTGCTCCTTCCTCACACTTTTCCCTGCTTCAGGATAGTTCTTCCCACGGACAACTGTCTTTCAGGATAAATCTGTTCCAGCACGGGCTCTCCACAGGCCGCAGTTCCCTCAGGAGAAGTCCACCTGCTCCTCCAAAGGCTGCACAGCCTGCTCCACCATGCTCTCCTCCTCCCCGGCCTGCGGGCAGCCTCTGCTCTGGCAGCTAGAGCACTTCCTCCCCGCCCTTCTGACCTCGGTGTTCACGGGGCTGCTTCTCGCATTTTTCTGCCACAGCAGGCACCCAGCGACACTTGTGTAGCTTCATCAACTGAGCTAATCTGCCTCGGATTAACCGATGCTTTTTGCTTGTTCATCTAGTCAGTCGCTGCTACATGGCTTAACTAACCTGCCATAGCTATGCAAATCTATCTTCAGGCAGACAAACCTGAAGCAACAATTTCAACAACACAGAAGAAATTTCAGTTCACATTTTCACTTAATACAAACTCCTACAGGTGTCTTGCCTTTAGCATCGTTCTTGTTTCAGTGCTTTCCACCTATCTCAAATATTAGAGTGGATATACAGTTACTTCCAGCATTTCCAGACAATCTGGTGAGAAGCAAACATTTTTTTTATATACTCATGGTTCACTTATAAAACAGAGGCCCGATTCTTGGCAAATACTCAGTGCCTGTAACATCACATTAAGATTTCTGAGATTGCCCAAGCCTTTGCTGCAAATGACCTAACGTTATCATCGAGCACAGGCCAACTGAGTGGGTGCTATTCCAACACACCAGTACAGTTCTCACTTTCCCAAAACATAACGAACTCTGGTTTTCTGCTAGAAAATGCAATCTGACTTCCTCAGGCCAAGAAACACATTTATGAAAGGCCTCCCTTGTTATACAATTACAGCTGAGCCACCAACCTCGCTGTAAAAGACACAGCACCATCAGACCGAGTGCAAAGAGATGGAAGCGTACAAGGCACACAGAAACCAGAACCGGCACACCCTGTAACTACCTAACTGCTTACCACGGAGACATCTTTTTAAAAATACAGCACAGTTTAAAACACCTTTCCCCCGTGGTGAGTGGAATATTCTGCAAACGCACATGGTAAAACTGATTTCTGCAAATACGGGTATCTCACACATAATGGAAAGGTAAAGTTAGGATTTTTTTAATTTTTATTTTTTTAAACTGAGCACTTGCATCAAGCAGGCGGTCATTCAACCGAACTTCACAACCTCTAGCCAAGTTCAAGCTCATTCATGCAATTTAGATTTAGGACCATGTAATAAAACCCAGAAATCAAGCACCCCTCAACTTCAAATTGTTCTTCTGACATTTCAAAGAAGAATGTGGCAACTCAAACCAGAAAGATAAAGAAAAACCCAAACCTTCTAAAGTTGAAGCAACAGATTTCTTTCTCAGTAGAAAGGTATTTGTGAAAATAAAATACAGCTGTTACAAAAAGAAGGAAATACCTACGCAAATCAAAAACATGACCTATCATACTTAAAGAAAATGCTTATCAAGTACACTTATTTACAGTGTCTTGGATGAAAAGTGATAAGCTTCAGTGTTAAAAAAGGTTTTGTAAAACAGTCTCACTAAGTTGAATAGAGAATAAAACATGTATCACAAGCCGTGCTTTCAGTATTCTAAATCTAATCAGAGTATTGTAATTAACAACAGAAGACTTACAGAATCATAGAGTTGCAGAGAAAAAAATTCTTTAAAGAGTATCTCACATAACTAGCAATTTACTGATAAAGAGTAAGCACAAATATTTAAAAAAAAAACAAAAACAGAACCTAAAGTTTATTTCCTTTTTTAAGAAGAAACTTTAGCCATCTCAGTTACAGCAGGATTTCACCTTCCTTTTCTCTAATCCTCTCTACTGAAAACTGATCTCTTCTAAACAGACTCAGCCTGTCCCTTGGGAATTTCCTTAGCTGTTGAGTGAAGGGGTGGGAAGAACGTTAAATCCACAAAACAGAGCTTTACTGTTAACTGTTTGAGGCAAGCTGGTGTTAGTAGGAAACCGAATATACAGCTATTTGCCTTTTTAATAGAGTATCACAATTATGGTGCTATAAAAATCTTACGTCTACAAGGTTTCTAACCTTACCAGGGCTATACTTTAGAAGATTTTGTGTTGACTCAGAAACCAACCCTTCCCAAATACTCCTGGCAGTACCCCCACACCTGCTTCCCCTCAAGGCCAGCAAACACCTTTTCCACCATCCCCGGTCCACCTGGGGCACTGCCACCCAGGGAGGGCTCCCTGGAACCCGTGCAAGCCTCCTCTTTAGCCCTCTGACCACTGTTTTGGAGCCTCCAAAATCAGATCTGGAGCAGTGAAGAAGTTCGTGTGTTGTCAGCAGGAAAATTTTAGAGAACCGTATCACTTGCCCCTGCTTTGTCTCTTCGCGTACCAAATGGAGAAAACAGTAGCGGGCAGCGTGTAGGTACGCAACTCTTCCCCAGCCCCATTCCTCCCTCCGCTACCAACGAGCCACCGCCTCACGGAGGCTCCCTGCGGTTTGGGATTCGAGACCGACGCGACCGCCGGGAGCCAGCCGCTCGGCATCCCCACCTCCTCACCCCTCCCTGGCCCCAACACCGCCGGCCCCTTCCGCACGGCCGCCACCGCCCTGCCCCAAGCCCCCGCTCACCGCCAGGGCGCACCCGGGCCCGCCGCGGCCCACAGACGCCACGGCTCGCGGCCC
>VXAA01003199.1:483496-551933 GCA_013399115.1 Anseranas semipalmata
GCGCCGCCGGGCCGCCGCTGCCGTCGGAAGGGGGGCCCGCTGCCGGCCGATGTCCGAGCCGCGCTTGGATGTGTGAGTACCGCGCCGCTCCCCGTCCCCGTGCCGGTCCCCGTCCCGTCAGGGCGGCTCGGCTCCCCCGGGCCGGGTGGGAGGCGGCCCCCGAGGAGCCCGGCCCCCGGCTGCGGGCCCGGGTCCTTCACCCCGCGGCTCAGGCGGGTTCCCGAGCGGGTGAAGCTCCTCCAGCGAGCGTGGGTGTGGGTGTGATGGTGGTGGGGGGTGTGCTGTTCGCTCTGCGTCGCTCTTCTAAAAGCTAGCGATATTGGGTCCCGGGCTTGTCATTTTAGACATCTCTCGAGGCCTAAGCAGCGTGTTTGGGCTCAAAAAAGATGTCTGGGCATGTTACTGAGAGACGGGTGCTTTGCAACAGGAGGGTCGAGGATTAAGCATATAGGAAAGTTTGTTTGGGGTCATGGGTGGGTTTGCTTTGGGCTTTTAAAATGCTGTCCCGAAATAATCAGCCCTATGAGGGATGTGTGACAGAGCAACATCCTGTGGGTGGCCAGGAACCAAGGCAATCCCCCGTGAAGTCTAAGGAAACGTAACTGGCCACAAGAGACCCGTCGTTCCCAGAATGACCATGTGTGCCTATTTCTATTGCCGGTCCTTTCTGCATTACTAAGGAAACGGTGCACCAGTCATCCTCCATTATGTAGGATGGGAGTTAGGCCTTATTACATGAGGTAGCTCTTTCACTGTTCTGGGGTCGTTTAAATATGTGAATGTCTAGCTGAAACATAGGTAGCTTTGTTTGTAGTGTATGATCGCTCTTGTGCATGCTTTTTAGCGGTGAATAACAGGTCCCCAGTATCACTGGCATCTGTAATGGCTGTAAGTGGGGAAAAAATAAGATGTTGATGCTCCAGAGTGGTGAGCTGTAACGCTTTTAGAGGCAAGGCATCCTCTCTGTAACCAGCTCGGGTCTGTTAACTAGCTGCAATCAGGAAAGATTTTCTGGGAGAGGAACACAGTGGTACAGGGAAGGGACTGGAATGGGTCGGCTCCGGTTTCACAGGATGGCGAGGGCAGAGCAGGACACCAGCCCTGTAACCCGCAGTCTGCTCCTTTGCTTACCTCTTGGCACTTCTGGTGCTGGCGTGGCTTTGTTTCTGACGCTTGTTTCTCCTTTCAGCCACCTCTCTGGAGCACAGACTCCTTCAACTGGGGCACTTGGCATCGCGCTTGAGGATGCTCTGCTGGTAAAACCTGGGCCCAGTGACGCCAAAGTGGTGGCCAGGCAGTGCCGACCTCTCTGGGAGCTGTGTTGAAACTCCTTGTTGCACCTTCTTAGACAGGAATTTCTTCAGGCATGGATGCAGCCACTCTTTGTTTCTGTTCACAACCATCTTTGACTGGTTTCACAGTGCAAACCAGCATGTAGGGTGGGAATGCTACCCAGGTCTGATTTATTTGGAGGGTCAGAGGTGCTCAGGTAATATAACTTGGCCAGTTAACTATGTCAACTGTAATGCTTGCTCCTAATTTCAAGACTGCAGAGTGTCAGTTGCCTCCTGTACACAGACTTGTTGCTGGCTGTTTCTTGGCAGATATACTGACTTGCAGGCATTTGAGACCTGACTATCAGAAGGTCTGGGTATTTAGGTGTTACAGCTCCTGAAGGTAGATACGGGGTAAAGCAACACGATACTACTGATTCTGAGACCAGAGGACTCCTCAGCCTCAGTGCTTTCTCTGCACCTCAGTGTAATGAAATCCTGGGAAAAGGTTGTTTTTGTTTGTTTGTTTTTTGTTTGTTTTCTTTTCTCCTGATAGTTACAAGTACATGGTTCAGTTTTAGTTTTGAGTTTTTGTCAATACAAAGAGGAATGTACTTTTAGCACTTGTGAAAATCAGTCCATCTCTGTTTAGAGAGTTAGTTGAATTTGTTTACAATTAGAACATTTCATTTTGGAAACATTACTGATTTCCAACCATTCTTTTGTTTGCTCATTATGAGATTTTAGGTCCTGGCATGTTTATGGACAGAGGAATACAGCGGATTAAATTTGGCTTGTAGAATCTACTGAAATGCTTGGGATCTTTAGACTTAATATTACTTGATCTGTCATACTTAACTCTGTGGTACAATATTTTGCTATTTAATATACATGTTTTCTTTTTTGAGGCCCAATTTTTGTTCTCCTTGCACTGCCATTCAGTTGGAGACCTGATGCAGTTTAGTGACAATACTGCAGAGCTAGCTTATGCACAAGGAACTGTAAGTAAGATACGAAATTATGACAGTGAGACTGCCTTTTCTTTCAGTGATCCCTTTTCTCTGCTGTTTCAGTACTCCACTCCCTGGCTGCAGTTTGGCCTGTCACAGTAAGGGGTGCTGTCATGAAGTTAGCACTCTCCTCTTTTTTCACCACAGCAGGTCTCTTGTGGTGATGGAAACTTTAGTCCATTTTTTCTAGCCATATCGCAATTAGATAAGCAGTAGAGTGTTTAGCAGGTGATGTTTTAAAATTAGAGGTAAACCTCTAGTTGCTGTGTGACTGCGCCGAATCATTCATGAGCTGTCACAAACTCGCCTGAAAGATTTCCTTCCATTCTTCATGGGGTGTATTCCAACCTTTTTTTTTTTTTTTTTGACTTTTTGAACTGAACGTGTTGCAAGCGGAAAACGAGACTTCTGGTGGGAAGCGAGTATTATGCAACCCGGTCAGAAAAGCAGTGCTGGCTAACATGGTACAGCGGCATCCATGTGTGCTGGCTGGTTTGAAATGCTTGGTTTAAAGCAAAATTATCAGTAGACTTCTGCAGCCCAGAAATGCTTAGAAGGGAGCATGCATGCAAATTCAGACTGCTAAATTGGTCTTGGTATAATTAATTATACCAGGGATTAATATATCCTATTTTATTTTCCTGATCTGCTAGATTAGTTGCTCTGCAAATGGTCATATCAGGTTCTAAGTGCTGCCAACCAGAGTAATAGAAATTGAGTTGTTGATCCTTACTGTTTTGCAGGGAAATTGCATGACTGGGCCATCTGAAATTGATAAAATATTACCTGTGCTTGTTATTTCAGATGGAAATAGAGGGGAGTTGATGTATTCTCCTATATGTCATATGTTTTATTTGCAGAATTATGATTTATGCAAATTACGGTCTATTTAGAACTCCACTTTTCCCCAGTGTCAGGGATGTGTAAGTTGTTGTTGCACTGATACTTTCCGATATAAATTCCAGTCCGATGACTTGGGGTAAGGCTCAAGAAATGATGATTTGGATGCAGAGAGAAGCCAGGGCCTCCCCAGGACCTGCTAGATGCATTTTGATGGAGCACAGGGAGGCACACCTGTGTGTACACAGTACCAGTAAAAGTTGCATTAGATGCTGTTAGAAAAAAAGCGTGAAATGAGTTTGCAAAATGTTTCGTTCTTGTGTTCTACACCATGTCTTCAAGCTCATTGCTACAGAAGGCAGATGCCTGCCTTATTTTTAGCTGTGTGAGGACAAAATAGAAAAATGCTAGTGACTCCCCATGGTTTGTCATCGTGGCTGATCTCCATTAAATTAAACATAGAGGTTGGCAGAGAAGCAAAACCAGCAGGAAAGCTGCTTCTGTTTGTTTAAAAAATAGCTTGTCTAAAGTACTGAAATAATACTATAAAAATATTCACTACTACATACAGAGACCCCCTGGGAGGAGAAGTACTTGCCCAACTGTTTATCCCGTTTGGGATAAGGAAATTGAGGCCTGAATCGGTAAAAACAACTTTGCTGCAAGTCAGTTGAAGAGGAGAGATTAAAAAGCAAAGGGTTCCCGGCTTGCAGTCCTGTCCTTGTGCCATTAGACCATGTGTATGTGTTGAGGATTTGGAAGAAAATGCAGATTTTTGATGGTTTGCTTGGCTGAAAAATAAAAGGTGGGTTCTTAAAGCAAAAGTTGGTTAGCTTTTTTTCCCCCCCTGTTTCAGCAGTGGTCTGTTTTGCTGTATGTTTGTCCCGATAAGCTAGAAAAGAAAATCTCAGTGTCCATAGCCGTGGGCGGTGGCAGTGTCTTAGCAGTGCTGTGCCGGTGTGCGGTGCTTAATGAAGTACTTTGGTGCAAGACATGCCTAAAAGCGCATGTTGGTAAATTGTATTAACAGACAGCCTTCATGGCTTTGCTGTGTTGTCTGCTAATACCTCATCCTTGCGATTTGGTACTTCCCAACCTTTGAATAGCAGCATCCCTTTGAAACTGCTTCTCTATTTGCTGCAGTGGTAGTCAGTCTCAAAGCTGGCTATATATTAATCTACCTCCTCATCAGTGACGCACTAGAAGTGCGCAGGTACCTGGTGAATCTTTTGACATCCTAGTAGTTGTTTTTTTATGGAGAAAAATACAGGAAATTGATTTCTGAAGTGAACTTCTGTTTCTATCTGTGTTAGGCATGTGGAAGTGGAGCTCAAAACTTGCAGTGTTATGTATCCAAAGCCTGTTTTGGATCTGAAGCTTAAACTCTCTGGAGCTTTCAGATGACAATGCAAGTTGTCTTTGCGAACCATATGTCTATCTTAGTAATTCCTGCCAGCTCTGTATGAGATGGGAATTGCTCTCCTTTTTCCCATATGATTTAGCAGCATGGGAACCGTAGGACCAAAATAGACCATGATCCAACTAGTCAGGACTGCATTTCCAGCTGGTGCTGGAAAATATCAACTTTGAAATTCTGTCTTGCTTTCATACAAGAACAAGCAAATGCTTTCTTTATTCCAAAATGCAGTATTTGGCTGCAGTCATTGCTGTATGCATCAAAGGAGGCCAAAGAAAATGTTAATATCTTGCTAACTGTGCAATACAGTTGTCTTGCTGAGAAGTGTATTATTTGCCACTTATAGCTGATCAGCCCTGAGGACTCTGGTGTTTAGTTTATTTTTTGTTGTTGTTGCTGTTGTTGTTTGTTTTGAATATTATTTCACTTGTCTTCATTCATAAAATTATTACAGTCCTTCATTAAAGTCTTGCTGTTTGCTTTGACATCCTGCAGCACTTAATTGCACAGGGTAATTACATGGTTATGAGGTATTATTTTATTACTCCATGAATCGCAGCTTTGTTCTTGCCCTCTTGTAGCCAGCGGTTCATTGAGAGCGCTTAGCATGTGCATCTTCCGTCCAATTTGCAAGGACTTGAATTCATCTGTATCCTGAAGAGGACTCATCTCCTGCATACATCTGGAAATCTCCTCACGCCCTCTGAAGAAAGGAATTTGAGGGGATTTCCAAGGAATGTAGGGTTTGGGCTGGAAATATGCTGTCCGTTTTAAAAATCGCCTTTTCAATCTCTTGGATAATTTTCTTGGTCTAGACTATTAAGAACTTAAATACGTGTCCCATCCTTGAAGAACATGTCAGCAAAATGATCTAAACTGAGCTTACTGCACACACTGTAACCTGGATAGGCTTTTCCTGGAAAACTTTTCTTTCCTGCTCCCATTTTTGACAGCTACAAATGGCAGGTGCTACCTTCACCTTGTCTTTCTGTCTGCCTAGCTGTAGCCTGCATCATTGAGGATGCCTGAAATCAGTCATACGGTATGTATGCAGTTTGTGAAATCGTGCCTTTTTCTTGCTGCTCTTACCCGTCATTTTTGGCAAGTGTGTAGAGGACTGATTGATGGATCCTCTTCATCCTTTTCAGCCAGAGCTGTGCTGTATCGGAAAAGCCCACGCTAACTTGCTCGTGCTGGTTGGTTTTGTTATTACAGAGGCGGTTCTTGGTTCTTAGTCACTGAGCAAGAAGGAGCCTCGCTGGTGCATCACCTGACGGCGCTGATTCACAGCCCTGCTCTCGGCCGGCCGGCTCGCTGCATCCGGAGCCTGACCATTGCCTCTGCTTTAGGGGGCTTTCTGTCTCTGTCCGACCTGAGTCTCCTTCTTAACCTGCTGCTCCTGCGAGCTGGCTGCGGCTTGAGGACATGGAAAATGTGCTGACTTAGGAGACCTTGCTCCTAACCGGTTTGGCCTCCCTGCTCTGGGCCAGCTGGCAGGTGTGCACCTCCCCAACCGGCCCCGGTTGAAAGGTTCTGTTTGCTTAGAGCTGGGGGGCCTCTGTGCAAGCCAAATATTTGGCTTTCCATCTGATAACCTATCGGTTATTTCCTCCTGAAAACATCGCAACGACCAAATGCTTTTTCATGCCTGGACCTGGTTAGTGCTTCCACACAAGTTTCACAGCATCTTGACTTTTGGTGTGGCAGATGTGACAATGCCGACAAGGTGGCCTCGTAATTGAGGCACTGGCACAGGTGTTGCTATTCCTAGGCTCTGTTCTTGATTGTTTGTTTATTTTGCATTGTGTTGGGTGAGTCGGTTGCCAGCTTTGTGTCTTAAGTTTTTCCATCTGCCAAAATGTTTTTATTTAAAAAAATACAATGAAATAAAATTCTCACACTAAAAGGATGTAAAAATGAGACATAATAACTAGGACTCGTGGCAATTCCAAAGAAAACTTGAACATAATGTGAATTCACTGATAATTTGCAAAGGCATTAGGATTGCTGGACAAATCCAAGTTTAGGATTAAGTTAACCAGGCACAGCGACTTGAAGCGAGGATCTCCGTAACCTAAGAGACCTTTTTACATGTGTTGTTTCAGTTTTGGAGACTGACTGGAGAGGCCGGGGGAAATGAGGAGAAAGAGCTATTTGTCTGCTAGCTAAAAGTCATGATTGTTACGGTATGCATTCAGTCCCAATGGTTAGAGAATCCCATCCTGTTTTCCTCCCCCCATCCTTCCAGCAGTGGTTTCACCAGGGGCTAGCAACTGTCTTTGCAGCCTTGCGAACAAGCTTGTATAAATAAGCCACTGTCTGGGACACAGGGAGTTGTTGTCACCTGCGGGCGGCTTATGGGCACTGGCCATTGGTATCCTCTAAAGCTGACGGGTACTGGCTGCGCTGCTCAGCCGCTGCGGTGGGGACAGAGGCTTTCACTCAAGCCAGGGTGAGCCAGGAGCCTCCATGGTCCCGTGCCTTTGTAGCCAGAAGCTCGAGCCTCGCAGCTCATTCGGGCTGTCCTTTGGTTTCATTTCCAGGCCAGGTGCCTCTGAAGAAAACCAACCCAGAAGCTGGCGCTCCCAGTTGCAGGCGCGCCGTAGGGCTGGCAGGAGCTGTCGGACACCCGGATGCGGGAGCGCCCTGGAGATGTGCGGCGCCGTTCGCCACGGCGAGGGAGCCACGGCAGTGACACCGAACGGCTTCCTCGCTCGCAGCCGCAGGGGCGATGTGGTGCTTCGCCCCGAGGCGTCACGTGCTTATTAGGCAGGAAGGAGGCCCCTCTGATCGAGGTGGAGAGTTGCTATGAGAGACCTGTGGTCTTCTCAGGCTGTGTTGCTTCAAGTGAGGGTGGCCACATTTCCCTTTCTGCTCTTGAGAGCATCTGGCTGAAGGACTTCGGGAGCCAAGGAGAGCCTCTTGAGTGTTTTCGAAGCTCTGACAGTTCTCAGGCCTTGGTGCAGCAAGCTTCCCAAGAGGATTGGAGGCTGGGAGTTTTCTCCAATTAAAAAGCATTAACGCCATCAAAATAACTGGCTAAGCATTGTCGTGTTTCCAGCAAAGAGATGAGGAACAAGGTAGATTTTTCATTCTGATGAGTCACTGACTCTCTTCAGATTTATCCCTTGTAAGTACTGTTTAGACAGCTGCTGATGCAGAATACGATTCGGAGCGATAGTCCCTGGGGAGCAGGGAGGGGCTGTGTGCTCTTTCACCTCCAAACTGGTGGACAGTTCATCTGCCTACTTTATCAGTAAGGCCTTGCTTACAGCAGTGGTTCTTGCCCATCTTGATTCTGCCTCATCGACGTAGCTGGGGAGCTGATGAGGGTGGTGGTTGATGGGAGAAATAAAATGTCCGAGTGCTTTCTCTAGTCCTAAAAGCATGAATCAGAAATCGGAGGGCCTTGTACCTTATGTTCCTGGGTCTTCTTTTAACCACATCGCAGATGAAGGTTTTGTCGCTGTCATGAAGAGAGCAGTCCCTCTAGGACTCAAAGCTGTCCACACCTTTTTTCTTCCCACGTGCATGGACAGGACCGCTGATCCCCCAAGTCTTTCATGTGCGTTTTTGTGATGCCCACATCTGCTTTAGAGAAGAGATCTCAGGAGCAGGGCAGTTTCTGTTCTGGGAATGTTGAGGATGAAGGCACTACAAATACATGACATCATTTGAAGGGAAATTATAGGTGAACTGGGAAGAGCGATGTGGAATCAAATTAATGGACTAAAAAGTCTTGACAGGAAAAGCTTTTATCTACCATTATTTGCTTTCTGTGCCTGAGACTGTATATAAAATGAGTGCTGATGGGTAACTGCACAGGGTGGGGACTCTACAAACAGAGAAAGTAGCCTGGAAGGACTGCCAGCTCGCTGTGTGGGCTCTTTATGAAAACTTGTAATGACTTGGATGCACACAGGAATCTTATCTATTGGAGTAAAAAGTCATGGGCACTTTTTTTTTGCGTATATTTCACAGTAGAATCTTGCCTTAATTTAATAATTGAAAACTTTAAAAACTTTTTTTCCCCCGTGTCTTCCCTTCTCAAAAAGGAGGGCTGTGGATTGGTTCAAAGCCAAAAATGCAGGCTTGGAGTCAAACTGATCTGTAATCTCAACACTTTGTTTAATTTGGTCTAGGGAGCTTTGGTTTTGTGTGGCTAGTTTTACAAAGCAAAAACAAAAAAAGAAAGGTTTATTGGGCAGATTTTGCTCTATTTAAAGCATGGCTTGAGTAACTGCACTCGTGCATTAGCCCAGTCTATATGTTAATGGATCACTCTGAAAGGGATTATTCAAGTGCATTTAAAATATGGTGCACATTAAGGAGGGCTCCTTTCTACAGGCATTCATTTTTATTGGTAGAAACCAGCATTTCACTGGTTTGCAAAACCAGAGGATGGGAGTGTGATTACTCTGTATCCAAATGCCTATGTTGGTAAGCATGTGAAGCATACTAATGGGGATAGTATGAATAAGAGCTGTTGCATTATTTGCATGAATTGTTGAATGTGGCATAAAATATCTTCCACTAACTCTAATACCTCTGATTAGAATACCAACTTATGGGTATTGCATCCGTTATCATAAATATCCTGTAGATTGGATTAGATCAGTTGTTTTAGCTTCCACAGTTCCTGTAATAGTTTAATTTGGCTTAAAATGACTTTGAAAGTTGCTCCTTTTAGTTTTTTCCATCTTTTTTTTTTTTTTTTCTCCTTCCTTAGCTGCATATATAAAGTATCTGGATGCCCTAAATTAATTCTGCATTGTTTGTTTCTGCCCCTGGTCATCTTGTGCATGCAGGAGAGTTTTTCTCTGTTTTTCATTTAATATATTTCATGCCTGAAAATTAAAGCTCTAGAACATCCTTGAGAAGGTTCTCTATAAGCTTTTAATTATTGACTAGAAAGGTAAAAAAAAAATGTACTCGGTTCTCTGTTGTGTTGTCATTGGAATTATAATGAGAGTTTCAAAGTCTGCCAAAATACATTATTTTCCTTCAAACCCAAACTGTCCAATGTTTACTCTCTCCTTTCATGCAATTTTACAATGCCATTTTATTATCCAGGATCTCTGTTTTACTTTTTTTTTTTTTTTCCAAGTGACCTACATGTGGGTACATTCAAAGCACTCATATTTAGAAACACCTTATCTGATTTTTGTTGAAACTTTGAGAATTGGCTATTGGAGTAGAGATGAAGCTAGAGAAACTTGAAAACAAAAGAAAATTCTTTGAGGGAGGTGTTTTTGTTTGTTGTGTTTTCCTTTGGAATAGTTCTCCTGCACACATATGACTCAGGCAGCAAACTTCCTGGCATTTCTGCCAGCTATGATTTCTCAAGATTTTAAAGGAGATGATAATTGAACTATAAATAGATGATAGTTTCCACCTATAAATTTCAAAGGTAGATCCAGGGTTTCCCAGAAGGTGGGAGTGGATCCTGGCTTGGTTCTGGCTATGATGTTTTGCCAAAAGGGCACCTAAATAGTCTCCAGAAATGCAGACACACTGGCATCCTTGTCATGAGATGCCCACTCGCGTCTTGATCCTGTGTATTCTGCATGCTTACTAGGAATGGCTTCCGGGATTTGTGCTCAAATTTAACCTGTCACTCTCTTATACAAGTCTGCTAGCTATCAGAAACTTATGTGACTGCTGAAATCCTTGTAATGTCATGGGTGAGATCAATGAAATTAAAGCAAAATTATATGGGATGTGGTAAAGTCTTTGCCAGAGAATCCATCTTTGTTACTGATGTTCTGAGTTGCCCAGTCTCTCTTATACAGTTCATTTTAAGGAACTGTTTGATTTAAATGTATCATTTAAAATAAGTATTTACAAGTGGACTTTCTAATTATTTTTTTTTATTTTTTTAAGGCTGGGATATGTGATTGCCTCTCCATGCATTTTAAGTGCACACATACATATGTGTTTTGCTGCACTACTCTGTTAGCTAGAACTGCTTTTAAATGGACCTCCTACTATCATGTCAGTCAGGCTTTCTTAGCACAAAGGGGAACTGAACCATGCAATTAAGTGCTTTGCTAAGCCTTCCTGGAGACCAATTAAGGCTGTCTGTTTTGAGCTCCAGCAGAGGGGGTCCAAATTGCCAGCATTACACCCTATCAAGCCGTCTGTTGGATGGTCAGAAAGACCTGCAAAGCTCTAGTAGCTCCTTGTACCAGAACAGAGAGAGGGCTCTTCCCATACTTGCCTTCGAAATAAGGCATGCTGTTGTGCTGTCTCCAGCACTAGAGATGCTCGGTGGAGCTTCCCAGCCAACAGGAACTGCTACAAGTCGTAGGTGGTTAATTCAAGCAGACACTGTTTAAAGACACAGCGTCAATGGAGTCTGTTCTGTGTATGCAGGCGGACACTGATGTGGTGCTGTCGAAATGACAGTGTTTTAGGGTGGTGATGGGTGTCCCAGCTTTACCACAAGGTCCTGCCTATGTGAGAGTGGCATGAACTCATTTGGCTGGGGTGTGAATCACATCACCAGTAGTTTGCAACTTAAGTGATGTTTCTGCCTCCTTTGCAGACCTGGGAAGGCTTCAGGATTGTCTGGGTCACAGGGCACAGCCTGCTGGAGGCACTGGAAGCGGACTGGTTCCTGGTCATGCCCGGTGGAAGGAGGGGACCCAGCCGGCAGCAGCTAAGCCGTTCAGCTTTGCCTTCTCTCCAGACTCTGGTTGGTGGGAGCTGTGGAAACGGTACTGGTTTGAGAAACAGGTGAGGACAAAGGTAGGATCGTTGAGACACATGTGGCTAGGATAACCTTAAAGGCTAGGATTCCTGATCCGCTCTGAACTCTGCTCAGTGGTTAAGACAAGGAACAGGGAGACTGAGTCCTCTGCTGTGGCACTGGGAGAGAGTAGGCCCTGCAGTGCTCACCGAGAGAGAATACGCCCTGTGTTAGAAACCTCTCCCATCTTATTTTCACAGCTCTTCTGTGGCACATGCTTTCCTGTATGGTGCCTCTCTTGATTCTGCACATTAAAATCTGCCCCACAGGCAGGCTCGTGGAAGTGGGGTTGCAATCGCACAGTACTTGTTTTGTCTTTCCCTGCAGCAGTTCGCAGAGCAGTGAATCCTGTCAGATTACAAGTCTTTGTCTCTGTTACTCAGTTGCCTGCAACGCCACAAGAAATTACTGTGACATGTCAGAGCTCAGCTGTGAGTTCCACTCCTATGTGATAAAAAGAAATGGCAGGAGGATGTCTATATTCTGTTATACTACTGTTGGATCCACATGAAACCAGTTCTCACAGTTGACAAAGCTCATCTCCATCTTCTGGGGAAGTTGGGGCTTGAAAAAGGAACATGCAGTTACATTTAGAGCTCTGCATTTACCATAAGACTAAAAGGGCCCAGTGTTACTTCCTTCCATATGGAAGTTAGCAGACTAGAGAAACTGTTTGCTGCATGTTGAGGCCCTGATCTAACTGGGAAGGGTCATCCTTATGGAGTAGAGAGATCCAAGCCATTTAGCTTTGGCTTTTAGGACTTCTCTGGCTTCAATAGGTAGATGGATGGCAGTGTTAGATTTTTGAGGAACAAGTGACTGTGTTGAGACCCTGGTGTCAGTGCCCCAAGGTCCTAGGGAGTGTTGCTTATCCTGGTTTCAGTCAGACACAGCATAGTTTACATCTGAACTTTCTCTGCCAGTTTAGTCTGCAAGAGCTCTTAATTGTCCTTGCCTCCTCTGAAGGATAGGAAAGAAGTGTGAATGCACTTGAGAGGTCAGCCTCAAGGAAGTAGCTGAACTCCTCCATTCCATTTTTAGTTGCCTCTCTTTAAGAGAGGAGCTGTGGGCAGAAAGGCAATGGGCACTTTGCAATACTGGAGAAGGAGGCTGGGTGCTTCTGTCCTGGGATGAACCGGATGTTACTGCAATGTCTTGGTGAGTGGAAGGAGCCAACGCTAAGTGCTCAGTCAGGCACAGGGTCCTTCATGACTTCTGCTTGAAGTTTCTTCCTCACTGTGTACCTCTGGTCTTCCCTCTGCAACTTGACTGAAATATGGCTGGGCATGTCACAGCACATCTGGTAGACCTATCTATCAGTTGTATGCAGAAAATGCTGGATAAGGGTTTGTCTGTGTTAAGAGGAAGACAAAGCTCACCACCAGTCTTGCGCCAGTAGCATGAATGCAAGACTGATGCCATCTGTACTCCAGCAATGCCCAGTCCCAAATTCATAACCCTAAGTGCTCCCTGTCTTGGAAAATGGTGGAGACAACGTAGAATGTTTACCAAGTGAGTGGTATCTGTCTGTTTCAGGAATGGTAGTGCCATCAGCCTCTCTGCACCTCCGATCACAGCGCTGATTACTCCAGAGCCTGTACGTCACTGCCGGATCCCTGAACTGCCGTTAGACGGGAGCCTTCTCTTTGAATTCCTGTTCTTCATCTACCTACTGGTAGCCCTCTTCATTCAATACATCAACATCTACAAGACTGTCTGGTGGTACCCATACAATCACCCTGCTTCCTGCACCTCACTGGTGAGTTCCCCAGCCAATGTCATCACTTGTGCTTTGTCATTATACAGCTTCTTTTCATGCTTCTTCAGTTCAGGAATCACCAAGCCTTTGATACAAGGGGGTGAAGGGGACTTCACATACACCCCCATCAACCAGGCCCATGACATCTCTCATTTTACAGGGGAGAAAATAGATGGAAGGCGAGAGAAAGAGAGAGAGGTGTCAGCAGGGCTTCTTCAGTGGAAATTTCTTGCAGGCACTTGCATGGCCTAGCTAGGAGCTAGGGTTTGAAATGGAGTTGAGACTCTAGGAGCCTGCTGCCTGCTGCTGTGGGTGCCTCTTCTCAGTGGAAACAACAGAGCCTAAGAGAAAGGATGGTGGAAGTTTTAATTAGTATCTCACAGCAGGTCAGCAGCAGAGGAGTTGGGGAAGGGGTCAGATCCTCAGCTTGTGTAAACCTTCCAGTCTCCTCAGTTTCAGTCTTTTTCCTGGCGCAATAAGCTGCACAACCTGGCAGTGACCCATACCTGAGTCAGCAAACCTTGTCTGCATGAAGATAGCTTGTGAAGTGGTCCTTCAATTTATATGGTGTCCTTCTTGCTTTGAAGCATGAGGTGGTTCCTTAGTTAACTATACCAACAGGTGGTGCTAGTGTTCTAGTTATCCAGCTATTAATTTCAAATTCAGCTACACAATGCTGGACACTTCTTTCTTTGAAGACAAAGCATTCTGTTTTAGACTCCCTACCTGAAAACATGTAATCAACTTATGTTTGTTCCCAGAAGTCAAGCATTCTCATATATGCAAAATATCCTTCAAGTTCCAGACAGCAGTAATCAGCCTGCTAACCATTGTAGCCAGAACACATAGCTTCACTGAAAAAATTGTAAGGGGTCCAAGAGCTGTGTCTAACTTGATGCAGCCAGAACCAACATTAAGTTCCAGTACAGATCTATGGCCTATGAAGATGACATTTCTCACATCAACTTGATCATCAGGGAGCACTGGTGGTCACTATAGCTGATTTCTGAGACCCAGAGCTAAAGTGAGCTGGTGTGCAGGACTCTGGACTCGGGTTTGGCTGCCCTTGTTGTGGTTGGTTGGTGGCTTTTCCCTGGAGAACTTGCAGACTGTTCTCCATAGTAGGATCCTGGTCCTAGAGGGTTCTTCGACCAAAAAAATACCTGCCTTGAAGGGTGTTTGTTTTTTTTTTTCCCTGTTTTTGTTTCTTCTTTCAGTAGAAATTCCTCCATGGGAAGGAGCCTACATACCTACATGTGGGGAAGACCATAATTCTGGAGGCATTCCTGTGTTACTCATTTTTCTCCCTTCTCTCTCATCCCTAATAGAGAGATTTGGGGAATGCCTACATGTGATCCTAATGCTCTCAGCAGCCAGCTTTCCAGTCCCACCCCAGCTGGGTGGTCTCGGAGTCCCTTGCCCTAGTGAAGACCTTTTCTCTTTCCTCCTTCAGAATTTCCACCTCATTGACTACCACCTGGCGGCGTTCATCACAGTGATGCTGGCGCGGAGGCTGGTGTGGGCCCTCATCTCTGAGGTAACATTCCCACTGTTCCCTCTCCTGCCTGTAGTACTGATTGCAAAGCATGACCGTCCACAGTCTTAGAAAGTTCTGAGAGTTGGATAGCTGGAGCGTTTCTTCCTCCAGAACAAGTCTGGGTGGGAAAGACCAAGATTTTGGGGATGCCCCTCTGTCACAGAGCTTTTCTCCTTGAGCCCATTCATGTCCTGCAGTATTGGGTAGCTCTGTTGCCTTGGCAGCTAGGAGATGAAATGGTCCCACTTGCTTCTGTATCCCTGCAGGCATGATACTGTAGCTTACCATCTCATTCCAGGGAAGTGGCTGAGAGAATCACATGTCAAGTAGCAGAAAGGCAAATAGGGAGGTTAGCCAAGACTGTGACGTCAGTGTACACTAAAGTGAAATAGGAATAACTCGTAGAAATGCTCTTCCTTGTCCTGGTTATATCTGTGGGATCAGAGCCAGGCCAAGTATATGTTTGAGAAGTTATTTTGAGGAAAACGGAAGCTCTCTCCACTGAAACAGTTAATACAAGTCCAGACTAAGCAATAAGTTTTAAAAACAAAAATACTCCCAACAGTTAAGTGCTGTTGAATAGGTGAATAGAGAAGATGGAATCCCAGTTCTTTCATCTCTGATTCCTGCCATTTTCATTTATGTTCTCATCCTCTGTAAAACCTCCCAGAGACTGAAATTTCGGCTTTGAAACCTTCCATGCAGGTTCTTGCACATCCCATGTATTGGCTCTAATCCCTAAGAATCTTTCCATAGTTCAGTTTGCCTTCTCCCGTTTGAAGACTGGAACAAGCTTCTTTGCAGTCCTTTTGAAGGTGGTGCCTCCTCACTAGACTGTGGCCTGTACATCCCATAGAGGTGAATGGTGGAAATCCTAGTTTGGGGATTGCCAAAGTACACCATCTTCTCTTCCCTCAGCTGAGAACGTGATAACCAGTTCTTCAGGAAAATGAATGCTGAGATCTGATCTTTATAAAGGAAATAGCAAGGGAAATGTGTTTCAGGCTATCCTGGAATGTCATCAGAGCATTAAAGGATTTGAGCAAAAATATCTTTTACTTTACAGCTCAGGGTCCTATTTTAATCCTGCCCTAGAACTTGTGCTTATTTGTGAGTGTTTTAGATAATCCCAAACATGATATCAAGGGGTTTCACCTTTGTAAGAGAGAGTCAGTCTTACTCTTCTGGGAGGAACAGGGCAGCCATCCCTCTTCCACTGCCTCCTGGAAGTGCCTTCTCCCTGCTCCTCCTCCAGGGGCACCCCACGCTCTCATGTTCTAGCACCAGTGTGATAGGGCTGCTGAATGTCTCTTCTCTATTTGCAGGCCTCTCAGGTGGGTGCAACGTCAGTGGTTCACTACATGGTGCGCTTGGTGCTGCTCACCCTCTGTGGATGGGTACTCTGCTGGACTCTGGTCAACCTCTTCCGCAGCCATTCTGTTCTCAATCTTCTCTTCTTGGGCTACCCGTGAGTAATAATACCTCGTACCTTTAGGGCAGGGGGAGCATAGCTGTTTAGGGGTGGCATGAGCCGCTGTGGGAACCAGAGCTGTTGGCTGTAATTTGCCCCCAAAACACAGGCAGACAAAAAAAGCCTCCTCATCTTACGAATAAAGGGGAAGTGGGAATGGCTAGGGGATGATGTGGGGAGGTGGTGCTGACCCTATGAAACAAATTGCCTGTGGTGTGCTATTTGCATGACAGGCCCTTACTGCAACTGAAGACTTGGCTGCTGGGATCACTGGTTCCACAAATGGGATTTAAAGAAGCATCTCTGCAGTTTTCAAGGCTGCAGTGTCTAGCCTCTTAGGGGAAGAAGAGTTGGCCATTTGCTTCTGGAGTGAGGGTTCCTGTGTGGTATTCCTCTTACAAGGGCCAACATCTGTTGAGATGGTAGACTCTGCTTCATGTTGAGATGGCTGTCATTTCAGCCCTTCTTTCTTCCTTCTGTCCCTGCAGGTTTGGTGTCTATGTTCCTCTGTGCTGCTTCCACCAGGATAGCAGAGCACAGCCCCTACCTGCGGACTGTGGTTACTTGGTACAGGATCAGATGGTGGATGATGGGGCTTCAGCTGTCAGCAGCCTGGTCAAACCCAAAGATTTCCTCTCGCTTCTGTGGGAATCCTTGAGAGAACAGTTCAATAATCCTACATCTATCCCTACCCACAGCTGCCCCCTCTCCCCAGATCTCATCCGCAATGAGGTGGAGTGCCTAAAAGCAGACTTCAACCGCAGGATCAAGGAAGTTCTCTTCAACTCTCTCTTCAGTGCCTACTACGTGGCCTTCCTGCCACTGTGTTTTGTCAAGGTAGCTCTTGTCAGGTTCTTTCTGTGCCCCTGCCCGCCGCCTCCTTCTGAATGTTGTGTGAATTGCTGCCAGGCCAGATTCCTGGTTAATTCCCCTTTTCTCTGTCTCCCCTTTGGCAGCCCGGATAGCGGAGCATGGCTGCATCCGGAGTGCACTAGTACTGCTCCTGGTTGGCGGATAGGTATTGCCATAAATGTGATGCACCTCTAGTCCCATCACCCCACTTACTAACTCCCCTTCTCCCACCCCCTGTCTTAGGCAGATGAATAGCTGTGTTCTTCCTAGAAAAGGGCACTTGTTACTTGTCTCAGATCCAACATCCTGGGTTTTGAATGCTTGGATCAGAGGCTTTGGTGTTCAGCCTTTTGGAAAACAGAGCCAACTAGGATGTCTGGGACCCTAATTCCAAGAAACCCTTGTCAATGTGGGGGTTGTATTTTTTGTCTCTTTCTAATTCGAACAAGCTCCAGTTGGTGTAATGAAATGGGTACGGATCCACAATCCATGTAGCAGTCCTGGTGCAACTGGTGCTCCTGAGGCAGTTCTGTGGCAAGCAGACCCTCCTGTTATCTGCTGCTGGAGGAGGAGACGCACCAAGCTGCAGCATCATACCCCTGCCCTTTCTCCTTCAGGTCAAGGAGAAGGTAGCCTTGAGCGTTTCCTAAGCTGTAACCCTCTGAAATCACTGGTCCAAAAACGCATGCCTGTAATGTGTGGTGTGGGTCTGCTGGATGCACATGCAGTACGTCCCTTGTCATTCCCTCCTCCATTTAGCGACAGTGGTGCCAAGTTCTTGTCTGGTCTCTTTGCAGAGCACCCAGTACTACGACATGCGCTGGTCTTGTGAGCACCTCATCATGGTGTGGATCAATGCCTTTGTCATGCTCACCACTCAGCTGTTGCCTCCCAAGTACTGCGACCTGCTCCACAGATCAGCTGCCCACCTTGGCAAGTGGCAGAAACTAGAACATGGTTCCTACAGCAATGCTCCACAGCATATGTGAGTGTGGGGATGGGAAGGGGTTGGCATGCCCAGCAGGGGGCTGATAAGACATTCTAGGAGATAAAGCAGTGCTGATACTTGCTTATCTACTTAGGAAGCTTTTCCACTCCCCATAGTGCCATGGGTCACAGATGCAAATCTGCTGATCTTTCTGTTCCTAAGAAACAGAAATGTCTGCTCTAGAAAGCTGTCCCAGCTCGTCTGGTCAAGTGCTGCTTCCTTCCCCGAAACAAATGCTGTAATTCCTCCTGGCCACTGGAGCAGTAGCTTGCACAGGGGCAGGGGTGGCCCCCTCCACTCCGGTGGACTAGGTTCTTGCAGGGGGAGCCATTTACTCACACTGCTCAGGTCTGAGTCCTTCTGGTGAGCTTGTGATCTCCTCACCTCTGTGCTGTTCCACTGGGCACTGGGACACGTCCCCGTAGCAGAACATTTGGTATTTGTAAAGATGCTGGCTATTCCTGTGAACCCCTGTTCAGTGTGTTGAGAGCATCCTCCTTCTTGCTTTCCCTCAGATGCTAACGCTCTGGCATTCTTTCCCCGCAGCTGGTCAGAAAACACAATATGGCCGCAAGGAGTACTGGTGCGACGTAGCCGATGCCTGTATAAAGCAGTTGGGCCTTATAATGTAGCAGTGCCTTCAGATGTGTCCCATGCCCGCTTTTATGCAAGTATCTCTTCTCTTGATGTGTCATGGTTGTGGGAGGGAGGAGAGACTTAAACCTAGCTGCAGCAGAGCAGATTGTGCAGACAGGAGTTTGATGCCGGGCAACAGGCTGTTGTTGCTAGACAAAATGCCTGTTCTCAGCAGAAGAATTTTCCCATTGCAGTATTATATATTTCCTATTGCAGAGTGGAAGTAATGGCTGCCTTGTCAGTGCTTTCTCATCGTGGTGATGCAGTGCTCTCATCAGGCATTAACGTATTCTTAAAAGGATTCTAGTTAACAGAACATCTTCTAGAGAAATGGGAAAGCATGTCAGCTGGCCAATAGGTTATTTCACCAGTCCTCCCCTTCTCAAGGAAAATGGTGCTTTTACATGCCTCGTATCTTAAGCTGCTTTCCCTAAGTAGCAGCTAGTGGTGGTTGGAGTACAAACATTTCTTCTGTTCAGCTCAGTGGCTGCTAGCTCAGTGGCGCCAGACAGTATTATGCACACACCGTTCCCCACTTTAACACTGCAAAAAAATTACAGAAATCTGTGCTTTTTTTTTTTTACCTGTTTCCCCGCAGTTCCTTTTTCACCGTCCATTACGGCTGCTCAACCTGCTGATTCTCATCGAAGGCAGTGTGGTCTGCTACCAGCTCTACTCACTGCTGCGTTCAGAGAAGTGGAACCATACCCTCTCCATGGCCCTCATCCTTTTCTGCAATTATTATGTCTTATTTAAGCTCCTCCGGGACCGGATAGTATTAGGCAGGGCATATTCCTATCCACTTAACAACTATGGACTGAAGGCACACTAGGCCTGCCAAACGTGTACCCCTTCCCCTTCCCTTGCCACAGGGCAGGGAGGGAACCTCAGAAAAAAAATATTTTCGTACATTTCTATTTTTTTCTTGCGGCGTTTATAAATATTTAAAATATTTTATATTTTGTATACTGTTGTTTTTGTGGGGTGGGAAGGGAACCGGTGGCAATTAAATGTCGCTTTATAAACAAGGTGTTATTTTATATATATATAAAAAAATCAGCGTGTATATACCGTATATCTATACCCATACATATATCTATGTGAAGCAACAGGATTGTGTGTGTGGTCACTGTGTCCGCTTTGCTCACACAATTGCTTTGCTATTGCATACCGTGGGGATGGAACCGCTGTTAATTAGGAACTGGTCTTCTCTAAAACTTCAGTAAGTGAATAGCCGGGGGAAAAAGGAAACAGAGGGGCCTTTCACCAGTATGAGTAGTTTACCTAGAAACATCGCTACCATGGAAGACTTGCACTGGTTATTACCAGTTTAGAGAAAGGGAAGAAGCAATGTGCTGAAAAACAGACTAAATTACTGTCAATCAGCAAAAGCTTTCAGTCCCCTTTTCTTCCTAGGGCTAGCAGGATACAAGGGTGTTTGTTTTTAAATAAACCCTTTGCCTTGGCTCCTATCCCTCTTCCTAGCAACTTGAACTCCCTAACTCCACACAGAGAATGAACTAAATCTTGGAATTGTAATTTTAAGGTAGTGTATCATTTAGAAAGGGATTTGAAATAGCTTAATCTAGCAGGATCATAATTGATTGTTTTATACTGCAATCTCTACTCCCTCGAGTAATTGCATTAAATTAGGGAATATTCAGCTATTTCCTTCAAGCAGTAGTGTTCCTGGAAGAAATTTCTTCTTGTCAGACACTTACCAAGTCCCCTGTTGCCATACAATGCATTTCAGCAGTGTTTCACTGTCAGGTATTTTGAGTGTTTAATAAGTTATTAATAGTAGAGGAAATATTTTTCTTTTAAACACTTTTTCATAAAGTTGAACTACAGTAGAATCTAATAACATTTGTGGCAGTATCACAAAGGAGTTGAATATGAAAGTATCAACCATATCATTAATTTAACTGTGGATGCTGCTAACAGCTGATCTTAATGCTTTGACTCAAGTACTTAAGAAGAGGGTTATGCAACATTCTTGCATTCAGGGGCTAGCTGACTGGAACCTTTAGCCATTAGTAAAGTGCTAGCTCTGTTTAAAGAGTGGATATGTATATTGATAAAAAAAAACAACAACAGTACTGACTTTGGGAGAAACTGCAACTACTTTCTGTTCCTTCTTTCCTTCCAAGCTAAGAAAGAATACACTGCTTTTCTGTTCCTGTCTATAAGAGCTTCTCCCACAACCTGATCACAAGCATAGGAGTTTTTCTTCTCTGATACTTGATGAGGTTGGCAACAGGAGATGCCTCTGAGCATTAACCCTAAAGTATGCCAAAATTAACCTAAATGCTTAGCTTAAGTTACTCTTGGGTCTTATCTTTGATGTGGCCACAGTGGTGCAAGCAAGACATGGGTACTTGGGAGTTTACAGTATGGGGACTTTCAGTGAAACAGTACTGTAGCTTTAGGGCCTACTCTTGTACAAGCAGAGCCTTCTCCAGCTTTTCCTGCTGTCATGTCATACTTTATGTAATACATCCTCATCTTTTTTTATCTTGATTATTTCTGGAAGTACATTTGGGATAAGAAGAGGTTGGCTCCTTATCTAGAACAGGCTCTGTGCTGCACGTGGCTTTGTGCAACACCTTTCCTGCGCCCAGAGTCTACTCTCACAGTAGCTCAATAGCACTTCTGCTTTTAGTGCTACACAAATTTCACCTGCTCAAAATAGCTGGCTCAGCACCTCTCTCTTGGAGAGCTATTTCAGAGCATTACTGGGTAGCTTCTTCCAGTGGAACACCTATATGGTAGTAGGCTGATGCTTAAGTAACCATTGGGAGAGAAGAGGCTCTCCAAGTCTTAGCTTGAGATGTTTGTCAACAGTGCAACAGAAAGCCAGAACCCCAAACCAGGGCTTTGGATCACAGAGTTAATGAGTTTTCATGCTCTGCTTTTTCCTACCCTTGCACATAAGGTTGAAGGTAGGTAGGACTGCTCATGCAGTGAATGTACCCATACTCTACGCAGCAATTAGACTGACCTTACACTGTTCACAGCACAAGGGAGAAAAGCATGGTGACACTAGCATACCTACATGCCTTCTATTTTGCTATAAGGGACTATCTTAAGTAAGGGACTTAACCCACTCTTCCTAACTGCAGGTGTGTTAAGATCTTCCTCATTGAAAAGGAGCTAGGCATTATTTCTTAAGGGAAGCTGCCTCTCCCTCTCAAAACAGTACCTTTGTTTTATTCTGGAGCAGGAGGTGTTCTGTGAGAAGGTCTAAGGTCTAGAGATTGTGGCTTTCCACACATAGCACTATGAACTGCCCCCACACAGTCCTGTATCTGCAGTTGTCTTCCATCTTTACATAGGATCCTGACATGGAAAGAAGTTGCAAAAGATACTTGTAGCTTCCCCTGTTGGCAAAAACACAGTGAGGAACTAGCTAGCACAGTTTGTCTCCCCAGTATAAACTGGACCATCCAGTACTGAACAGGGAGCAGAACTGATGTCTGCTCAGCATCAGTGCCTGCTTCAATCAGTGTTCTTCCCTCCCCATCCCTCAAAGGAGCCTGCTACTAAACCATATTCAGATGAACATTGAAAACAAGTCCACTTTAGTACGTGGCCAGGTCAAACTAAGGGGAAAAAAAAAAAAAAAAAAAGACTTATTCCCCATCTCGGTCACTCCATCATGCGAGCATGTCATAATAAATGGCTGGTTTCTTGGTCGGGTGACGAAACTGCTCTAGCTTCAGGCCAATCCTCAGAAGAACAGCTTCATCCCACCATTTTGCCATGACCTGGAAGAAAAGGGAGATGGAAAAAAAAAAAAAGTATCATCATCACATACAGTGATTGAAAACCCAGGAAAACATAGCTAAAATTATTTTCCAACAGCACGAAAAGGACACGTTTCTCCCTTTTACCCCAGCAAATATGGCGTCACTGCATTTGGGAAAAAATTAAAATGTATGGAACTTTCATTTACATGAGACCCATTTTAAAAGGGAGAAGAGCAAGAAAGGACTTAAATTACAAACTGAGGGGAAAAGAGAGGAAAGATTACTGACAAATAATGGGTACTGATTCAAATGGGCAGGGTGAAAGAGAAATCTATCTCCAGATGTCTTAAGAGTCCACCTGGCATTCAGAAGTGAGCTACTCTTTGAGGCAAGTCTCTTCACCCAGAAGTTAAAAATTCCTTCATAGCAACTCCTCAAGTGTGCTGTGTGGAACAGCAGGAACCTGGTTACAGTGGTTCAGGACAGAGCCATCTGGGGATTTCATGACCCAGCATTCACAAACAGCCACTGCTTACCTGGAGGCTGACAGGAAGCCCAGCAGTAGAATAACCAACGGGGACCACAAGGCCTGGAATCCCAGTCAAGTTAGCGAGCTGCATGAACCTGTGAGAGAAGCTGTTACCAACATTCCTGCCTTGGGACAGCAGCAAAGTTGCCCTTTTTGGAGGGGGAGGCAGCTAGGATTGATCTTTCCTGCTTTACAGCTTGACCTCCGTGAGTTAGTGCACCCAGTCTCCAGCTGTTCCCAAATTTCTGTTTTCAGAGTGCAAGCAGCAACTCTTCTTACCGCATGGACTGGACTGTGAATGAAGTATCACTGCTCCCAGTCAAGAGGTCAGATTCATGGATTCTTGGGGCAGTGGAAGCAACAGCTGTGGAGGAATCACAGAATGGTTGAGGTTGGAAGGGAACTCTGGAGGTCATCTTGTGCAACCCTCCAGCTCAAGGAGGGTCAGCTACAGCAAGTTGCCCAGGATCAGATCCAAGGATGTAGATTCCACAGCCTCTCTGGGCAACATGATCCAGTACTCAAAGAGCAAAGGAAGAGTCAGGCTGTGGGCGATCTCCAAGGAACAGCTCAGTTCCTTAATGCCACATTTGATCTAGACTGGTAATGCAAACTCCCTCCCCCCAGAACACAATCAAATCTCTGTAATTTATGAATTGAGCAGTTAGTTTTCTATTTCTTCATACATAAGTAGATGTCAAGTCCCTACTGTGTAACTCTGCTGGCTCTGCACCTCCTGTTTCAACTACCAAAAGGGAGTTTTCTGACTGCCTTGGATACAGGCAGCAAGTATAGAAATAAACAGCAGTTATTCTAACCAGGCCCCATTTTCTTCTAGAGGCCTGAGGCACAGTGAAGTCTTTGCGCAAAAGTCATGCTCTTAAAACCGGGGAGGAAGAGTTAATGGAGTGACTGTTCTCCAAATGCACCACAACGGTTGGGAGCAGCTCTTTGGCCAAGACTGCCAGTACCTGGTGTAACGATGCAGTTCACAGTGCTGAAGATCTCTCGCAAAAACCTCATGCTCCGAGTTCTCTGTCGATTTGCCTGCAAGCAGAGAGACTACTGTCTGACCAGGCCCTCTTGGTTCAGAGGCTGAAGTTTGATGATGACTGCCTCTGCCCATCAGAGCCCATGCCTTTGCAAAAGAGAACACCATTCCTCCATTTTGGAATCAACACACAGTACGCCAGTCCAGGTGGCGCATCCTCTGTGGTGCCCCACTATTTTGCATGTTTTCGCTGCAGAGGAGTACAGCTAGGTGGTACCTTTCCAGGTGTATAGGGAGGTTAAGAGAACCATCTACCCCACCTTTGCAATTTCATTAAATGCCTCCCCTTCGGCCTACACCACAGTACATTCCTCACCGTAATATAATCCAGAGCTGTGAACTGGGAAGCCAAGGCCAGGGTAGCCCGCGTCTCCAAATTCTGAAACAAAAAACATCAATCATGGCTCTCCTTGCAACAGGCTTGTTAATCATATCTTCTTGCCTTAGGCAAGCAAAAGGTAAGATAAAAGCTTCCAGACTCCCTCTTTTCTCCCCACCTTTCCCACCTTCATCAGCCTGCCATCGAGCCTACGTGTCTTCCTAGGAACTGCAGTTCAGATCTCTGCATGCTTTCATAGTCTTCCATGGTGACAGGAAGAGTTTTACCCTGGGCATAACAGTTTGAGGGGCCTCAGATGTGGTTAGTCAATAATAGCAAGAAACTGAGTGTGATAGCCCAGGAGTTTTCTTCCAGGTCTACTCTCCTGTATCAGTAGTCATCCAAGAGGTGGTTTGTCATAGAAAAAGCAGGAGAGCCCCAGGTTTCTCACTGACATAAGACACTTGTTCTGCATCAGCCATGACAGCTACTGCTGCTGATCCAAGCTGCTGCTACTTACCATTTCCTGAAAATGTTTGTTGAAGTCAGGTTGCAGCATGTCCCTCATCTCACTCAGAATGCAGATCACATGTGCTACTTGCACTTCTTCCATCTCTGGAAGAGACACTTCAACCACGGTGGCTCCCAAACTCTGCAGGTACTCCACAGCTGAGTACAGAACAGGTAAAGCACAGACAGCATCCTTGAGTCCCCCAAACTTCACAGAAGGGCTGAGAATCTGCTCCCCTTTGAGAAGTCAGAGACCCCATTGGCCAGCACAAGGCAAACATCTTCGGTGCATCATGTGGCACATAGACTGCTGTGGCTGCTTCTCATAGGTAAAAGTCTTAGGCCTAATTAGATCTCAGTGCTCCAACAGGGCAGACACAGGGGCTTGTAGATAGGTTTCTAACTTACTGACTACATTTTGGGCAAGTTCATGTCCTCCCTTTAGCCTGCAGTTAACCCAGACAGTAAAGAAGGATGGATAATGCTTCCCTGAGCACTTGATGTGACCAGTGTTTAATCAGCATGAAGCAATTATTTGACATCAGGAGGTACCCATTCAAAGCCTTTTCTGAACTATAATGGTAAAGGGACCCTGGGCATACTTGGATACGAGGTCAACAGTACAGGTTCACCAAATCCTGATGCACTTCAGCAAGGCTGGACACCAGGACTTTGGTAAAAAGTGAATTTTTTGCATACTAAAAAGAACCCCCTTCTTTCTTTGATTCCAGCTTCTTCAAAAATACCCAGACCTGCAGTGCATCTCTCCTAAAAAAACTCTAGCATGTGTTTTGAGATAAGAACTGGAAATAAAGAGGCTAAAGAAAATTCAGGTAAAGAAAGTCTGAATACTGTGAACTATCTCAGCTCCAACGCACAGGATGCCAACTATTATGCCAGGCATTGTAGTCTGTCTCCCCCACCTCACCAAGTTCAATTTTGCTCAGTCTGCAATCTGAAAAGCCACCCTAAAGGCACCATTTGGCTGATTTCAAGGAAATACCAGAGGACTGGATACATCATGAAATCCTAGCCCTGCCTTTCCCACTGAACTTAAGTTAGTGAAACAAGTCCTTCCCTTAAAAGTCTTTTACCATTAAAGCTTGCAGAGTAACTATTACTGAGCACAGATCTGTCTTTATACAGAGACAGAGGCTTAGCACACTGACCTGCATTCTTCCTTTGTAACCTGACAAGCCTACAACTGCTGAGCTTTTTAACCCTCAGCAGTCAGGAGGGCTTCCCTAATACAAAGCTACCGCTGTCTGTCCAGCCAGACCTCTTTAAGCATCTGCCTTTAAGGACTTCAGGCCAGATCTCTTTAATGCATCCATGAGAGGGAACACCAAGTGATACCATGACTTTAGGCAGATTAAGAGACTTTTGCTCTTTACCTTTCTCACAGATGGACAGGACTTCTGCATCGCATGCCTAAAGAACAAGAGGAAAGAACCGAGCAGACTTTAGTAACCTCCCTCCTTTCCTTGGTGAGCACGCTCACAGGACTTCAGTCCTCATGGAGCTTTCCCTGCTCCTGTCTCTAATGGTAAGGAAACACAGCCATCCACAACTGCCTTAGGCCACCTGCTCCAAGAGAACAGCTTGCAGGTCATACCCCTACGGAAAAGGAAAGGTCTCCCTTTCCAGAGAAGAGGATGTTCCTCCTCCACACTGGGGCAAAGCCAGAAACAGTCCTTGTTCTCCTCTAAGGAAGAAATCTTGGACATATTTGTGGAGCTGCATTACAATTGCCAAGCAGTATTAGCTTGCAAGCCCAGTTTCTACATTGGTACATTGGGATGACAAAATACTACTCAACAGCTACACCATTGACACCAAATGGATATGGTAATTTTTCTCATTTGTTTTTAAACTAATTCCCTTTTGGAATCAGTTCAGAAGCATCACTTCCAATACAAACAGCAGCATGAGGAAGCATGCTGCTATGAACTGTACAGTCGTTACCTTTTCTCATACCTCCAACACACTTTTACTCAAAAGGATGCCTTAGGAAAAAGCTATCCCAGTGGGTGTTTTCACCTAAGTCATATTCCCCTCCAATTATAGAACTAAATATGAGAAGCTTGCATGATGAAAGGTAAGAAAACATTGAATGCATTGAATTCCTTCAAAATCTCATTCTACAAAGCATCCAGAAGAAAGAGATAGAAGAGGTACCTTAAAAAATGTCCAGTCCACTCCCAGTTTTAAGCCTTTCAGGTCAGGAGCACACATATCTGACAGGGTTGCTTTGGGTTGCTTTAGTCCTGCAGGGAACAAGCAAGAGTTCCTCCTTTTACCTAGGATGCCCGCAGGAAGGCAGAGCACCTGCATTCAGGGAGGAGAGGGCTCACCTACCATATGGATAGAGTGGATCTGGTTCAGCAAGAATACTGTAAACAATGGCTGCATCTGCCACTGAGGTACAGATAGGGCCTTTAAAAGAGAGATCAGTTATGAAAATGTGACAAGGAGTAAACAGGACCCTCCTCCTGAGGTCTTTTGTAGGCACAGACTGCCTCCCCAGCAACAACAACATATAGCGAGGTCCCTGAAGGGGAGCACAAGTCCTCTTACCTACACTGACTGTGGAGTAGGAGAGTGGGAAGCTGCCATGACAGCTGATCCGCCCAAATGTACCTTGAGAAAAAGAAACGGGCAGTTAGCTACACGTGAGCAGTCACTGGTAATATCTGAACTCGATAGCTTTGGCCCACCCAGCTGAGACAGTAAGCAACACAGCCCTGCCAGCCACTTTTATGCCTGCTGTTTCAGAGCCTAGTCACCAATCTTTTAATACCCTGTTCTGCATGAGCAGGATTATCAACAGGAGAAGAGAAGATCTCACTTCACCAATGAGACTTCATGCCTAACACCAGCTGTCGTCCGCAAGTGTTCTTATCAACTTTCTGACCAGTTACACTTTAGTTGTTATCATTATCTTCCTCAGATGAATCAAGATTAAGTTGACCATATGTGAAGGATGGAAAAACAGAGTAATGGTTGAGTATCTGGTCAGATGAAGCAGCTGAGATCTTTCAGAATGCTAAACCATTCCCAAAAGCTGGCATCTCTTCTGAGTGATGATGGCTTTGCCAGCCTTACCACCTTCCACACTGTAAACAACACCCTGTGCATTTCTTATGTGCTCTGCACATTTCCCTTGATTGCATTAATTCTCACTGCAAAAACTGCATTCCTACTTCTTGTACCTCTAAGATAAGGGGGAACAGCTACATGCTGGTTTGATACAAGCCTATTACCAGGTCTAACTTACCAGATACAAATCTGAGCAGCATCAATCTCTCCATATAATCAAGGCAATGGGAATCCATCTTGGGTGGAGCTGCTTTCACTAGCTCACTATAGATACCCAACTATGTTGCGAACACCTCCCAGCAGAGGAGGAAAACAGAAGAGGGATAAGTGGGTAGAGAAAGAAGCAACATACGAGTTTTGTTTAGCATTTGAATCACATACAGAAGTTAGTTTTTTCTGAACGTCTGTTCAATGGTTGGTGCTGAGAATACTTCCACTCTGCCAGTCCAACCTGCATGACTCGCAGGGTGTTATGCTCCAGAGCTTCTCTGGTTGAGTTTTACATGGCAGAAATTAATGGATTGTGCCTGACTTGTTTGTGACATCCTATCTGATACAGTAAAGACATATATACCCTCCAAGATTAAAAGGCACTACCTTTCAGCCCCACCACACCACAAAACGAAGCAGGAATCCTCACAGAGCCGCCTCCATCTGTGCCAATAGCCACTGGGCAGAGACCTACAAAATACACACATGGGCCTGTGATCAGAGAGACATTGTGTTGCCCCGTCCATCCTACCAGCAGCTGTAGCCAAGACAGCACACAGAGCTCTCTGTTCAGCTATGACTTCCCTCCAGCTTCTAAACCTCCCCATGAAATCTGATTGCCTGAGGCTCAGGACTTGCCTCCCACTACCCCCAAGCTCAGTTTAGGACCACCTACCTGCTGCTACAGCTGCTGCTGACCCACTGGAGCTCCCACCCGTGAAGTGGTTGGGCTTGTAGGGATTCCTAGGGATCTTGTGGTACCTGAGGTAGACAAATAGTGTTGAATCTTTTCCTAGGAAGGACTGAGTGTATTACAGGGCAGGAAAAGATCAAGAAACACAGCGCAGGGATTCAGATGTCTTAGTAAAGAGACACCAGTCCACCCCAGATAGTGCTACATCCCTGGAAAATGAGACAGAAAAAAGACTTCTGTCTCAGAGTCCTATCTCTTGTTATCAGCCTATCCAAAAGTAAAAGACTCCAAGCAATAGAAAGAATGCTGTTCCAGGTCTTCTGGTTGTGACTGCACTGTGCCATTACTGCATACCATAGAGCATTATGCAATTCCAAAAGACCGAGCAGTCGGTGACCATCAGTTCTTAAAGAACCACAAGCAAGTCAGCATCCCCAGCTCTGCCCTTTAATCCAAACTCTCCAGTCTGACCACAGTCCCCAGGCACCAAAGAGACCTGCCAGGTGGCAGGGTATCCAGCTGGTGTAGCAGACCACACACAATGCCCATGCATTTTGTTGTAGCTGTAGGGGAGCCCAAGTTCTATGCAGCTGCACATGTGTGAACTGTAGATCTGCAGATGGCTTATCAAGGCTATGAGAACCACTGCTCTGACATAGCAGTTCTCAGCTTGCTATAGCTGGAAAATTCACAAAAATAAAACAAATTCTAGTGAGCTCGTTTTAGCTAGGAAATGAAAACACTACATTTTCCTGAGTTGATTGTACCTTCTCTCATTGTTCTTGGCCGTTAGCCATTTTTGTGACTGCTCATTAGATTACTATTTACTTGTTTTCTGTCACTGCTTTTGTCTACCGCTCATCCTATAAACATTCACACCTCCAGGCATGTAAGGCGTTGGAAAGCTAGCTCTTTACTCATCAGGCATGATTTGAATCCTTTCCTACCTTTGGTTTCAGAAGCCTTCAGGCTTCCACAGCTACTCTGACCCTCAAATCTTCAGTTCTGGGTTTTCATACCCACAGGGTTCTCCCTGCATGGGGTGTTTCAGTCAGTTTTATTCTTACATGCCTGCCCTATTTTTGTACCCTTCCCTGTCAGTTCTGGACAGACTTTCAGGTCTGAGGAGAGAGAAGGAAGGGATTTTTACCTATTAGGATTGCATCCAGTTGTTCCAGTCCCTAGTTCATGCATGTTTGAAACCCCAATAATGATAGCTCCAGCCTCTCGCAGCTTCTTGGCCACAGTAGCATCTTCTGTTTCAGGCTCTGTCCCGAGAAACACTGTTCCTACTCGTTGATGGTAAGGTACCTGAGCAAGAAGACACCTTATTATTCATCCTAAAACCTTGGGAAGGTAGGCAGGCACGTGTGCATGCTTCACATGCACACTTCACCTCCGCAACACATCTCAGACATCAGGACCCACTGAGGTAAGTCAGGGCTAGGAAGTCTTGCTCTTCATCTTTTCCTGTGTTGGTTCCTGTTACAAGGGACACTTAACCTGTCACTATTGGGTCCTTCTCACATGAAGAGGAGTCCTTTTAATACCATGATAGAGGAGCAGAAACACATAGATGGCCAGAAAGTCTGCCTCTCTACAGCAATGCAGTTGCTATGCCCAGAGGCTGCAGAACAGTCACCTCGGCCCCAGAGCGCACAAGAGCCCTATCTTCCACGTTCTACGGAAGGAGCTGCAGCATTTCAAACCTGCAGTGCATTGAAGCAAGGCACCGACATTACATGGATGCCAAAATACCAGATGAACTCATTTTCAAGGTATGCTAAGTACTCTTCACACTGATGTAGCGATGTACATAAACAGGACTCCCACCCTAGGGATAGGTCCCTACAGAGTCTGTGACAGCTTGATGGCACCGCCAGGAGTATTTAGTAGTAACTGTTGCTAGGCTGCAATCAAAACCCTCTGTGGATGGGGATTTTCAGAGTAACTTTCAGATTTCTGATACAAGTATGTCCTTGAAGGTAAGGAGAGAGGGATGCTCTGCCAGTGGAACGGAGTCAGTGCCCAAGAAATCCAGGCAGTTACACCCACTGCTACAGGTGCATTTATACATTCTCATTTTGTCAGAAGAGGGACTGTGTCCCACCCCCTACTCCCCATGGATTAAAGAGTTCAGTACAAGATATGGAAAACATCTGTCATACCCAAGATCTGTCTTCACCTGGCAAAACTTGCTAATACTACTCATTACAAACCCACATACTACCCCTTATTACAAATGTATTCACAGGCTTATGCTGAGGAGTTGGCCTTAAAACCTTGTTGCAGCGAGTTGTCCTTGTTGACCACTTGCAGCATGAACTGACAGCTAGACAAGGAAACTCACCACTTTGAACTCTTCTTTCAGGCACACTGGGATGCCATCTAGATAAGACAGGGTACATTTATTCCTGTAACGAGCAGTGGAAGCCTCAGCCATCTACACAGAGGAAAAAAATGTACATGTTAGATAGATAGATAAATAGATAGACAGTGAGAGAGAGTTGAAGTGAAAGTCATTACCAGTATCAGAACAGATACCACAAATGGCACTGTCAGGCTGCTTGCAAGCCAAACTATAAAAGTTTCTTTTTTCTTCCACTGTATGCTGATGGGGAAAATACTGTGTGGAAGCATCTACACCACATAAGCACATAAATCCTGGTTTAAAAATAGTAGTCCAGTAGAAAACAGATTGCCTTAATGCTAACTCTCTTTGCAGGAAGGGAAGCAACTTTTTTTAGTCCTCTACACAAGAAGGAAGCAAAAACGTACATATTTTTCTGTGCAACATATCAGAAAAGCCTCTGCCCTTTCTAATGGATGCTACTGTTCTTGGGGTGGCGGAGGCCCCTTTCCTACCAGAAGCAGACATTACCAGCATTATTTGTTCCTGGTCCCATTGCACTATCGCTCTGAGTGGGGGCGTGGATTTGTCGCAGTCCTCCAGCATGGCAATGACGTTCTTTGCTACCTGAGATGGTGTCAGCTTCCCACTCCTACAAGACAGAAGTTGGGAGCTTCATTACAAGACCCCCCCCCACACCACACCCACACCCAGGGTTTGTCTATCATGTAGCAAGATGGCAGCTGTCACAGCTGTAACCAGTAACTAGATAAGAATCTGTGTGTAGTGATGATTTCAAGACAGTTGACACCATCAAGAGAAGAGACACCCTTCCCTAAGAGGAGAACTTGCCTCCACAACACTCCCCCAACCCTCAGAGTAGCGGCAGGAGCTAGGAGACTTGCCCAGATATTCCTGAAGCACCAGATAAACAGGGAAGGACAGCTGACAGCCTTTACAGAGAGCCTTCAAGCTCGTCAAAGCCTGAGGCTATGAAACTGCCAGTGCCATGAGCTAAGACAAGAGGACAGCCCATTTTATACAGGCCTCCCATTACAGAGAGGGGTCTCACAGCAGCACTGTCATAACCCACCTTTAACAAAGAGACCTTCCCTCCCTCCTGGCAAAAGGCTCTGTTACACCATGAACAGATCTGTCTCTGGCTGACACTAAAGTCTCATAGTCAGGATTCACCTATAACACCGGACCGCAGCGTCAGCCATTTGCTCCAAGGCCGCAGCCTACTTGCAATGGTGGCCCCTGAGGAACATGTGCCAAGAGTGCAGCAGGATTTATCTGAGCACTCCAGATCTGGCACATGCCCCAGAGGCAACCAGGAGTTACCGAGCAGCCAACAGCTCACAGAACCTCGGAGTCAAGGACGTGGTTCTAGCTGCTCCTGAGCTGGACACATTGACTGGGTGAACACAAACTGCTCACAGGAACACAAGCAGTTGGGGGATCAAGGGGTTCTTTGGAGACCCACAGTACGTGCAACCCACATCATCCATAGGAACCTTCCTCACCTTCTCACTCATTTGGGCAAACAAGGTATGTAGAAATCTCTCCCAGAGGTGACCAACAATAAGCCAAGACAAATAGTATTCAAATACCCTTGCAGGGCTTGTTGTGCCAGCTTTCCCAGTTGGCTGTCCTTTGTTACTCTATTAGAGGGAAAGGACTGCAAAGGATGATGCTAAACAGCAGTACCTCAAGGAAAATCCTAACGAGGAGATGCCTGACAGCTCGTGGAACAGCAGCAGCCCACAGCAGGGGAACATGTGAGACAGTTGTTCCCAGACCGTAATTTCACCTACCGGTAGCAGTCCAGGTAGTCTTTGATCCCTTTGAAGCTAAACCCTTTGCTGGCAGAATCGGGCCTGCAAAGAAAGGATTGAAAGGGCAACTGTGAACTGTCAAAGCCACCTCTGTTTAGACCTCCAGCATCAGTCCAACACAGGTTGGGAACTGCCCACTTCCAGGTCATCACTGGGACTGCCAGTCTAAGCATTTTAGCTCACACTCTGTCAGACTGCTTGCACATATGCAGGACAGTAGGTTCATTAAGGATGCCTCAGAAATAAGGGGTCAGTTTGCTGACATGTTCCAGTTGTTTCATATTTCTGCAATAATGCAGTCACTAAATTGTTCAAAATTTACTCCAGGTTTATATTTGCTGCTCACCACTGCAGCATTACCAAGATAGCTAGAATATATTGGTAAACCTACTCCCAGGATCTCTATCCCACATTTGATCCAGAGACAGCCAGCAGCACATCCAGTGTCTGGTGCAGGAAGGGGAAAAGGCACTATGCAGCACACAGAAATTCACATCGAACTGCTTAAAAACTAAGTCAGTGGCTCTAGTACTTAAAAAATAGACCATTTCTCGTCACAATGGGATGAACATAAGATCACCCAAAGAGCTAACTACAATTACGACTCCCATAATGTCCCCATATCATCTCCCAACCCTGAAACCATATCCTGGAACAGGACAGAGTAAGGCTCCATAAGGTGCTATGTAGGGAAGAGGCAAGGTTCAAGTAATCTGCCCTGTAGAGCTCAGTATATCACTAGTAGAGCTGGGGACACAAGAACCAGAAAGCTGCACTCACCTTGACCAATGCCTGCAGAAAATACATTCCTCCCTCTAAAGTGAAGAAGCTGAAAGTTTTAACTTGTTCTAGCTTAAGCACTTAAGCGGGAAGCAAGTTTAGTCTTGCTAAAAGCTCAGATACATACAGAGAACCTACTCTCTGAGACTCTTGTGAAGTGCAGCTCATAGACATCTTCAGTAACTACTGGATAGTCCCACAGCTAAGAACAAAACCAGATGGGGAGAACATTCATAGCAGTGCAGCTGCCCCCACCTCAGTGGGACATGTGAGCCTCAATAACATTTCATCCCTAATCTGGTGGGATTTAATCAAGTACAGGCTGCAATGAAGAAGCTAAACAGGCTTTCTCCACACAACCTAAGTAACAAAGCCTAATTTCTTGTGGATTGTTTGCTTTGTACCCTGTGTTTCTTTTCTCCTCCCAGCAACCTGTTTTCTTTTTGAGATTCCTTGCAGGCAAGAAACAGCACACCTGCAAATTCACTTAAGGGATGTATGCACTGACTAGCCAACCACTAAGTATATCTACTCTCATAGTGCAAGCAGAGCCAAGCAGACTGCCTGAAGCTAGCAGAAACTTCACATTGCATGTAACTACTGGCAATTCTTACGTTGCCAAAGAAGAGATGGCTGACAGCAGTATTTGTTTTGTAAAGTACCATGGTATGGAAAGAAATTTTAATTCAGATTACTGACAGTGACAGTTTCTAACTAATATAATGACACCAACACGTGTGTTCTTCCACTCCACTCTTACACATCACATACTCACCTTGCATCTACTAGCTGCTTCATAATATCCAAAGTGCTTTTAGCCTCAGACTTGTCTTCTGTAACCTCTGCAGCAACCTCTGGGATAAATGTGGGATCTTCACAAATGTCAAGAGAACGCATGAGAGAGAAGTTGTTCATCCTGAAAGAGAGAGAGCTACTGCTAGAGTTTGCAAGCTCCACCATGACTAATTTTTCGAGAGTGTTCCAAGTGAACTTTACCCAAGAACATTTTGTTGTAGCAGTCTGCTCCCACAGCAGGGAGTCACCACAGTTACAAGATAATCTTTCACACCTTTCTAAAGCCTTGCTGAAGGCAGCACCAGATCTATTCTGCTTGCTTAATACAGCCTCCTACCTCTTGACATAAAGCCAGCCAGCCAGCCTCCATAAACCCAAGCTGGGAAAGAAATGGTGAAAGTTTTCCCATTCACTCTAATTAGATACATCACCCACAGACCAAAAAAGACAGGAATGGAGAGAACAAGAAAGAAAAGAAAGTAGTACCAGACATACATTCAAGCACCAGTTCTGCACCTCTTCAGACTTTTCCATGACCTGCCTCAACATAGTTAGTTTGCAACCAAATGTAACAGGAATTGAATCAGCACGAGTTCAGGGTCTGGAGTACGTAGCGAAGCAAGGCAACCCAGACCCTGTCATAGATACCACGGAATGATCTACTGTGTAACAGCAGTGACACTTGTCTGGGTTTGCTTTACTTAAAAAGCCTATACCCAAAGTCAAAATTCAGGGGTACCAAGTGCGTTTAATACATTTCTCAATGTCCTGGGATCTGCACAGATGACCTACCAAATTAGGGGCAATATATGTAAGCCAAGGATGAGCCTGAGATTCCTGACACTTCAGTGGTTGTAGCGCAATGTATACTTGCAAGTACAGTTTCTAAATAAAAGAGTAAGTGAAAGGGAAGGAGAGAAGGTTACTCAAAAATGATGAATGTCTTTAAAAATAACACATTAAAAACACATTAAAAATTTCTTCTGATAGAGTGTCACCCAAACCAGAGTAGATAATAAAAATAAAAACCTAGTAAACCACCTCTATGAAATAATCTTACTCACTCTTGACTCAAATTATGCTGCTTCCCTCTTTGAAAAGGTCATCTCAGGTAACCTGTAATATGTATGCAATGCAAGCACCTTAAAAAAAAAAAAAAAAAGAAACTTGGAGGGAGATAAAACTCCCCACTTACCTTAATAACAATGGCAGTAACAAGATCTGTCCAAAAGCCTAGAAGAATGTAAACAGAAGCATTGGTTGGCAATAGCTTTGACCTGAGACAAAGAATGCTGAATGTGCTCACAGTTGCTGCAGAGCACCCTACAGAGCAGGCACTTGTATTTCAGGCCACAGACTTGGTCCAAAATGCTTTCCACCCTCCTCTCACATTTATAGAATCATAAGGACTGTATTCTCCTAGCTCTCCTGCAGGAACATGTATTTGTCCTTCCCTGACTCAAGCCCCCAAAAGCCTGCACTTGCAGGCTGCAGCACTGTTAAGAGGCATCTATATAGCTCCCACCAGTTACTTTCTTAGTGCTCCATGCATTACGCAAACATTGGATAGGGTAGAAGCTTATTGTTATTTCATTTGTCCCCCCATCAGCATCTTGCCTGTCACCATACATACTCAGCTGCCCTGTAGAAGACACTCAACCGCCTCCTGCAGTAAACTGAGTCAACTTGGAGAAGCATGAGAAATTTAGAGACTCCATGGTAGCATGCAGCTGAAAACACTCTCTGAATATCTCAGTTCCCAGTAGAGCAATACCAGCACTCCCAGGGACTAGTTCTAGCTTGCCTTAACAGCTCAAGAATGGACTTTCAAAACATGTGAAAGGAGTGTGGCTCCAACACTCAGTGCAAGTCTGAAGCAAGGTTCACACTCTTACATCCATGAAGTGACACGTTGCTTCACACATTGCATAAGAATTACAGACTATTTTTGAAAAGGCATTGCTCCTAACCTACAACCACTGTAATCTGTGACAATAAGAACCTGTATGAGATTGGGAATGTTATGTCCCCCCTCTGAGGGGTATGTCAGGAAAGAAAACAAGCCCTGGTCACATACCAGATGCAGCCACAAAGCAAAAGATCAAAAAATATTCTGGTTATTACATCCTGGAACAAACCTCTTACAAGGTAAGCTCACAGTATTCTCAGCAACAAAGCCACAGACCCCTGCTAGCTTCCACTTCAGGCCCAAGCAGCTGTCAAGCTCTGGAACAGGTCACACTACTGAAGCAGGACTTTTGCATGTAACCCCGACACCGGCTCAAAATGAAAGACTGAGCAGCAGCAAGGACAACCAAACCCAGCCGCCTTAGACAGGACAACGCCGCTGGTCACCACAGAGGGAAGGAGACATTTCCCCCCACGAGTGCGCTGCCCGGCAGCAGTTGCACCTGCTCCTGAGCCCTCCTCCTCCTCCTCCTGCACAACTGCAGGGCAGGAACAAATCCGCAGGCTTGAGAGCATGCCAAAACCCAGAAAAGAAAGAGCGCTGTTTAGGACAGCTGTCTGCAGCCTCTTCATGAAAACCATGCTCAGAGGGGCTGAAGGATCTGAATTCCTTTATGTCTGCGGGAAATTTATGCGGCGGCTGATCTCTGCTTCGGGCCCTCTCTGCGCCCTGGGTCGTGAACAGAGGGTGTGAAGGCGGTGAAGACCCTTCACTTCAGAGAGCAGCTCTCTTCCTACAGCATCCTACCAAGCTGGCCACCGGCACGCCTAGGGGACACAGGCCTCCTCGGGCTTCCCTGTGCAAACCACCGGGGTTTTACAGCCTTGTTTCCCCGCCGGCTCCCGGGCAAGCCCCACCGCCTCAGGCCGCCAGCACCGGCCGCTCCTCAGGGCGTCCCCGCGGCGGACATCTTGTGCCCCGGCGGCCCGGCCCGCCCCAGGGGAAGCCGCCCGCGCCCCAACTCACCGTGTTGGCCACATGGACGAAGAAGCGCAGCCAGAAGCCGCCCAGCCGCGGGGTCCACTGCGGAGAGGAGGCGAGAGGTGAGCGCCGGGTCCCGCTCCCCGCCGCCCCGCTCCCCGCCGCCCCGCTCCCCCCCCGGTGCTCACGGTGTCCCGCGGCGGGCTGCGGGCTGCGGCCCGGCCNCGGTAAGGCGGCGGGGCGGTGCTCGGGCCTCGCCCCGCCCGCAGCCGGCCCCCCGAGGGGTTGCACCGCCTGCAGGGCGGGGTGAGCGGGCTTCCCGCTCCACTAACCCGCGGGGCCGGGCAGGCTGCTCTTGCCTCGCTGCCCGCCATGTCCCGCTTCTTCCAGGCGCTTCGCCGAGCCGCCAGGGACCGGGCGGGGGGTCCGGGCGTGGAGGAGGAGGACGTATACCGGTGGGGTCTGACAGGTCAGTGGGGTGGGCACGGCCGCTGGTACTGGTAGCCGGCCCGGGGCTGGTGCCGACAGCCGCGGAGCAGCTTCCCGCGTGTTACCGCCGGGTGGCCCGGGGCGCCGCGGGCCCGCCGTGGCGCGATGCAGGGCCGGCCGCCCTCCCGCCTCGTCGGCCTCGCTCCGAGCCAAATGAAGGGAGGTTAAGCTGCGAGGGGGGAAGAGCTTCTCGTTGCGAAGCACTGAGGCATAAGGGCCTTCCTGCTTGCGACTTTGCAGTCAGTAACACCAAGAAAATAGAACAAATTCAACCGGGGGTCTTTTAACTTCACCTATCAGCGGCAGTGATACCTTTAATACTGAAAAAATATATATATATTCTGGAAATACTGGAAGACTGAAGAAACAAAATTACTGTATTTGAGATTCTTTCTCAGAATACACTTCAAATTCCTTCCCCCACCCCCCGAAATACAGAAACAACATAAAAAAGTCAGCCACCGTGCCCCATCCTGGTGTTTTGCAGCTACGGCCTGCATGGTATTGTGAGAACGGGGTCCCTTTCCTGCAGGGAGCCTAGCCTGTGCTGCGGATTAGGGAGTGCTAGCTGGTGTCAGGGTGGTGCCCCCTGCCCAGATTGGGCGTAGGGCTCAAGGCTGGCAGGTGCTAACCCCTTAGGGGTCACTAACCCCTCTGGCCAGAAATAAAGGTTGCTCCCAGGGCTGTTAAGCATTGGCTGTTGCTGCCACAGAAAAGGGGCATGCTTCCTTACCTGCTGCTTCTTGCAAACCTTCACTGGCTGTTTCAGTCACTTGCTCTTTGCCTGTTCAATTAGATAGTCAAGCCAGTATCTTGGTTTCCTGGGCTTTGCTTTTAACACTAAGATGTTTCTGTGCAGCCTTAGACAAGCAGCCTTAGTGCTTCTTTATCAGGTAAATATAACAGCATTCATCAATCTCAAAGTGGTGAATCTTATAAAAAGCTTTCCAGTGCTCGAATGGTAAATGTTAAAGGAGAGTTCCTGGGTTATCTGGCCTGCTTTCTTGTGTGTCTTCCATAGCTGTGGGGAGTCCTTATTTCAATCCATGAGCTAGTTGGGTTTTCTGTTTCCTAGGGGTTTATGAGTTATTCCTTTCCCTGTTCACTCAGCTTTTACGTTTCCCCGGGGTGGGGAGAGGATAGCAATAGTATAGTTATTAATCACCGCACTTAAGTCCGTGTATAAGAAAAGATCTTGAAAATTCCAATTTGACTTGTTTTGTGCTTGTTTTGATATATTGTGCCAATAATAGGGGTTGCTCCGCAATGGTGGTAGCTGCAGTGATCTACGCTTGAGATCTGCCCTAGCTTACTCTGGAAAGCATCATGTTGAAAAGTGATTATTATGCTGTAGTAGTTTGTTACAGACAAGCGTTTCCAAACTAGTAGCTTGAAAAGTGTCCCTGGAAGTAGTACTTGTGTATTTGAAAAAGTGGCTGGAGCTGCAAGTGAAGCTGTCTTTCAGGAATGCAGTGACAGCTTAATTATCAGATTAGGTTCCTTGTACAGGCCTTTGTAATGATTTTGGGGCATTTTTGTGCATACAAGTTCCCGAATGTGCTTGAATTTAATGAATTTGCTGTAACACTGGTGTCTCTGCTCCTCTGCGTGGTAAAACAGCTCCTGCTGAAAACTTGTGTGCCTTTCCTGTAAGGTAGTTGGTTGGCAGAAGGTCCAGTCTGTGCAGGATCTGTTTCTTGAAGCTGTAACGGTATATACAGTGTACTGGAAGGCTATGTAACTTTAACAAATTCCTTTTATTCTCAGGCATTAAGCTTCGTCCATACCAAATAGAAGGTGTAAACTGGCTGGTTCAGTGCTACGAAGTCCAGCGTGGCTGTATCCTGGGCGATGAGATGGGTCTTGGAAAGACTTGTCAGGTGTGTCATCTTCTTCTGAAAAATTAGTTCTGCCTAACTTTTTTAGCTCAGTGTTTCTGCATGATGAAAAAAAGTACCCTAATAATTGGTCAGTTAAGCAGCCATATCCTGAAGTCCTTACACAAAAGACAGAGCTCTTTCTTTTGTTCCTGAATCTCGTAAAACCCCTGTTAGGTCCTGAGTAACACTCCAGAGAAGTTTGGGGAGGGTTGTAAAACAATGAACATTTTACACAGGCACATGAATGCATAATTCATAGTGTGTGCAGACTTAACAGGCATATACAGTTAACAGTATACAGTCAGTATGGAGACATACTGTTTATGCAGGTTCAGGCATTTTCTTGTTATCAAAAAAATTGTTTTCCTTGCTTTCTAGACTATTTCTCTACTTCTTTATTTGACAAAAAAAATAATGAACAAAGAGAGATTTCTGATACTTTGTCCTCTGTCTGTTCTGAGCAACTGGAAGGAGGAACTGGAGAGGTAAGTTTCAGCAGTTGTCCCACTCATTATATTCTTGCACAGCAACTTACAAAGACTCTCTTCAAATATGCTCAGTCTAAGAATTTTCTTCCTTTCAAAAGGAATAAGAGTAGAAAGGGAAGCTACCAAAACAACAAATCAATGTAAACACAGCTTGCATTTAATGCATAGCCCTTACAATGCTGTGATAAACATGAATTCATCCATCTTAAAGCACTGGATGACTTTCAGTACAAATGCCCCCACTAGCTCCTTGCTTTTTGTTTTCTAACCTCCCACCCCGCTCTGTGCTCAGCCTCTCTTAGGCAAAATCTGCTGAAGAGAGACAGGATTCTGTACGATGAAAGGTAAGACCCAACCTGAATAGTATGTTTCTTGGCATGCTCACACATGCATCTAAATACATTGCATCTGTGCATGCAACCCATCTTCACTGGGGTACGATGTCTGGGCTGATGGCATGTTTGCTATGCCTAGAATCTGTATGTTTTTAAGCTGGAGCCCAAACATTGCTTTTAAGAGGAGTGGCTGAAAGTTAAAGATTAGAACAGAGGCATTTCTGCGCGGTTGTCGGGCAATGCTGTCTCAGAATCTGAAGTCATCAAGGTTAGATTTTGAAGTGAGCTGGCCTGATTTAGATAGACTTGCATTTGGAATAGTTGGGGGAAAGTGCATCACTTAACATAATGTACATCAGCAGTGAACAGCTATCCAGGAGGGACACTAGGCAGATAGGAGTGGTGGGATTAAGTGAGGAAGAATTTTACGGTCCCAACTCTTCTTCCATGCAATTGGTTTTATCTCCTTTTTCACTACGAGGGATAGATACTTGAGGCCCTGGCTTGGAGCTATTTGCTGCAGATATTGTTTACCTTTGTTTTAACTGCCTTTGGGCCAATTCTTTGGCTCCAGAGATTCTTTGTAGAAAATGTTTGTTCACCTGCTTCTCACAAGCTTTCTTCAGTTCAGAATAGTAGATGGGCCATGAAACTGGTTTTCCATCGTCTGTGTTGGCCTTTGAGACCTAGAAGAAAGCAGTTTATGTCGGACTTGTCCAAAACGGGACCAACAGCTGAGGTGCCAAGCTGAGATGCAAGTTAATCAGGAAGGGGTTAGATTCAAGAGTTGAGGTCCAGCCACATATCACAGGAGGGTAAGGTGTTTGGACAGGAGGTTCTCATTATCTGTGTACTAGGTATGTTTGATAATGGGGTCCAGGATCTTAAACATGAAAGAATTAGCCTGTCTCACTTTTTTTGCTATCTTTCTCTTGACAACAGGTTTGCTCCTGGTCTCTCCTTTGTAACGTACATAGGCAACAAGGAGGAACGACCCAAGCTGCAGCAGAATCTGAAAGAGCAATCTCACTTCCATGCACTCTTAACAACATATGAGGTACATGATGTCTTTGTCACTTGAAAGGGGGGCTCAAGTTTTTTCTTGCCTTTTCCATTCTGTTGTACAGCTCAGCTCTTGCCCTCTGTACTCATCTCTGACCTTCCTTGGTTGGAGATTTTCTACGCTGTAACCCACTTCACCCACTAATCGAAGTTGCTGCAGTTTTTGTGTCCCTAAGATAATCTAACTACAGCCTTACCACATAGTTGTATCACACCTTGAGTAAAGAAAACAGAAACATCCTTAACTAATGCTACATGGCATCTGCATTGACTTTCTATGTTGCCTTACAGACCTTTGGTATTTAATAGAAACGTACACATGTGATGTTTATTAAAATTTTATTAATCAGGGAATGCAGGAACACTTCGAAAGAGCTTGCCTATTTGTACCCTCTTCAGCCTGCCCTCCTCAGACAATACTCTCATTCCCAGACTGTAAGATGATGAGGTTTCTGTTACTATTGACAGGACTTTAGGCTGAATCTGGTCAAGACTCTCTGGTGAAGGCCCTGTCCTCCTCTAGACAGAGCCAGTAGGGTTGTTTCCTTGGTCACTTCTTTGGACTCTGCGTGGCCTGGTGCTTAGTTATGTGAAGTGGGAAAAAGCCTTCATTTTTCTGTTATGAATTAGTCCTGCTCAGGTGTTACTTTATATCAGTACTTTGATTTTATTTTAGCAATCACTTAAACACACCAATTTGAAATCAAATGAAAAAGCATCTTAGAGATGATTTTTTTTTTTCCCCTTTGATTTCCTTTTCCCTTTGCCTTCTTGCTTTCCCTCTCTTCAAGTATTTTACCATTTTTTTTTCCTTTGGGAGCTGTGACCTGTGCTGATCTCTCTGAACCTGCATCTGTTTTCACATTGCACAAGCAGGAGTGCAGTGATAAACCTTGTCCTGAATGTGATAGGTGGAGGTGCTCATACTGAAGCAAATCTGACAAAGTGATCAACTGTAGGGAGATATTCACTTAGCTAGGATTCTTCTTGTCTCTGTTGCTCTTGTCTCTGTGCTTTTTAAGGATTTCTCTTAAGTGACCCAATTTCTCTTCCTCTTTGAATCTGAAGTTGGGCAAACAATGTGTGCACTTTAGGATATTAGCAGGTCAGATTAATCCACTGAAGCATGTGTTAGCTTAGAGTCAGAAAGATTGTAATGCGGAAGGTGCATGGTGTTTCTTAGAGTGAGAAGGATATGAACAAACTTTACACACTTGAAGAGTGTTTATGATGTCTGTAAATTTCCATTAATTCTCTGAGGTTTTACTGCTGATGCTTTGCCAGAGGAGCATTAAAACATAGGGTCACAACAGCTTGTAGTTATAATAGCTGTCATGTTACTTTCCTTAGGTAGTAAGTGACTTCATTCCACTCTGCTCTATTTCACCATAGTTTACAAGTAGACAAAAAGATTCTCTGTTGTAACTGATGTGTTAACTTAGGTCATAAGTAATGGTTTATTTCCTTTCATTGCAGATTTGTCTGAAAGATGCATCATTTCTCAAATTGTGAGTCTGGTTTTATTTTTTTTCAAGTTTAATTCTGCAGGTCTGTCAGAGATTTCTGAAGTGTACGTTTATCTGTGTGTGAGATCCTACACTTGTTTCACAAGAGCCAAAGATGCTCTTTAGTTATGATTAGAGCTTTGCCTTTACCAAGTTTCAGTGAAGGATCCTTAATGTCAGTTAAGATGTATGTGAACTTCCCCCAAGGACGATTTTCAAGCCAGTTAACTCAAAATAACATGATACATAGTGGCTTATAGCAGGATATTAAATATCAGTCCAGAAGATTGGTATTTAGAATAGAGGTGATCTTCAAAAGCTTCAGATTATAAAGGTATTAGATGAAAATTTACTTAAATTGACCTGCATTATACTGTGGTGCTCATGTGCTAATACCATATCCTGAAATTTATTGCATCTTGCCACCAGTCAGAACTGTGGAGAGCTTACGGATCATTATGCTTTCTAGCAAGGCTGATTATACAGCTTAAATTCAGCCTGTAGGAAGTACTGTCATGGTCATGCAAGATTTACAGACACCTACACTTGAAATGGGGAGGAATCATCATATTTTTTAGTAACAGCACGAATGCCTTGTGATAGTGCTAAGTGCTGTGATAAATGCTGGGGGCAGTCAGGTACCATGAATAGCTCAGGATCTTTGTAGGAGCAGAAATCCAGCAGCCCCCACAACGTAATTTTGGATCTCAGAACTAGTCGGGCCCACTGAGGACACCGTGTTGTTTTTCTGCAAAGCAGCTGCCTTTGCCATTGCTGGAAACAGTAGGTTGTGCTGGGTGAACACATGGTAGAAGCCAGGCCGTATGAAAGGTAGCCATGGGCACGCTGTCCTTACAGTTCCATGTCATGTCCTGTGCTGCTGCATATAATTCTGTTTATTTTGTGGCTTAGCCATAGTGTGTAGTAGACAGGGAGAGTAAGGAACTAGCCCTAGTCTCAGCTCCAGTGCAATTTCCTGGTTCTAAGGCTAGCACATAATTTCAAAGCCATGTCACTCAAGAATTTTTCCCTTCTAGTATTCCTTCTGAAAAAGGTAGCTGCTAATCATTTGTACCCTGTCCTGTGTAGGTCTTGGAGCACTTTGTAAAGGTAGGTCAGAGTTACCAGATATCCCATGACCACCACTGCTTACAAGCAGTGTAACAACAAAAATGAGCGGAGCAAAGCCCTGCTCTAATGTAATGCATGGAGGGGTCAGACTCTGCTCTGCACCTGAGCTTCTGCCATGCTTCACACTGCAGTGTCCCCTCTGCAATTCAGCTGCTGAGCCTGTAGTGACGTTTGACTGTCCTGGCAGTGGAGAACCACTCTTAAATAGCAAAGAGAGGAATCGAGGGAAAAAGAAGAGCTGTGGGGAGAATATAGATCGTGTGACACCAGCCCTTGTATTCCACTGGTAAGAGAGGGGTGTGGGTAAGAAAAGCTGGAGGGTCATGCTTTCCCTCCCCTGCCTACCCATCAGCCAGACCTGACTGTGTAGAAATTACTCTGGGATGTGGAAGTTGAAACTCTAGTGATAAGCAGGAATGAGCGCTGAGAGCTGCAAAGATCTGGAGTTTCTGTCAAGCCCAGTGGATCTACTAGGTTGCTGCTGATTCTGCAGCCTGCACAATGAGACAATGTATCAAGCCCAGATTAAGCGAAGTGCCTGTCGTGGGTGATTTGCAGAACGTTTGTAATGCCTCGGCCATCGCTAGCTCATCATCATTGCTGGGGTTTTGCACAGGTGCAAGGGCCTAGTTTTATGTCTTTTTCCCCATGATAGACCTCCCTGTGGTCTTATAACTTGTGCTTATGTCATTTTCCCCACAGAAATGGGGGTGGAGAGAGAAACAACAAATTCAAGTGAATTTACGTAGTTTTGATTTCAGAAAAACGCATCCAGGCTATAGCTAAGAGGCTGCGTTGGCTCTTGAAAACCAGTACTTGTGAATTCCTCCCACCCCACTTGTGATGCTTGCCTGTGGTTTGTGGGCTGAGAGCATCCCGAGTTCAGCCAAGCAGAGCTACCACTTAGTTCAGTCTTTTTGCACTGACAGTAATGATTTGTCTGCACCTAACTGAACATGCTGCTTTGTGTTTGTTCACAGTTTTAACTGGGCTGCCTTGGTTGTAGATGAAGCTCACAGACTGAAAAATCAGAGTTCTCTGCTTTACAAGACACTTTCTGAGGTAAAATAACTTATCCATCTTTTAGTGTCTAAAGACTTTTCTCTTCGCTGTAGGATACATATTCTCCATTTGTGCATCTGTTTATTTATTAAGCTCTGGGCCACAACCAGTTTCCGTCAGAGTTGGTGAACAGATTCCCATATTTAGTGGCAGACAGATGAGGGCCTATCTTGTTGGCCTTGTGTGGAGGTGGGCAGTATTTGGAGCTTGTCTCTCATTCTGGCTCATGTTTGTGCTTGACAAGTTGGAGGAATTTGAGAGACTGAAAAATGTAAAGGAACCACATGTAGCACTGAACCACAGCTGTGCTACTGAAGCATTAGAAGTCTGACTGATGTTAGACAGTATAAAGTGACAAAGAGGGTATCTCCATTTCAGGGAGGGTGAAGGAACCCTTGCCTAGTTGGTGGGACCTTGAGACATGAAGTGTTGACTTCCGTTGTTTCACTTAATGGAGTCACTCTTGTTTATTAGTAGAATTGCTTCAACTTCCCTTGGGCTGTCCCAGATGAGAAAGCATCCTTGCTTTCTCATGAATGAAATGAATGCCTGTGTGAAGGTTACGCTTCTCGTCATGGCAGTGAAACATGGACATTAGGTCTGGGCTGGCATCAGCAGCAATGAACTACAATACCTTTAACAGTATTTTTTTTTTAATTAGACTTCTGGAAGTCTTATCTTCTGAACATATTTTCCATAGCAGCTGTATTTCAGGAGTTTTGGTTGTAGCTGAAAAGAAATAGAAGTGATTCACCTTAGCTCTCCTAATGTATTTTCTATTACTAAACTTGAGAAAAGACTTGTATATTTTCAAAGGTAGCCTTGTTCCCCAAGTCCCTTTACATGGGTTACTGTAAGCAGAATGGACTAGATAATGACACTATGATTGTCAGAGCTAGTCAAAAAATATAAATAGACTGTGATCTTTTGCAGTTTCATTTCACTGTCCTATTCCAGCAGCATTTTCTAGTCATCTCTCATTACTTAACACCGAGTATGCAGTATTTGACTGTAGGGAGCGTGAATATGGGAATTCTAATGGTGTTGTTTTTGTGCTTTGTTCTCATTTTGCTTACACTGTCTTCCTCGCATTGGTGCCATCCTACTCAGTTTGGTGGAGCTGTTTGACTGTCATGCCATACGATATGTTGGATGGGTTTGGCAGACGTTTGCAGCATTCTGCAGGCGTTTCTGGGCCACCTGTCAAATTTAGGTTAAGCAAAAAAGTGGTGTGGCTGGAGTTGTACATTAAGTAACTTTTTGTTTCAGATACTCTCTCCTAATCATTTTGTTTTGCTGTTGGTTCTTTCAGTTCTCAGTAGGCTTCAGCCTGCTACTCACAGGCACTCCAATCCAGAATAGCCTCCAAGAGCTGTACTCCTTACTCAGCCTTATTGAACCTGGCATTTTTCCTGGGGAACAAGTAAAAGAGTTTGTTGAGTATTACCAAGCAATTGAGAAGGAGAGTGAGCCAGGTGAGTAATAAGCAATGCTGTACTTGAATCAGAACCAGCCGTTATCTTGACTGGGAGGCAGGCATGTTGTGTTCCCTTTATTTGCATTTTTTTAATGCTGACTAGCTTTAAAATGAAGCCACTAAAAGTAATGATTACTTACCTTAATGTAGCTCTTAAGTACTTAATGTGCGCATCTGTCTTTTGCTTCCTCTGTAAAACTGGGATTGAACCGTTACATTAATAGATGTAAAGTTCTTTTGTACATTTATTTTGAAAGTATAGTTGTGAAGGTTACTGCACAAATTCCTTATGCTTAATTGAGTAATCTCTTTTTTTCCCTGCTTCTGAATAGCCAAAGAATTGCACAGTCTTCTGCAGCCGTTTTTGCTTCGAAGGGTCAAGTCTGAGGTGGCTGCAGAGCTTCCAAAAAAGGTGGAAGTGGTTCTGTACCATGGCATGTCAGCTTTGCAGAGGAAGTACTATAAAGCTATTTTGATGAAAGATCTAGGTAAGTGAGGGTTTTGCACCCTGTCAGTTGATTTTTGGGCTGCTTGATTCATGGCTTTAACTTGTGATGAAATAAGAGACACATGGATCTAGAGCTGGTCTTTGGCAGAGCTAGGGAGGGTCAGCTTCAGGATTCTGCTTTGGGTCAGCCTGTAATTAAAAATCTTATCACCAGATAAGGCTGCTCCTGACCCTCGTTTTTGTGTTCAAAAAGGTTATACAGGAAACTTTAGATCTGTGGATCTCTGCAAATTTTCCGATAATAGTACAGATGTCGTATAGCAAATTGAAACCTGCTGGATGTATATTTGAGTGTCTTAAGAAACCACAGGACTATACAGACAATGCAGCCATGGACCCTTACCATAACAGCTCACTCCTTGGCACTTGAAGTACAAACTAACTGTAACAAAGCATCCTGAGGTATGAGAGAGAAAGTATTTGCTTCTCTCTGAAATCCTTCTCTTTCATCTATGCATACTACAGCATACGGTTTGCCAGTGCTTTCGTGTGGTAGGGAAACTGTAACTGGGCGGATGGAGACCCTTTGTTCTTCTAGGGCTAATGCCTGGTGCATCAAAGAGCCACCATGCTCTGCATGAACATCACCATGCAAGCTGAATCTTCTTCTAAATTCAGACTATATGCATATCTCTTTGTTTTCCCCTCACAAATATACATCCACTCTTAACTTCCTGGAAATCTTTACTGTGCTGTATTACATTTTTGTTGTTGGAAAATTCTAATGAACTGCACCAAATTACTTTCACTATTTTTGATGATTTCTATATCTATAATGTACTCTTAGAAAAAATGTCACTGACCCTTTCTAGGGAGTCCAGAAAGTTGCAGGGATTTTGACGAGGCAGAGTTGTTTTTATCAGGGTCTTATTTCTAAAGGCTTGCTCAAAAAAACTGAGGGAAATTTTATCTGGCTTATGAAAGCAGATATGTTAGTCTTGAGATGGAAATCCAAATGCAAAAGTAATGCACAGAGAGATACTCGAGTGCTGAAGCAGTGCAGAGCAGCGCTCAGTTCTCAGATGTTCTCAGTCACACAATGGTGAAGTGTGGGCTTTCCTGCTCAGTTCTTTTTTCTGTGTACTTTCTTCCAGATGCATTTGAAAGTGAAACAGGAAGGAAAGTAACACTTCAGAATGTCTTAATTCAGCTTCGGAAGTGTGTCGCCCATCCATATCTTTTCAATAGTAAGAAAACTCTCTTTTGTCTTTTGAAATAGAATTTATTTTTGATGTACACGTTGGTTTTCTGTAATTGCTTGGCAATGTAATGCTTAGAAGAAGCAAGTAGTAAACAATGTTGTGCTTGAATCAGAACCAGCTGTGAGTTTGTGGCAGTTCCAACATATGACAGCTCATCAGTGATGAGGAATAAAGTAAGGGCCCGTGAAGCCTGTGGTTTTTTTTTTTTTTTTTTTTTTTACTTTTGCTCTCCACTTGATTTCTCAAGTGTCTTCTCTCACCCAAAACAATGAAATCGTGTTTAATTTTGTGAAGTACTTCCTGAAGAACTGAGGGTGTTCTTTATAGATAAAGACCATCACTTTTCAAGCAAACATCCCGGGGGTCTGCTTGGCAACAGATGGCAGTGCAGACACTTAAAGGTTGACCACTGAGCTGATACTTGTATAGTATTAGGTCTACTTCTGAAACTTGTTTCTGTTCCAGATGTTGAGCCAGAGCCCTTTGAGATTGGAGACCATATTGTTGAAGCCAGTGGCAAGCTGTGTTTGTTGGATAAACTCCTTTCATTCTTGTATGCTGGGTATGTCATGTTGTGGTGAGGAAGATAAGGTGGGATTGATATAGGGGAAAAAAGGTAAACTAAGAAGGAGAACTGCTTTATTTATCCATAGATTGTGTGGATATTCACCACAACACAAGCACTGCCCTATTTAATGCATGCTGCTGACTACCACAAGGAAGTCATTTCATTACAAGGAGCTGCATTACAGACGGTAGAGGGATCTCAAAGATTTTTGTGGCTACCCTTTAAACATTTCTCAAAACACTTCGCTCTCTCACATGTTCTCATATATTGCCAAATTTATGCTGGGAACCTGCGAGAATATACATCTGACATGGTTTTCAGCATATCTGGTTTGATTGAGTTTTCTGAGAGTAGCTTCCAATGCATCATCAGTTCAGTTTCTTTGCAATACCATGCCTCTGTTAGCCCGGGAGGTGGAATGCATAGTGAGCATGAAAAGGAAATTTGACTGGACTAAAACCCAAGAATAAGTTGACACTTCAGCTTTGGGAACAGTATTCAGAGCTCCTCATTTTGAGCTCTGGTGACTTCAGAACCTGGAACCAAAACACCTTGGGTACTTCCATCCAGCTCTCAGATAGGAGGCAAATCAAACCACAATTTGTGTTCTTTTGCAGCCTGTGAATTGGTGCCTCCTGCATGATACACAAATTCTACCTACTGTTAATTGGGCTGCAATTTCCCTCTGACTACTTCCAAAGCCCAGAGCTTCAACAGAGCTTGAGAAGTTCTGATGTGGTAGTGGAGGGCTTTGTCCTCTTTCTGTGCAGCATGCTGTGAGTGGATGCCTCTCTCCTTGGATTTCTTTGCCACAGGGATAGCCCTGTGCAACTTCTGGACTTGAATATGTCTGTGTCCTGTTTGACTGTGAAGCCTGATTTAAACAGAGCATTCTTAACACTGTCTGACCCAGAGCTGGAAGGGAAGAGAGTTGATTTCTCACTTTAATGCTGCCTGCAGCTGTGTATGATTTTTGAGGGTCATCTAATGGAGGAGTAAATGCTGTGCTGTCACAGAGATGCTGATACTACATTTTCTCAGCATTTAAGATACTTTGTGATATGTCATTTGATAAGTCTGGCGTGGTGGGTCATGTGGTGAGGAAGACCTCATGGCATTACATTGAAGCTGAGGATCCTTTTAGACAGGATTCTTTGGGTCCTCACCAGGGTGCATTCAGCCAGCAGCAGTGCTATGCCAGAGCCTTGTCTGTGACTCCACACTCTACACATGGCAACTGATGATGGCAGGTGAGGCTGACTGGTTACATCTGGATGTGGGGCTGAAAACATGGTGAGGGAATCAGCAATGACTCTGTGAGGCTTAGTGTACAGTTGTGGTGAGCCCTTGCTGTGTAACAGTGGCTGGCTAAGCTATTGTAACCCCTCTACTGTTCTGTGAAATGCTGTCACAGTATGTTGAGGCCTGTGATGTCTCACATTCTTCTTCCAGTGGCCATCGTGTCTTGCTCTTTTCTCAGATGACTCAACTGCTTGACATTCTGCAAGACTACATGGACTATAGAGGTATGATCTGCACACTTTGGCATCAGAGGGCTTATCCTAATGATCTCTGCCATATACTGTTCCTCTTGTTTTGGCTGATCTGCCTGGGATGGAGAAGGGGCTCTGATGGGGGTTTATTACTTCTTGGTAGATAGAAACCGTATTCTTGCAGTTGACTGTGAGTTGGAAGGACTTGAGTTCAGCTCGTTGCTGCGCTACCTGCTTGTAATGAACTTGCACTTCAGTGTTGTTCTTCAAAGTAGCTTCAGCATTGATTCCTCGATAGAATGGAGCTAACAGATGGCAGGGTAGCAAAGTTACTTGTGTTCAATTATGTACCTGAGTCCTGAAGTAATTACACAAAAGGCAGTAACTCCCAGTTCAGTTTGTCCAGTACAGAACACAAATTGTGCCACATTCATACCAGGAAATTAGGTTTTGATTAAAACAGTTGTTGGCAGTGGGGCCTCAACATGTCTGCTTTGGCAAGGTTACCAAAGTGTTCTTGGGACGTTTTCTTTTGTTTCAATCCACATGGCCCCATGCCTACTTAGGATTTCCCATGAAAGAGGCTTTTGTTTGGTGTTTATGGTTTTGGACAACTAATAATGTAATAAAAAGCCAAATCTAAGGTCATATCCCATACTGCTTGCTCACAGGAAAGCACACATTGAAGGCAGTGGGAGTTTGTATAAGGAAGATCTGATGGTTGTTGGCCTGTAGTGTGGGGCCAACAGCCAGCACAGCATAGTCTGAAATGGGACTTTGTGTTAATGTTCTTTTAGTTTAGCTTTGAATTTTCCCATCTTGTTTCCACACAGTAAATTAAGTGCTAAGAACTTCTGCTTCAGATTGACTGTCGACAAAGGGTAATTTAGCTGAATCTGGAAGTCAGGGTCACTACTTCAGTTTATACGAGGTTTAACTGGGAGAGAACAAAGGGGTTGAAGGTGATAAAATGCACATCAAGGCAGAAGGATTTGGCATAAAAGGTCAGGACAGCAGTGAGGCTATGGAGAATGAGGGAAGCAAATGAGAGCACAGACAATTTCAGAACCATACATTTTGCTTGTTTGGAAAGGCTACAGCTACGAGCGGCTGGACGGTTCTGTTAGGGGTGAAGAGAGACACCTTGCCATTAAGAACTTTGGTCAACAGCCCATCTTTGTCTTCCTGCTGAGCACCAGAGCAGGTAAGTAGGAAGGGAGAGACAGCCCCTGTCTTGCTTCTGCACTCTTCTTTTGTTCTCTTTGGCAAGATTTCAGGGTGTTCTGAATCCTGCAGACCCTGTTCATATGGGGGATTTTTGAGGGAGACTTGACACATCCTGAACTTGGGTTTCACAGCTACGACATCTGGTTTCTGTGCTTTCCTTTCAGCAGCTGATGCCAAGATACTTCTCATGTTGCAGCTATTTGAGTTACTGTTTTATTCTAAGCCTTAAAATGCCTGTCCCCGTGCCAGGTTAAGCTTAAGGAATCTCACCAGCATTTTATTTCTGCAAGCACCAGACTTTAGGCAAGAATAGACTTCCTTTAAGTAAGCTGGTGGAATTGCTTCTCAAGTTTCCTGAACGTGGACATGCTCCCTAGCTGGCAGACAGACTCAGCTGAGAGCCTTTTATCATCCAGAGACTGCAAAGAACACCATGGGACTGCCATCTGTGTTTCTTCCCCTAGCTCCTCAGGCAGATCTGTGTCTTCTACACAGTTTCAAACCTCCCTGTCTCTATTCAGACAATCGCAGGGGCAAGTCTCTGCTTGCCTCCAGAGAGGGGATCAACACTGCTTGATCTCAAGCATCAGACTCAATCTAGGTCTTTTTCCTTTGAGCTTCTGGTCAGCTGTCTTGGATGAGACTGGCTCCAATGATACTGCAGAGCATGGAGGGAAGTATGGTGAGAGAATGTAGGGAAGCACCTAATGCTAAATGTTACAAGCGTGTCTCTTACCACTGTGCCTGAACTCTCCCTGCCCATGTCAGCCAGAACTAGAGTTGCTTTTTACTGCACAGTGCTATGGCCAAGGCATCTTATATCTAGCTGGGAACAGCTGTGCTAGCAGTATTTCCATCCTTGTTATGTTATGGGCAGACATTTTCAGGTGCACAACTGTCTCCACTTGCAGGGGTGTTCTGATTACTGTGAATTGCTTGGCATGAGCAGGAAGGAACGTACTTCAACAGGTTTCCTCCTCTTTAGCTATAGTATGTTGTCAAATAGTGGATATTTAAAAAAAAAAACAGAAAACAACAAAAAAAAACAACTTTTTTTCCTTTCATTCCATGAGAGCCCAAACTCTAACCTCAAAAACTTTTAAGTCATATAAACACCTAGGCTCTGGTTATTGTATAGTTGGGCATAGTGTTTTCCACTGTTTCAGCAGCATATTTAGCAGTTGCTTCTGTGCTGCAGCCAAGTCATGACTTGAGCAGTCCTCCGTAACCTCAGTAAAGCCAGTTCTTGCTGCATTAGTCTTCCCACCAGCTGAATAATGTCTGTGTTCATCAGTCTTAACAACCAGTACCCTTTGCATTGGTTCACTTGCATCCTGTTTTCTTTTTTTCTTTTTATTTTCTGCTGGTGACATATTTTTTGATCTTCTTTGTTCACAGGTGGAGTTGGCATGAACCTGACAGCAGCAGATACAGTTATTTTTACTGACAGTGATTTTAACCCACAAAATGACTTGCAAGCAATAGCGAGAGCTCACCGGATTGGGCAGCACAAGTGAGAAATGTTGCTACTTCTCGTTTGGTTGCTGACTCTCTTGGTCTTTCAGTATTTCTTTCCCTATCCATTAGCAATGGAGGGTTAAAGGACAATAGATTGAATGTCAAAGAAAGAGCAGAGAGGATTTTCTTTGTTTTTTCATGCAATCTTGTCCTTGTCATGTGTCTAAGGTGTGAGCTTTGCAGATTTGGAGGAAGAAAGGGAATGTGGAGGATTGCCTGCACACTTGCAGTGAGCATTGGTCCTGTGTCAAGAAACAATTGTTTCAGCATTCTATTTCTGCTGACTATCTCTGTTCATTTTGCTTTTGCCTTTTTGCCCCCTACCAAAAGACTGGGTGAGGGTATAGTGTTCCATGCAAGGAAGCAGTTTTAGTGCACCTCAAAAAAAAAAAGAAAATAATAAGAGTTTTCTTGAACTTTTGAAGGCCTGTGAAAATTATCCGCTTGATTGGGCGAGATACAATTGAAGAAATAATCTACCGAAGAGCTGCTTCCAAGCTTCGGCTGACAAATGCCATTGTAGAAGGAGGTCAGTTTGCTCTGGGAGTACCCAAGCCTCAGGGAGCAGCAGAGTTACAGGTAAAATAGAGCTATAACCCTCAATTTGACTCCAGTAACGTCTTTAGAAATGCCAGAGTATTTCTTGATTTTTGTATGACATGAACTATGCAAATATTTATATTCTGGGAGAGATGTGCATTGATATGACAAATTTTGCTTGTGTCTTAGGGACCAAAATTACATTCTAGGTCCAGACAAGATCTGAAATTTTAAGACAGTTCTTAGAATGTTGAGGTGCATCCATTGCGTAAAAAGGGTGTGTTTTCTTGGAGAAGAGGGGAAGGCAGAACCTCTCTTGTTTTACTTGAATTTTTTTTAATTATAATAGGTTTAAAGTGGAAGTTGACTCATTGTTTCTAGGAACTTATCTGTCTCTGTTGCTTTTTTCTCAGAAACAGAGCTGATGATAAGCACTTTGTCAGCTTCTGGTTGCTAGTCTGAAACTTGGTCAACCTTCTGTTGACCTCTTGGCAAATATAGTGTCTCAGGAGTCAGGGCGTGATTTATAATTCTGACCTGAAAGCTGAGGTTTGGGCTGAGAACTTGCATTGAAAACATCAAGCAAAATTAAATCTGGGGGGATGTATTCCCCTGTATGCAGCTAAACCTGGGAAAGGTTTGGAATTAGTGTATCCTTTTCCCCCTGCCACCCCCTACCTCTCCATCAGCATGTATCTTTGCAATTATAGTTTCCATGGGAGAAGTGGAACTGAGCCAATAGGAAATTCCATGCTGATATTTTTCTCCCCGTGAATTTTTGTGGGATATAAGCTTCTTTTTTTTTTTTTTTCCCCTCCCCACAGCCAACAGGCCTGGACCTTTTGGCTGTGAAGAAAGCTGCTTGAATGCAGTCAGTACAGTGCTGTTTTGTTGTTTAGGCTGTGGAGAAAAATGACCTTTCAAGTCTGGATTAATATGTTTGAGGGAGATATGTTATAGGGGCCTGTCTCATCAGGTGTTGGGAGAACTAAGCATGTTAAAGCGTAAGTATTTTGTCAGGTAACAAAAGGATTAGATTTCTCCACTCTTACAACCTACACATTTAAGTCTAAGAAGCTCAAGACACTGGGATTGGCATGGAATTAGGATATTTTAATACTGAACTTCCCTTCTCTTTGTTAAAGCTGAGTGAAATCCTGAAATTTGGCTTGGATAAATTGCTGTCCTCCGAGGGGAATACTATCCAGGATGTGGAGCTAGAAAACATCCTTGGAGAGACGAAAGGAGGGAAGTGGATAATGGATGTTGTCCTGCCACGCAAAGAAGAGACTGAAGAGGAGGATACAGAGAGTGAGTTAAGAATCTAAATACCTATGAAACGCATGACACTTGGGTGCTAGTAGAGAATGCTTCCTAGGCAGGGGTTGCATTTTTTGAGGTATCATGAAGAAAAGTGGACTTGTAATTAAACAGGCGACTTGGATTTTATTTGTGGCCTATCCATGCTCTTTATTTCCGAGTCTTTATTGGTCTTTTTCTTCTTTTTTGTGTGCTTGTTTGCCTATCTGTATGTTAATGGTAACAATACTTGCCCAGTTTTGGTGGCTGGGAGGCTGAATTCCTTAATGTCCTTCAAATATTTTGAGACCTCAGAAAAGGGGAAATATTCAAATTGCAGCTGCTCTTATTCCCACAGAGAGCCATTATGACAGAATTAGAATTTTAGAGATACAACAATAACTTAAGGAAAGACTATATAGCAGGTGTTTTGTACTTGCCTCAGTACAAAAGATTATTGACCATGAAAATCACAAGTTGAAATGACCTTAAAGAGTTCCAAAAAATGAGATAAGAAACGCAGAGCCATGGAGTCTAAACAACTAGAACAAACCTACTTTGTCTTCAGTACTCTGCCTTCCAATCCAAACGTCACATAATTGTGATTAGTTCTCCATAGCCCCATGTTACGCGAGAGTAAATTCTAAGGATACTTTCCCTCTTGTGTCATGATGAGACAGACTGACTTTGTTTTGAGTACACTGTAGCATGGATCTGTGACCAAAGTAGAAATATGTCCCTGGAGGATAGGTATTGTCCATCCTGCAGCAGTTGCCAGCAACAAGCAATTCTTTGCTGAGAGTTAGCTAAGAGTGGTATTTTCTGTTGGTAACTTAAAGAAGAGCAGTGGTATTACACCATGAAATAGTTATGAGGAAAACAGCTCACCTGATGAGCAGTAACTCTGGATTGCCAGTTCTGTGCTTTTATTTTGTTTGCAAACTCAAAAGAAAAAGTTTGCAATCCATTTACAAGAGTTGCAAAGCTGAACGGATTCACTGCTGGCAGAGGTGGAATGACCAAAGAGAACAGTGATGGAGCAACAGCTTTAAACAGCTAATTGACTGAAATAAGAAAAATGAGTTAACTGAAAAGTTTTTGTCTGAGGAAGCAAATCTTGATTCAACATGATGCTGACATTGGCCATACAAAAAAAAAAAAAGACAGTAAACATCTTTTCCTGCTGAGGGTACAATAGTGTCAGAGAGCCTAATTTCTTTTGATCTCATCATATATTCTAGGTGTTAGTGGCTTTCAGATCCTTTTTACGCTTTTTCATTATTTTTAAAGATCATATGTATGTGTATGAAGGCAAAGATTATTCAAAAGAACCCAGCAGAGAAGACAAAAAAGCATTTGATCAGCTTTTGGATCTTCAGAAATCCTTGATTGAAGAGACCAGTAAGGAAGGGAGAGCTCTCCGGAACAAAGCAAATGTAAGGCAAAAGACATGACAAGGCATATGATGCTCTTAACTGATTGTGGAAAATGAGGTTTCAATTCCTTACCTACAGCTTGCAGAAAACGTGTTAAAAGATTTGGATGCTGATGTAGTAAGGCTCTTGAATCTGAGGGTTGGACAATTCGTCAATTCTGATAACAGAGAGATAACGTGCAGGACACTAATACAAACTTGGGTCACAAAGCTGTGTATTTATGTGACAGCTGGGATTTGATGGTTAAGATGGTGGGCAGGTAGACAAATGGGAAGGGAGTGTAGTCTAAGGTGGGCACCAGACATGGGTTTGAGATGAGCATTTTTGTTTCTTCCTTTCTCACAGGCCCTTCTCACAGGCCTCCGGGAACAGTCAACCAGAAGGAAACACTTGAGCACGGAGGAGCTGGAGGCTAGGAGGAAGAAGCGCCAAGAAACAGCAGCAAAGAAAGCAAGGCTTATGGAGGAAAGGAGGAAGGCAAAAGCAGAGGCAGAACACATGAAAAAGTATGGTTTGTACTGCATCAACTACTTTTAAAATGGTGTCTATGCTCTGGAAAAGTGTGTCAATTGACCAAAACAAAGTCATGCTCTTTATCCACTCTGGAAGGTGGGGCTGAGAATAAGGGAAGGAGGTGATGACAAAATGGCTGCAGATCACCCTCATGAGAGGGTTAGCTTCATACATCAGGATGTTTCTGAACATGCTGCCTGACTTCATATCTAATTTAATTCATACAGATTGGCCTGAACGAGAACCCCATATCTGAGTGTACAATGAGCTTTTGGGAGAAGCTTTACCTGAAGCATCATAATTGCCACCTGTGTGTTGGTCTGACATCTGTAATTCTTTGGCACGTGCCTTAACTTTGTTTTCCTTGTTAACTACCTGTTTCTCCTTTTCACCACTTTAAATAGCTTCTTCCCCTTTGTCATATGCTCACTTTTTCCATGCCTGCAATCAGTTTATCATACCAGCATGTGACTCTTAATATCACAGATACCAGCTGTGGTAATCTTGGTTCCTGTCTAAAATAGAGGAGGGCAGCAGAGGGAATGCTAGTCGGGGTCTCCTGTGTTTTGCTGCAATCTTTTAAAATGAGGTGTTGCCCCCCTGCCTTTGAATTTTTTCATTGAACATCATCTTCTCTTGTTTTGTTTTAGGATGGCCTGGTGGGAGTCAAATCATTACACATCTACCTGCCTCCCTTCAGAGGAAAGTGACTCTGAGGAGGAGTTTGAGGAAGGAGAGGCTGGGCTGAATGTGGATTTAGACTACAGAGATGTGGACCTAAACTGTATCAAGTACGTCATGGGAGATGTCACCCACCCCAAAGCAGAAGAGGAGGATGCCATCATTGTCCACTGCCTAGGTGAGACTTATGATAACAGAAATGTTATAGGGTGGGGTGGGCAAGGGAGCTGAATCGTTCTTCCTAGCCCAGTACTTTCTAATTCCCAGCCGGACTGAAGTAATTTGGATTTGAGTCTGACTTGACCTCGAGTGGTGCAGAGGCAGTACAAACTCCACCTCCACCATGTATAAACCACACAAGTGCTAGGAAGGAGTGTGTAGGTCTTTTCAAGCCTTCTCTGGATTTCTGGGTGAGCCTCTTGAAAGGTGTGTCTTGAAATTGTGTATCTGTGGACACATGGGTATAGTGCCTGCTGAGGTGAGGGCCTTTTGTTCATCCTGTGTAAGCTGTAGGGACTGAACTGAGACATTGAAAATCATGTCCCTTATACAGTCCACTGAGCAATTTCAGAGGCTGAGGTCAGAGCTGTACTCCTGCAGAGCTTGTCTCTCTACACCGACAGTAATTTAAGGACCTCTGTTAAGACGCTGAAGCTGAGGGAGAAAAATTCAGGTTACGGTGTTCCTCCTGAATCAGTATTGGAGCTACTCTCCGATCAGGGCTATAGCAGAACATTATAAGCTGCTTTGGCTTATGTTAAACTCAGCACAAAAACTGATGTTTAAAGTGGAAATGCCAAGTGAAAATAAAAGCCCACAAATAACAAACATCTAGTTGTGGGAAGCCCAAAGCACCAATCTGGGGACATAATAGGTGCATGCTCTCCCTGGATGTGAGGGTACTGACAGTTCTATATGCTCACTGCAATGATCAGTGCTTGGTTAAGCATCCACAGTGGGCAGGAAGAAGGAATTCTTCCTGAAGATTTTTTCAGGGAACTGTGACAAGTTTGTTTTTCCTCAATCCCTAACGTTTATTCTCTAGGATGGTCCTTTGTGTGCTGGTTGACTTGAGTTTGTGTCGTTCCCATATTTGTTTCTGATGGTCATTCGTTGCATTTGGCCAAAGTAGGTCCCTTTCCTGCAGGGCTGTTCTTCAGCCTCAGTTTCTAAAAGGAGCCTAACTTGTCATTGCATTCTAGATGACTCCGGCCGCTGGGGAAGGGGTGGTTTATTTACAGCTCTGGAGACTCGTTCTGATCAGCCAAGAAAAATATATGAGATGGCAGGAAAGATGAAAGGTAAGAGATTAAGACATGACCTTAGGCCAAGATACTTAAGAGTTTAAATCTCACTGATATTGCAGTAGTGAAGTGTCCAAATAACTTGACAGTCACGTTTTTTCCTTTCTCAAGATATTTACATCCCTACCTCTGAAAGTAGTAACACAGAGGGTGTTTTGACTTGTCTTGTTGGGAGCATGAGAACTCTGCATAGGGGTTAATTCTGGTCATTCTGATCCATTTGGCAAATTATCAAAAAAAATAAATCACTAAACAACTTGTTCATTATTCAAAGGATGTTTTTCACTATATAAGGCAGAGCCCTGTGTCTTCTGTCAGTGTTTTTAAGTAGAATGAAAGCCATCGCAGTCAGTATCCGGTTGGGCCTTTTGTTCCCTGCAAACATTAATTTTCTCCTGAGCATGTATTAGCAGTTTTGAGCTACCTGCAGCTGGTGAAGAATGCACATCTTACTGTAGGAGGATCTGTTGTTTTTTCTAATTTCCTTGTAGATAATTTATTCTTGTTCCAGTGTCTGTCTTTCCATTTGTGGTTTTTAACTGGAGAGTGTGTCTGTGTGTGTTGGGGCAGGTAATATCTGTCTTGCTTCCGTGAGCACTGAAAGTGACCAACTGACTGCTGAAACCATAATAAGGAGATAAAGCCAAGAAGAATAATGTAGAACATGACAGTGAAATATCTGCTGCATTCACTCACCATTGACTTTTCAGGACTAATGTCTTTTGTTGTTGTTGTTCTGTTTTTATTTTCTGGACAGACCTGCAGTTAGGAGGAACCTTGTTATTCCCCATTGATGATAAAAAATCCAGGAAAAAAGGACAAGACTTGGTGAGAATGAGAAGCTCCTTTTTGTGTTGTTCTGGCCATGTTTCTGAAGCTGTGTGAAATGAACTTATGTCTTTTTCCAGTAATAGTAGCACTGAATACTGAACATGGCTAAGTGGCAGTTAAACATTAGAGAAGATGAGAGCTTTTTTTAGTTTATTAAAGCTAACAGTTAAAAATGCAGTTTTCCAGCAGCTATTACTGTGTCTCTTACGACTGTATATACACTCCATTCCAATTTTTTTGTTTTCTCCTTAGTTGGCCTTGATTGTAGCTCAGCACCGGGATCGGTCCAACAACTTGTCTGGCATTAAGCTGTCTGCTTTGGAAAAGGGCCTGAAGAAGATTTATTTAGCAGCTAAGAAAAGGAGTGGTAAGTGTTTGTGTGGTAGAATAGCGAATCCTTATTTACATGTGTGATTGCACCTAGAGAAGATGACCAATTACTACCTTTCCTGTATTATTTTTTTCTGAAGTGAAAAAGTTCTAAGAGTGAGATCTCCATGGATATGTTGCATTCCAAAATATTCCTTCTGTTCTTGTTGGGCAACTTGAACTCCTTATCTAGACTGCTGTCTGTAAGTATATCTTGTCCTAAAGAGTGTATCCTCTCTCTTCACTCCTTCTCAGCAACAGTACATCTTCCACGTATTGGGTATGCAACAAGAGGTTTCAACTGGTACGGTACCGAGCGCCTCATCCGGAAATATTTGGCAACGCGGGGTATCCCCACTTTCATGTATCCTTTTGGAATATGTTTTATTTGGTTCAAAATCTAACATTGGAATGATCCCCTAAATATCTTGATGGGGGCAAGCAAGGAAGCAAGGCAAGGAACAGATGCCACAGTCCAGCTAAAAACTTGCTTTATCTGACTTTGCTGTCATCCAGGTACTCATTACACAGTAAGGACTTACTATCTTAGGTGATAATGATAGACTAGTGTGATTCACTATGTCTGTCAGAACTTTCTGGAACTAGATGCTCGTATTCTGTTGACAGCCATCAACATAACTCTATATGCCATGTCTGTGGGGGAGATGACTGAAATTTCAGAATAACGGAAGTGACTCAAAGTAGCGAAACTGAAGATGTGGGGGGAAAAAAAAAACATTACAATGTTCCAAGCAAGCTATCACTTGCTTCCTTGGCTGAACATGGGAGTTGGTGTGTGTCGGAACAGGCTCTCATAACCAAATAGCTCGCTGCTTTCACCTTCCAGGAAAGGAAACAGACGTTTACAAGGAGGTCCCGTTTTGTCACTTGTCTGGGAAGACACGCATTTCTATAGTGCCATTGTCAGCAATGCTGTGAAATCGAAAATATGAATGAAAAACAATAGTATACGGGGCATTCTGCCTCCTGGCTTGGTGAGTATCTTGGTAGACATGTTGTCTGGCATTCAGTGTTTCCTTGACGCTTTTTATTAGATACTACTTCCCTAGGAATAAAGGGTCTTCCTCTGCTTCACAACCACCTTCATCTTCAAGGACAGTCTCAAAGCCATGAAGATGCAGTAATTTTATTGAGAAATATGCGCAAAAAACAAGGATCTTTTTAAAATCGTGCAGGCAGTCTGTATGCATCCACTTCAGAAACACAGCTTACACAGCTGTTACTCATCTCTGTATCTCTCTGCCTTTATTGGTCAGAACATTTATATATTGTCAGTGGCTCTGGATTGGAATCGGACTAGTTCAGAGAGTCTTTGGATGAGGATGTTGGCTCAATCCTAAATCTGTTTTGGAGACAGAAAATTAAGCTTTCATTGATGGTCAGTTGTTACCCCTTACATTAAAGTTATCACTAGGACTTGGAATACAGTATCGCCTGGCCACTTTTTTTTTCTCCCTTTCAGATTTCATCCCTTGTCACACTATACCTTTCTTCAATCAGCTTTTTAGTGGTTTCCTAGGACTGTGTACATGCACACATAAATGTCTCAATGGAAAGAAGTCATCTGTATTAATGACACCGCATGACATCTGCATAGTATAAACTGTTTATACTGTTCCAGTTCCCCAGAAGCCCAATTAACTTGCATTTGTTCAAACATAAAATTTAGCCACATAATAATGTGCTTCCAGTCTAGCAGAATCCTGACCAGAATTCTTGGCAAAGGAGTGCAAGGCTGCCAAAATTTGAGATGGGTTTTATAAGTGACACCTTTTTTCCTCTCACAACTGCTTTTTCATTACACAGTTCTTTGACTGTTGCAGCTGTTGGGCAAAACCAGTTTCCTTATTGCTGTCCAAAAAGCTGTGTGAAAGGTTCCATGACCCTTTGATTCAGTTTAAAGAACTCTTAGTGCAGAGTTTTTGATGATGGCTTTACTCTATTGCAACAGAACTTCCCTGTTTTTTGTTTTGTTGATACTGTTGGCTTTTGCCTATAGGGTACAACCAGGCAACAGTAGCTCACTTAGTAAGTATTTTGACCAGAAGAAAAGAGACAGTGAGGTGCCAAACTTAATTCATTGGTAAGTTGAGTTTCCAAAAGGAAATAACCCCACAAACAATGGAAAGTACATCTTTAAATAGCCAATTGCCAACATACTTTTCATTTGCTGAATTTACACTGCCTCTGTAGCACCATCTGGTTACTTAATAATATCAAGCCTGATTTTTGACATAGCTCATCATGCTGACTGGCGTGCTCCACACTAGAGGCCTTCTTGAACTGGATATTCTGTTGTTCACTCTTAGCTCTGCTATGAAACCCCAACTGATTCATTATCTCCTTTGACCCTGCTGAAGCTTATGTAAGCTAGTGCTGCATTGCCCCTCTCTGGGTAAGACCTTTCTTTTAGCTTCTCTGAGGAATAACCCTTCAAGCAAAGGTTTTGCAGGAATCGGAGTCTGACTATGAAGACTTCCTGGGGTGAAAGGTAGTGAGCAGAGGTACATTACCTTGTTTTCCTCGTTAAGCGAACTGGCACTCTTCCAGTTGGCCGGCTGGCGGCACTGTTAATCAGCGGCAGCAGCACATGGTGCTCTTCAGCCTCCTTTTAGAGAGCAGGGCAGTGATCTCCAGCCTGGAAAAATATTAACTCTTTGCCAAAATTAAAGTAACAATTATGCTTTTCTCTTTATCAGCTTCACTGAACACTTAATATGTAATTTCAGTCTGAAGACTCGAGGCTCTGTTCCTCTGCCTCTTCTTTTCCTTTATATTTATTGCCCTTCTTTAAAGGGTTTAATTCCCAAGTGTTCCAGTATGTGAAGACTTGTTCCTCAGCCACACACACCTGTGGCCAGATCCCAGCGCATCTACAGATTCTCTGACCACCATGTACTTGCATATGGAGAGGATTTGTCTCGTGGCTGAGGTCCCCAGAATATAATAAAGTTCCTTCATAAATACTGAGTCTGCCACCACTATGTCCAGGTATTCCTCTTTGAGGCCTCAGGTTTTCCTTTGTTTCTATGAGAAGATGGGGGTCTGCCCCTGTCCTGTTCCCCCTGCTACCACATCTGACTAGAGTTATAATGGAGAGGAGGGCTTGATTACCTGCCTGTTACTGTCCCTTACCCTCTAAGATAAGGTCCACAGAGGGCTGCAAGGATCCTGGCACACACAGAGGAAAGGTCATGGTATGCAGTAGACTTGCCCTCTAAATTAGGGGCAAGACAAAAGATGTTCTCTTTTCCCCTTCTATTCCTCTTGGTCTGTACAGATGATATCTACCTTATTTTTTTCCTTAGGTTATGCTTCTGGAGTGGTATATTTTTTTCATTTTTAAACAATATTCTTTAAGCCTACTCAATCCAAACGAAAGTCCTATCTCTATCTGCCTTGAAATAGAAGTGAGATTTCAACTGAATCCTGAACTGAGTTTTGCGGGATCTCTGCCAAGTGAAGTTTTCCTAGTGTTTGCTACCCTCCACCATTTCTCTTTATTTGGGCAGAAATTGTGTCTTTTGGATAATTAATTCCATAAAGGGCTCGGTAGTTTTTATGCAAGTTGCTATGCAAATAATTGTCATGCTGTTTCTTCAGCTGTGCAGTACTACACATTTTCCCTTTCTAAATAGCAACCACCCAAAAGGGAAGGAAGGTGTTCTTTTGTAGTCATGTCCTTCTGGCCTTCCTTTTCCTCTAAACAAGATTTTCTGTAGTGTAAGAGTTGAAATGTGGTTCCTTGTACATATCTATCATTGCACATTTACTTAAACTTTGGATGTATGCTGCTAGATTGAGGTCAGCGGCACAGAGTGAGATCATGCACAGTTCAAATTGGCTATGCGAGCAATTTCATCAGAGAGGACCTGTGAAGGGGCATCCAGTCTCTCAGTGAAAAAACTTTCTGCCGCATGCTGGAGGCTCCAGCTGATGCCATATGAAAGTGGGCAGTAACTCGTAATAATGTTTGTGCTTGTGCTGGCTCAGCTCATGCTTGTGTTTCTTACTAGAGACAAGGCATTGCCTCTGATTCTCAAAGCATCATGCGGACAAATTCTGGCTTAGGTGAGGAAGCTAGGGCCTATAACTTAAGAATGATCTTTTCATCCTACTCAGTATGCAGTAAGAAACTGCAGAAATAAATCAGGTTTTACAGACAGGTGCAGATTGTTTTGTCACTGAATACCTCACTGTGTGCTGGCGAAGGTGGAGTTTGGATTTTGGGGAAAGAAAGAGGAAGACTAGTTTCTAAGATGACAGAGAAAATTGAGGCTGAAGTTGCTGTAGATATATTAACAAAAGAATTGTATGTATGCGTCTCCAAACAAGGCAGAATTTGGCCCACAAAAATGATTAATAGAAAAATAGTAGGACAAATAGTTGGACTTATTTAAAAAGAAGTGAATCTAAAGGTTGTGGAGGAAAAAAAAAACACACAACCCTTTGAGGAAAGATATGACTTAGAAGTGTAACCTAACAAAGTCGTGTAAAAACTCCCACCACTTTACAATAGATGCTTTTAGAAGAGAGTGTGGAAGTTTCTTTAGCTAGTTTGATTGGATAGCTGATTGGTCATGAACTGTGATCAACAAATCAAAATATAAGACAGAATGATTCAAAATACTAAGGGATTTGTTATAAAAAGGGATAATGTCCACATTCCAGAAAGTGCCTCATGTAACGGATCCAAAATCATGTGTTCCACACAAATGTGACCAAAAATACATCTCTCCCCGGTCTTCTGTTCAACTTCTGTTCATGCTTTTCAGAGTGAAAAATACAAGCCTGAGGAATGCAGTAGCAGGATTAGTAGAATTACAAACGAGTATTTCCTCTAAACAAGCAGATCTCTATACCATTTTGAGTTCCCTGCATGAATGACTCAGTGTGTTTTACATGCTGGACTCTGTCATCCACCCATCTTGGCCTTGGTCAGATGGTATTGCATTTGCTGGAAGAGACATAGAACAATCTGAAAAGTTGATGAGGACAAAAATCATCTGGATCCTCATGTTTGAAACAGGAAGAGAATGTTCTTGCTTGTACTTCCTAGCATTTTTCTGAGTATTTCTTCAAAGTTATGGATAGAAACAGTCCCCTCAAGGATCAACTTGAAATGAGAATATTAGTCATGTTTCCATTGGAAAAAACAAATCAAATGAATGTTAAGGAAGCCAGAAGCTGCTGCTTGTAAGACCTGAAAAAGTGTCAGTTTTTCTTGAGCAATTTTATTTATTTATTGAAGTAAGTGCAAGGCATCTACTAGCCTTCTTCCTCTATTCCATGGACTTGAGGTTGTAGCACTGGCATTCATGTGATAATGATTTATTTATTTTTGATAGGGGAAGAAAGGCAAATTTGGAGCAAATCGAGAGGTGTTTGTGATCTCATGCAAAGCAGCTGCAGAAAGGGATGAAGAATCTGAGATCATATCCTTCATCTGTGTGCCACATCACGAAACAGGCCAAGTGTGGGCCTGGCTTCATATGAGTGTCTTAACCCTTTATCCGCCTGTTCTGGGTGTGCATGTAAAAACATGCTTCAAAGCAGTGCGAGTCCATGTACTTGACCACATGCAGATCCTTTCTAAAACATCCCCTGGCCACTGTGCCAGCAGGAATGGGAAAAGTTCAGAATAGATGGGAACTAAACAGCGCTGGTTTCTTGCATTGCATGCAGACAGTACACCCTGGGCCAAAGACCATCTTTGATATGGACATACTAGAGTGAGTCTGGCTTAGGTCCACTGAAATGATTAAAGGATCAGAGCATCTGACATACTAGGAGAGCTGGGATTTTCTAGCCTTGAAAAGAGAGGTTACAAGGGAATCAATGTGAACTGATCAATGAATCAAATGTGAACTGATGTGTATAAATACTTGATGGGAGTAAAGAAGATGGATCCAGATTGTTCTCAGTGGAACCCAGTGAAAGGAGAAGAGGGAACAGTCACAAACTGAAATACATGAAATTCCATTTAAATATAAGAAAACATTTTTACTAGTTCATTTTGTAGTTTGAACTGTTACTGTTCAAACCCTGGAACAGGTTGCCCAGGGAGGCTGTGGACTCCCCATCCTTGGAGATACTCAAAACCTGACTTGGCACAGCCCTGAGAAGTCCATTCCAACTTAAATGATTCTCCTGTGAATATATGAGATCTGTTCTGGGTATTCTTTAAAAAAAAAAAAAAGAAAAGAAAGAAAAAAGAAAAAAAAAAAGCCACTCTAATCCTACCTGTTCGGTAGTGTACACTGGCATAGCACTTTACAAATTTCTAAACTAGACTCTACCACACAAGTAGGTTGACTCATGTCAAAAGTTTCCTCATGTCTCAGTGGTTTAAACAGATGATGAAAGATAAGCATGTAACAGCACCTCAGTATCTGCCTCTGAGCCCATCTTCAGTGTATCCCTTCTTTGCCAGTGTTTTGTGTAACAGCTTGACACAGTTGGGTAGCAGAGGGCTTGCTGCTGGGTCTAACAAGTATCTGTGCCACCTAGGTCTGGGCAGAGCCTAGCTGATGCTTCTCTGAGGTTAGTGTACATCCCTAGCTGAGGTCTCTTACCAATCGCCTTTCCTCTGGGTACTGCAACAAGTCCTGCTGCTCTAAACCAGGAATCTAGTATTTAGGAATCCTTTCAATCTTTCTGGTCTCTTACTGGCTGCACTTTACGCAAGCCTTTTCTGGGCTCTGCCTTGGCTGTGTCTACCGAGAAAATCTTGAGCAGCTGCTGGGGCAGCATAGTAGGAGAAGAAATAGCGACTGAGCAGAGGAGGTTCTTGGTCCAAACAAGTCCAGTTAAAGACCTCAGAAAAAGTCCCCTTTCCTGTGTTGAAGTTCTTTTCCCCGAGTTTCTGTAGCCTGTCAGGGAGGGCAGCATCCCTCCTTGTCCTCCTCCCAACTCCACACCAGTAAAACCTTGCATCGAGTCTCTCCCCCGTGCTAGATGCATGGGCTGCATAAACTCTAGCCTGTTGCCTTTTGTCATATTTCCCCCGCCTCTGAGCAGGAAAGCAAAATGTCCTGTTGTGAAGGTTTAGCAGTTGGGAGCCATTAGCACCCGGTGATGCTGAGAGGCAGGCTTTCAGCTCGATGTCAAACACTTTCCAGGGCAGGGCAATTGTCTGGAATGCAGCAGAGCACTGGGGCCTTGGGCAAGTTTAGGCACATGTTGATGCACAATACAAGATGGAGGCTTTCACTTGATATCGGTCTCTTCCAGCCAGTCACGGGGGTGGGTAAGCATGTACACCACGCAAAACAGGAGGTGATGGAACTACCAAATTGGAGTGATACAGAAACATTTCTTCCAATTCCCGGTTGACTAGTCCATCGTGAAATCATTCAGTGTTGTACAGATGGTGAGTAGGGGACAAGTACCACGAGCAAAATTATGGCATTATTTTGGAAAAGGGGAGCAAGGGGAAATTGAAAGGGAAAAATAAAAGACGCAATCTACAGAAGCAACAATAAGGTAACATGGGAACTGTCTGGCAGGAATAATTTCAGTATCTTCTGTATTTGTTCCCGTTGTAGACTGGGTTGTTCTTGAGTCATTCAAAGCGCAGGACTGGAATCTACGAGGTCTAGATTTTCTTCATGCATTCTCACCTGCTGGTTCATTGTACGGCCTGAAAACTATTTTTAAAGGATAAGACAACTAACTCAGAGGTGAAATGAAAAAGGAGTGACATCTGGATACAGAAAAGGTGACTTGCACAGCATGCAGAACTGACTTTTTTCTTCCCAGCTGCCCAGAGCAAGTGATGTAAGGAATTCGGTGCCCGAGGCAGCCTCCGGCAGACAAGGCCCTTCTCCCCGAGGGCACGAGGTCCTCCCTCGTTGCAGACCTCTCCTGACCGGGGGAAAAGTGCTGCAGCTGCTGGCTAGGAGCAGAGGAACGGACCAGCAGTCCCCAAGGTTAAGCGTTACCGTGCCTAGCAGTACATTTGGCTTTGGAGAGAGACCTGAGAGCTGCGGTGGGAGAGCTGAGAGGGACAGGTGAGGGGCAAGGCCGGGACGAGGAGGGCTGTGGGGCGGGAAGGGCTCAGCCCCGGAGGGGCTCGAAGGGGTGCAGGCCCCCAGCGGCTGCGGCGAGGGCTGGATGCCCGGGGCGGGGGGGGAGGGGAGCAGGGGCC
>VXAA01003199.1:552179-592392 GCA_013399115.1 Anseranas semipalmata
GCCCTCGCCCGGGCTGCTCTCCCGGCGCCGTCACGCGTGTCCGGGGCTGGGCTGCGGGCGGCTGCGAGCCCGGGGGGCGGCGGCGGGCGAGGCTGCGGCCGAGAGCCTGGGCTCTGCCGGGCGGCTCCGGGCATCGCCGCTGTTTGAAGGAGCCCTGAGCTGCTGCGGGGAGAGCCTCAAATTCCGGAGGGGGCTGCGGGCTTCGGCCCCTCGCGGCGGGCAGCAGCCCCCCTTCGGCTCGTCCCGCGGAAGAAGCGGCGCTCCGGCGCTCCGCTCGTCCCGCTGGGCAGAGCGGGGACGGGAGCGGCCGGGGAGAGGAGGGAGAGCGCGGCCGCGCTCCTCCGCCGAGGAGCCGGGTCGCTCGGCGGAGCGATGCCCCAAGTCGTGGGCTTGCGGGGCTGGGAGGTCGCTTCCGTGCTGCGACTTGCATCTGGGGGCAAGTCCGCTCCGAAGGCAGCAGCCGAGAGGAGATTCTTCTGCCGTGTCTCAGCAGTGCTGGCCTGGGATGCGTATCTGAACGTTTCTGAGCGCGCCCAACAGAGGGCAAAGCTATTGCGTTAGCTGTCCGTTCCAGTGATGGCACGCTCGGGATAGCCTCTGTGAAACATCGTTGTTTTCTTACTTAAGCGATTGTCAAGGCTGAAAGCTAAGTTTCTTATGCTAAAGGCCGAATTCTCTGATTGCGGGGTGCGTAAAAGCACGAATGGTGTGGCAGTGTTTTCAGTCGGGGGAAGCAGACCTAGCAATTCAATGGCTGTTAGAGCAGAGCTTTTTTGGCCCTGGGTTTGTCAATAATGCCTTGCCCTCAAGATTTTTGCAGCTGTAAAGAGTTAATACATCAAGCAACACTGGCCGGAAGAGCAAATTGGGATGTTGCAGAGTGCATGCTGCGGGATGGTTACCTGCGAGCTCGTCACTTGGGCACCCTGACTTGGAGAAGAAGAGTTGCAGCATCGCTGAAGCTACGTAATCTTTGAAGAACTCGGTTGTGAACATGCTTGGCTCTTTTCCCCCTCTGGGGTTTGGCTTTACAGCTGGCTGTAACTCCGAGACCAGTGTTGGCTCTGTGATCACCTCGCTTGTTAATTTTGAAAAATAAATGGTAAATAGAGTCTTGCGGAAAGGCTCCCTGAAGAATGCTCCTTATGAGCCGAGACGTTGGAAGGATTTCCAGCCTGCCTGAGAACCACCCAGGCAAGTAGCTAACTGCCCGTGGTCGCTGGCCAGCAGCTTTGAAAGGGGAGCAGATACTTGAGCTGTGCCTGGTGGTGCTAACCCAAATACAAAATTCCTTGTGGCTGCTGCTGTCCTTTTGGTTTTGGTTAGCAGTGGCAGTATTCTTGGTGTCCCTTGTTGTGTTATGGACACGTACGCCTAGGGAGGGCTTGCTACCATGAGGAGACCAGGATACTGTACTGGGGAAACACTACCGATGAGGCTGCAATTGTCCTAGCAAAACTGCATGTCATACTGTTCTGGCGGCCTTCCTTCCACCCACACCTCTGATGACCAGAGCTGAGAATGGTATCAGAAATGTAGCTTTGCTGTTACAGGACCTGTAACCTGAGGTGCTGAGTAGGGACCTGAGAGACGGGCTTGAGAGGAGAACTGTGACATCCAGCTCTGCCAGTGGGAAACAGTAATTGTAAAGGCACAAGCAGTGTTGTGCTCCTCCATGTCTGGTGCTGTCACTGGGGAATTGGGCCGAAGGAGGAAAAACAAATTGTTTTGAAAGCTATCTTAGGACTTTTCAATTTATCATTGGCCAAACTACCTGATTTAGGTCAAATTCAAAACCTGTCTATTTCCTTGGGGGTCAATGCCGTTGCCCTTCCTTCTTGCCAAGTCTGAATGGCATCAGCTTTATAAAGGATTGGGCAGATGGAGAGCATTAGAGGCAGACTTCATACTGTGGAGTCCAGCTGTGTTGTGTACTGGGGTGTTGGTCAGGGTCTATAGACTTATTTTTTTAAAATTCAAATAGAAAATGTGGAAACACATGCAATATCCTAAAGGAGAGGGTGTGCTTTCAGTAGAGGAACCTTTTGTAATTTATAACCTCTAATGTTATCTCGGTATCTAACTGCTGTGGTTAAAAGTAAACTTTGAAAATAAGGTATAGGTATTGTCTGCTTGGATAGGCAGAGTCTGAAGCAATAGTTCGAGGCAGATCTTGCCCTGTGTTTCAGCAAGGCTGTAGGGCTTTGAACGTCAGTATTGAAAACTGAGTCTGTATGCACAGTCTCGGGCGCTCTGGAGTAATGAGGATGAGGCAACAATATTTTCTACCATGTTGCAAGGCTGTGGGACTGAGAGGTACGCTCGAAGGTCTAGCAACATGGGAGATGCATGAGTGAGGAAGCGCAAGCTTTCACCACTCTGACAGATTGGCAACTAAGGTATAATTTGCGTGATTGATGACCTGAATGCCGGTTGTGCTTCAGAAACTTGGACGGCGCAGATGTGGTTCTTGGAGTGGGCAAAGGACATCCTCCCGGGAAGTACTTGACAGATGGGTCCTGTGCAGAGAACTTCCCAAGTCGCGGATCAGCTGCGGAACAAGGAGGCGAGAGGCCGGGGCTTGCTGGTTGGAAATACCACTTGCTCGGGTGGTGGTTTCGTTCGGGCGGTTTTGTCATCGGCTGAGATAGCCCCGCTGAATTTTCAGGTCTGCGCTATTGCGTGTTATGATTAAACGTGCAGGTGGATTGCTTCAATAAACTAAGTGACTGTTCTTTTTTGAAATATCCATGTCATGGGCTAATGGTTTTCAGCCTAGGGGCTGGAAATTCCCGGGGGTCTGTGAACAGTTTCTAAGAAGCCTGCGAGAAGCAGTGAAGAAAAGAGAACATATTGCTAGAGGGCTTGGATTTGCTGACTGTGAAACATTTATTTTTAAGATGAGGGGCTTGCAAATCAAGAGCTGCCACCATAGAGTAAAGGGCCTGGTTTACATATTTCAAGGCCAAAATGAACCTTATTTAATGACATGCAAAAATAAATAAAAAGCTTTTGGAAAAAAACTTTTTCCAAAAAACTCTTTTTCCAAGAGCTTGTTGGCAGTTAAAACTGAAAGCCTTGGCTCTGCAAGTAGATCAACGTGGGTGAACTTCTGTGCTTACAGATCAAATTGCTGGATTGGGGCCTGCTTGGGAAATTCAAAAGCAAAAGGTTCCTGTGGTATTGCTCATAGGTCTCTCTATATATGCAGTTGAATGTAGTGAGTTACGTAATTTCTCATTTTTCTGAAGTGAATAATAGCAATATGCCACAGCTGTGCCATGCGGGCGAGTTAATGCCACCATTGGAATATTTCCTGAGTGTCTAGCAATCTTTTTTTTAATTATTTTTCCTCGTGAACCCTAACACTATCCCTTAGCATAGCTCTTGGGGTTCAGCGTATTTAATTTGTAAAGCTCTTCGTTTCACTAAGCGAAGAAGAAATTTTCAGTGTGATCGCTAGCGGGCATCCATTACCCACCCTCCAGACAGCTGGTGCTGTTTAACAAGCGAGGCCAACAGCGTGCTGAACCGAACGTGCGCGCGTACTCGCGGACACTTGTGGCTGCTTGTGCTCCAGATGGCTCTTCCAGATAGACGTAACTTCATGAACCAACTGGTAAATGGACTGTAATTGATTGCAAGTTCGAAGCTGGGTAAGAATGAAGCTGCACAGGCAAGGATTTCAAAGCTGAGCTGATGAGGGATTGTTTGCCTCAGCTTCACAGGGGGAAACCCATTGGGAAAGCATGGGATGTAAAAGAGCGCTCTTGTTTGCGTTTGCCCTCTTTGATTTAAAGATGTAACTTGGTCTTTTTAAATTTCCCTCGGGCTGGGAGCCAAGTTGCGCTCTCTTGAAGATGATCACAAAGCGAACTTCATTGGAAATGGGATTGGGCTCCCAGCGTGGAAAATAGTAATTCAAAAGAACTTTTTTTAGGAGATTTATGAGCGTATGAAAAGAGGGAGTTACAATGAGTCGCGTAGCTGCGTAGGAACTGTAGTTACAGTGATCTCTACAGTTCTCAGGGGTAACTCCGTTTCTTCACTGTCATGCAGGATGTGGCCATCCGTCTTGCCAGACTAGGGTCCCCAGATTTCCTCTGGGGCCTCTTTAGCATTGTTTCCCATTTAGTGGTTCACAGCGAGATGAAGTCCTCAGCATCCTTCCTTCATCTCTGAAAGAGGGAAAGGCGAAGCGAGCGTCTCAGCCCTACTGGGAGCAAAGGGCTCGGTGTGCGGTTGCGCAACGCGTTGGTTTGAGCAGAGGAGGAATTCCTGTCCACCCTCTAGCTGTTTGCCTGTGCTGCTCTTCATTGTGGTGTTGGTTTTGCAGTTTGGGGCTGTGCTGTGAACTGAGTCATGGAAAGGATCCAAGACAAAAGCGTGGCAAGGGGGAGAAAGGGGATTTTTTTTTTTTTCTCTCCTCCAGTGATGCTGTTTACTCTCTGAGGATTGTGTTGACACAACTGAGAGTAGTGAACCGTGGTGTGGAGGTGGAAGCTACTTGTGCTGGCTTTCCTGTCAAAACCAAAGTATAGTGCAGCTACCCTCAAGCCAAAGGAGCTTGCTTTCACACGGGGCCAGAAGCTCTGCAAACAGACCATGCCTTCTGTGGAGCCCTGTGAGATGGAATGATCTTTTGTGGAGCTGTTTGCATTAACTGAATTGGGCTCTCAATTCACACTTGTTTGTGGAGGGACGAGGCCCCAAATGATGGGGCTGCTGCTTTACACAGTACAGTTGTCCTTGCCCAGAGGGGGTAGGGTAAGGATGGTAATTATTAGTAGTTCAGTAGCGGAGGTGTTTAAAGACCATGCTTAGTTTGGATATGGTCATGCTACGTCCAATGCACGTGCCAACTTGTCTACTCTAGCTTTGCTCAGGCTTTAGTGGTGGCTGCTACTGGTGTGGTGGCTAATCCAGGACAGATTTCTGTCTCTGACATTGAAACGGCTCCAACCCGGAGATGTAATTTATCGTGCTGTTTGTCTTCTGTCCACTCCCTGCCTCTTCCCCAGCAGTTCCAGAAGCTTTTCTGGGGCCAGGCTAGTCCCCTTCCTGCCGTGACATAGATCAGGAGGTAGGTACCCTGCTTGGTTTGGCTACAAGGAGCGCGCCTGGGCCATTCTTTCTGCAGACTCTGCTCCTCCTTCCTTGGCTTCTTTGCTTCATCCAGCTCAGAGGGGGAGTGGTGTGTAGCTAGCAACCTACATCCTGGCTACCTTTGTTGGCCAAATCTAGGAAGCCTTGTTGAAGATCAGCCTCAGTAGGGCACCAGACAAAGCCAGAGGTCTTCTGCTTTTTCCAGCTGAAGTTGGGCAGGTGTGTTTTATTCCCAACAACCCTGTAACTGCCTTGGTGGGAAGATCTATTTAGCCACCAGCGTGTCCTGCAGCTAGGCCAGGAGGTGGTGCAGAGTTCGTAATTTCATCATGTTGCTTTTGACCGCAGTCCAGAAGGCTTAACGTTTTTCGGGGGCCTTCTTGTTGACTTTTCACAGAGCTATGTCAAAACCGTTGCTCTTGTTTACGCAGAAAATGAAAGTTGGCGTGATCCAGCCTGCCCTGATCTTCCTGTCTTGCCGTGAGTCTGCTTTCTGTGCCTGGTGCCCAGCACTGCCTTGCTTCGCCCACTGCCAAGTGGGAACTGCTTGCTTGTGGTTCCTGTCTAGGAAGCCTGTGAGTTTTTCACAGCAACTTCTTCTACCTGCTGAAATATTCTCTGATGTCTCCAGAGAAGTGTGACCCTGTGCTGCTGGGGATGAGAAGGGGCGAAGAGGAACTGTGCTCCTAATCTGTGTCTCACCTGTGATCTTTTTTGGGGGTTTTGGGGGGGGGGAATGAAGTGATTAGAGGAAAAGGCTGGGAGCTGAAACTTTTCTCACGAGTTCCCCTATGGTATTGCCATGCGATCCTGGGTGAGCAGTATGCCTCTTCACGCCTTGGTTTCCTCATCCCACCCCTCCTGGAGGTTGTGGGAATCGTCTGAATGCAAAGTGTGTGGAAGTACTTGCTGGTAGACGGGCCACCCACACCAGCTTTCAGCGTAAGAAGCCTAGGGAAAATGAGTAACCCTTAATGATGTACACCAACAGCTCTCCTTGTTTTTCTTATGCCTGTAACATGGTGGTGTATGTTTATGAAGATAGTGGTTACTCTCAGAGGGACTCTAGTAATGCCACAGTATTATCCCATAATACTTGTTAACACCTCTTGTATTTGTGAGGGCATTCCTGATTTGTCATGCTTGATGCTTGCAAGCTCCTGTAGTGCCATCTTCTCTATCGGTATCATGGTGCTTTTTGAAGGTTGGGCGTGGAGGAGGGGGTTTGTCAGAGCTCGTCTAGCAGGACAATAGCAGGACAGAGGTAAAAATCAGCTTTCCTGAGTCCCAACCTGTTGCTGGAGCTATAAGCTACAGACTGTGTGCAAATTTGGGAGTTAGTGTGTTGCATCATGTGTCCCTGGCTGGGGGATTTTTGTCCCTGTTACAGTAATGATGCTATATTTCAAACTGTGCCGTTCCTTGGCTTTGTGTTTTCCTGTGCCTAAATTCATCCTCATTCATCTCTTCCAAAACCAGGCCTTATGTTCTCATCCTTATTTGTCCTTCCTAGTTTCTGTGCTGCCTTTAAGGAGTTTTCTTGAGGCACAATATTCCCTTACAGCCTGGGAATTCGCATACACGAGAGTTGTCCCCACAAACCTTCTCCTTTCTGAGAGCCCTGGCAAGCCCACGTGTTGGGCAAATACCTGCAGCTCCTGATGCAGAGGGGATGCTTCTTTTCGTTTCTCCAGATCGCAGCGCGAGCCAAGGAACCCGGTGGGGATGAGGCTTCATTCTTTGGCAGGGTTTGTGCGTGGTAGAGGGCTGCACTCAGCTCCCTGCTCGCTTGTGAGCTTTTCTGGAGGTGTTAGTGGAGGAATCCTACGGCTGGAAGGGATAGCTGGCCAAGTATAAAGCCTGATTTCTGTTGTTGTCCCTCTCTGTTTGGGAAGGGAGAGGGCAGAAAGCAGTGGTTGACTGTTTTATTGCTAACAGCTTTGAAAAGCGCTGTGAGCAGAGAATAACAGAGCGATTTAATTTAATTTAAAGCAGTCTTTTTGCCTGCTCTGAAACTACTGCATGGCTGTAGCCCTCTGTTCCGCTGGTGTTGGCTAGAGGCAGCGATGGTCTGGGCAGGAAGCTGGGAGAGTGCTCCTCCGTGCCAAACGCCACCAAGGTGCCTCCATCCACAGCTGCCTGCGTTCCCCAGGCTGGTCACCAACTCCCCTCCTTTCTGTTTCTCTTCTCGCCAAGCGCAGGATACGGGGTTGGAAAGCGGGCAGGTGTCTGCCCTTCTTTCCCACAGGGTTCAAAGTTCTTGGCGTGGAACTACTGGGAGTCGTTCTGATGTCACCCTGTTCTTGACCCAAAAAGCACGACCAGCTTCTGCCTTTTGCAGATGGGACTTCTGTTCCAAATGGAAGTGCGCTGCAAGAAATGTTGGCCCATATAAGCCAGATATGATCTCTAATAAACTTTCGCCAGTGCTGTTAGTATGTGTATATATAGATGTAACTTTTAATAAAATTCAATTCTTCAAAGCCCAAATTAGCTTTTGGAGGCAAAGGTTGCAAAGAAAGGGAGGCGCTTGCAGTGCCATTGATTGTATAGTAACTAATGCTTGTAAAACGGACACACCTTGCAGTTATGAAAACAAAGCAGGTTCAGACATGGTGGTCTGATCGTTTTCAGCATTTCTGCTAGGATAGTCACACACCCTCACCCCTTCCCCCAAAAAGAGTGTACTGCTGCCATTCTGAATCTGGTGGTATTTGGGATGTGCATTTTGGGGTGAGAAGACGGGGGTGTGGAGGTCGAGCCCAGTATTTTTTTTCTGGGGCTGAATTTCTATATCTAGGCTGCTGAGCCTTCTCCAAGGCACTGTCTTTTCCAAGTGACTGATGCTGTTTCTTGCAGATTTTTGGATGAATGGGCTAGACTTTGCAAAACACAGATATGTTATCAGTTTGTTTAAAGCTCTGCAAATGTGTGTGTTTCTCCAGACCAAAAAGAGAGAGATCGGCCAGGATGAGCTTGCAAACTGGGCACAGTGTGGTGAGCTGGGGACGTGTGGCTGGGTGGAAGAGGGTGAGGGAATTAGCACAGCAGGAACACTGTTTTGATTTGCTTAGCATGCATTTCCATGCCTGTTTGTCTTTCCGTAGGCCAATTGTGAGGAGCAGAGCACCCTCCCTCCCCGCTCTGGAAGGATTCCTTGTAAGTGAAGCGCACTCAATCCCCAAGGACCAGGCCTCACTGATGACTGGGAAGCAAAGAGTACCCAGGAAAGCACTTTTATCACGGACTCCACCTCAGGAGCAGCAGGAACTCGTCTTCTAAGTAAAATCTGTGCCCCTGTCTGTGCAGACCCAATGTCTACTGCGATGGATACAGAATCAACATATTCGGGATACTCCCACTACTCAGGTCACTCCAAAAAAGCCCACAGACAAGGGTAAGGAAATGTTTATTTTTAGTTATTTGCTGCTCTAAGCTAGGACGTGTACTGTGGAAAAAAATGTAAGTCAGGATGAAATCACTGGGGCTACAACTCCAGAGGAGATGCATGTGGAGAGCCGTCAAGAGGAACCTAGTGACAAGATAGGAAGCAATTATGCCACTAATTTAATGACATTCAAACTGTTGGATGCATGCTGGGGTCATGTATGGCCAGAAAGATTGGGGAAGCGCCAGCAGAAGGAAAAGATCTCTTAATTCTGCCCTTAAAGCATGAGGGATGAGTAGAGTCTATGGGGAGACGTGTCAGACTTCCTAAACTGATACTTGCTACTTGTTTCCTATTGTGCTGTCATTTATTTATTGTGTAACAATAAGGCTTCCTTTCTCTTCCCACCATCCTGGCTACTCTTTGGTGGTGGTGGGTTTTTTTTGATAGAACTTGAGTGGCACTTGGGTCCACAGCAAGTCCTTTATCAGCATTGATTGGATTAGAAGTCAAGCTTTTCTGAACTTGAATAGCAAGTCCTCTTTCTATTGTGGTAGTTCAGTGGCATCAAAAACCGTCTTGCTCTAAAACATCTGACTACTTGGAAACTATTCTTTTTTTTCCTTTTTTTTTTTTTAGTCATCAGTTTTACATGCAAAACTTGTGCTGTTTACAGTCTTTGTAATTTAGAACTGAGCTGGTCCAAAATAACTTTGCATTTCAGAAGCAATTATCCTGTGTGGTTGGAAAAAGAATTCTTCCATGACATAATCTCTTTGCTTGCAGTCCATTTCTTGAGTAAAACATCTCATTTGTCTTCCTCCCTTCTTGTTTAACACCCCCAACCCCCCATTGTGGATCGCCCTTTGAAGTTTAGAATGCAACGTGGAAAGATGTATTCGAAGTTCCCAGAACAACATAAAAAATCCCAGAGCCTCTTACTGCAAACAGGAAAAAGTCTTATCCCGTGAAACCTTTGGGCTTTGGTAATCCCAAAAGAGATGCGATAGCAAGAGCTGGGACCCTGGACACTCCTGAGCTTTAAGCCAGTCCCTGAGCACAGTGAGGGTGTCTGGTGCAAATGCTGCTTTCCCTGTCCAGGTAGGAAGGGAGAGGGAAATACTGGTGAGCAGATTAATGAGGCTTAAGTCATCTTGAGATGTTCTCAGATGAGAAGCCATGAGGTCTACAGGTCTTACTCTAACAGTAAGCACTGCCCTGCTACCCTTGATGTTCTTGCTCTCTTTGTAAGAGGTTAACTGAGGGTTATTAACAGGTGGAAATAAACTTCACCAGTTGTCCTACAGTGTTAAAGTCTTAGCTGACAAGACTCCACATTGCAGGAACTAAGGCTGTCTTGATTAGTTCCTTGTGTTAACTGTACATGTCCCTGTGAGACACTGTATTACAGGTGGAGAGCTGTGTAGACCAGTTAATCCCAAATGGAGTCATCAGTTGTTGCGAATGCAAGCTTCCCTTTCAAGCACAGCAGTGGCAGAAGCCATTTTAAGAAGAGCTGAGATGGTGGGGATGTATCCCTGTCCCCTTTGCAACCATCTCCAGTAACTGAGGAGTTAGACAGTCCCAGCCACTGGGCTGTAGGCTGCTCTGGGCAAGGTCACTTTCTGCCTCTTTTGAAGCTTGTTTTGTAACAAATTAAATCAATGTTGATCAAGAGATGAGCAAGCATGACTATAACCTAATGCTTAGGGCACCTGCCGCAAGTATGGCTGTTGCAGTTCCAGGCCATTGCTTCAGAAACTCTCTCTGGTAACTTTCTTCTCCTCTTGTTTTGTTCGGAAAAGGAGCCGGGACAGGCACAAATCGCCACGAAGCAAAGATGGCAGTCGATCCGAGAAGTCTGTCACTATCCAGACACCTCCTGCAGAACCGCTGCTCGGGAATGATGCCTCTCGGACGGAGGAGGGCCAGGTAAGGAGGGAGTGAAGGTAAACATGGAGTCTGGTTTCTGGAACAGAGCGTGTGAGTTACTCGCACATGAGTAAGAAAAACAAGTGTTGCTCACATGCTGTTAATATGCCACCATGACCTATGGCTACCATTTATTCGTGCATTAAGCCGAGATCTCAATCATTTTGTCTTTTCTGAGAGCGTTATTTTTGACAGCACCAGTGCTGATGTGACTTACCCCTGGGGCACTAATTTGCCTCTGTCTCCAAAGAGTGTCATCTGCTAAGCTCTATAGAAACGTGTTTCCGTCAGCTCACTGTGCATTATTCAGGTCAACCCTTTCACCTGTATGTACACTTTTGTCTTTAGGTAGGATTTGGTTGGGGTAATAGTGTAAAACATTAGGGACGGGATCCCAGTGGAGAGGGAAGGCAAGAATTGTAAAGGTAACGCGAAATAGCTGGGAAGAGGAGAAAAAACTCAGTGAAGCTACTATATTAACAGTAGATTAAATAAAGAATGGAAAAATGCTGGGTTTAGATTGCATCTAGAGTGGATCCAGTAGTCTCTGCTATAGCAGTTGATGTGAAGGTGCATACTCATTTTCAAATAATGACTGATGCTGCAAAACAAAGAACTCAGGATGTTTCATTGCCTCCTGAGTTGGACTTCTGGTGTGTTAATTTTTGGCTGTGGGGCTTCACCTCTACTTTTTCCAAAGGAAAAAAAAAAAATATATATATATATATATATATAGATGCCCAGTTTCCACCCAGATTATGTACAGTAGTACTTACAGCAGTATTCATGTAGCTTCAGGTGGGCTCACTTCATGTACTTCATTTAGTATTTTGTAACCAAATGTTTGTTTTCAAGAGTCCCAGCTGTTACTTTGAATACACATAAATGTACAGGTGAATTCTTAAGCCCTTGTTTTCATGCAGACCTCCTCAATGCAGTTTAAAGTCAAAGAAAAGTAAGTTGATGCACAAGCAAGGCTTTTCTGCTGGGTGCCCTGGGTTGCATTCAGCAGCTTTGTACCACTTGAGATTTAGACTTGTATTTCCATGTAAATGCATGATTTTTCTGCTTGTGCCACTTAAAATGGGAGGAGCTTTTATAGTGGTAGACTGGGTCTGAGGTTGCCTGTTGTCTTCTGGGCTGTAGCCTTGAGCTGCTGTGGTGTTTCTGTCCCTTCTCTATTCTGCACAGTTTATCAGTCAATCAAATGGGGGAAGTTATGCAGAGCTATTTCATACATAAGCATAAAATACTTGAAATGCTTAGATTGCTTTACTGGAGACACTGGCAAAAAGGAAAAGGTGATATGATTATGCTCCCTTTCAGGACATCTTGCAATGCAAATATCTCTTCTCTGTTTTGATGAGAAATGACTCAGAAAAAAAAAAAAATTAATTCCAGTTCCCAACTGTTTGTGGTTGGTCTGTCTCAAAACCCTACTGCAGTAGGCAGGGAGGTACTGATGTCTTGAAGTGCATTAGAAGTTAAATTACTAGAGTTGTTCATAGTAGTCTTGCTGCCTCTGTTCACTGCTCTCCCAAGGATTCTTGAAGACTCTTTCCTGTAGCTCTTCTAAAGAAGTGAATAATGGTTTAAAAGTGCTCTGGTAAGTAGGAAGCCCCACAGTTATACACTCCTACAGCACTCTTATGTCTATAGGTATCATGCCTTGTGTTTAAAACGATGCCTGTTTCTTTAAAACAAAGTGCTTAGATCAGCATGTGTAGCTGCCAAAGTCTGGGAGAAGGTGTAAATCCTATTAATGACATGGGCTGCAGAAAGATAGGCTTGGGAGAGTGAGAGGAAAAGCAAAATGAAGACTTCTGAATGAGCCTTGCAGCTACAAAGGTGTCAGGTGCCAAGCAACAAAACACAGTCATTGCCACTGTTTGGTGTGTGCTTGTGTGAAATATCAGGAGTCTTCTCGTGTCTGAGTCACCTGAGCAGCGGTTGTGAGTCAAATCTGTATGTGTCAGCGTAACTCTTTGGCCGTGCCAGCAGCAGGAATTAGCAACTGGAGGCATGATGGTGTGGGTGGGAGTCCTAGCTCGCAGAAGTCCTCTGAAATTAGCTAGGGAAGAAATGAGGCTTTCAGAAAACATAATGTAATCTGACGCTTGACTATATTGATAGTCTAGGATCCTCTAAATTTAAAGCCCCATACCTGACAATATCCTTGTTGAGCACCTGTGATTTTTTTGGTTTAACTAAGCTTTTATTAGAATACATCAGCTACTGAGGGCAGTGCTACTGTAGAGGAGAAAAAAAGAAAAAGGTAGAGGAACTTGCTGGAAGTGCAGTTGCTCCTCTTACTGATGGAAAAACAATGTGTGAACATGTTTTTGATTGTGTAACAACTACAGCTGACTTGAAATGAAACTTTCCCTTCCAGGTGATTCTGTGATGCACTTGCACCACAGAATTTGTGGGCTGGAAGAGTGCTAGTCCTTGCCTTGCACGTAGGACCTGATGGTTACTGCAGTTTCCAAGAGTTATGTCATATTGCTTGTTAAGTGTGCTGGAAGAACCGCCTCTGGGGTACACTGAGTGGCATAGAAAGTTGAGCTACCTGCTTTACAGTTACAGATTTTTAACACCTAACATTTATAGTCACTGGTTTGGACAAGCTGCTCTTGTTTCCAAACCTTTCCTAATTTTCAGGATTGATTATTCATTATATTGAAGGTGTTGCTTTTGCTTAGCACTCTGAAGTCTCTTGTAGCAATCCTTTTCCAGGCAAGAAAAATAGAAGACCTGGAAGAAATAACCTGATTGTTTCACTGTTGTTTTTGTTTATCACTTCCTCCTTTAGGATGACAACTGGGGTGAGACCACAACAGCAATCACAGGCACCTCTGAGCACAGCATTTCCCAGGAGGACATAGCCAGGATCAGTAAGGATCTGGAGGACAGCGTTGGGTTGGACTGCAAACGTTACCTGGGTTTAACAGTGGCAGCTGTTCTCGGACTCCTTGTCTTCCTTACCCCCATTGCCTTCATTCTGTTACCCCAGATCCTGTGGCGGGATGATCTGGAGCCATGTGGTACTGTCTGTGAGGGACTGTTCATCTCTGTGGCGTTTAAACTCCTCATTCTTCTGATTGGGACCTGGGCTCTGTTTTTCCGCCAGCCCAAGGCAGACATACCGAGGGTGTTTGTGTTTCGGGCCCTCTTGTTGGTACTCATTTTCCTGTTTGTGTTTTCCTACTGGCTTTTTTATGGCGTGCGCATCTTGGACTCAAAGGACACCAACTACCAAGGAATAGTGCAGTATGCGGTGTCTCTGGTGGATGCTCTGCTCTTCATTCACTACTTGGCCATTGTGCTGCTAGAGCTACGGCAGCTGCAGCCCATGTTCACTGTCAAGGTAGTTCGGTCAACAGACGGAGAATCGCGATACTACAGCTTGGGACACTTGAGGTAGGTACAAGCCATTGAAGTCCAGCGGTATGGATAAATGTGGCTGTGCCACAGCGCGAAGCACCAACTGCTTTTGTTTATGTGGTATCTGGTTTCTGAGGGAAAGCTTCTGTCTCTCAGAAGCTACCAAATTGAACCTCTGCTTCCTTCTGAGTGTGGAAGAACTGTCCCTGCTTCAGGAACCTGAATAAACATCCCTGGAGTCGGATTGAAAACGAAAAGAGCTGATAGCTCACCTTTAGGCTGGTCATTGGGCTAAGCCCAATGAGATGCTTATTTAAAATCCTTCTCTGGGCTTCTTGTCCTGTCTCCTTACTGGAGGAAAGGGGAGAGGCTTCCTTGTGTGGCTGAGGCTGGTTTGTGCTCTTTGGTTGTGTGGGCCAGATGCCACTTTGAGAGCCCCCCTGCAGAGCATCACTCTTCGGAGCCTCCTGAGTGGCAAACCAGTCCCTTGCGTTCGCGTGGCAGGGGCCGGAGGAAGTGGCCCTGCTTGAGAAAGCATTCAGCGACTTAATGTGCTAAAATGCAGAGAACATCAGTCTGTCCTCACTGCCCTGTGCAGCCAAGAGTTGTGGAAGAAACCTGAATAAACATCCCTTGAGTCGAATTGAGCACTGGCATTCAGATCCTGTGTGAGCCATTGGCAGCTGGTTGAAATGCTTGTGTTCAGGTGTTTTTGCTCTGGCACCTGTTTTTGTGATAGGTAGGGGGTACCTTGAAGGGTGTGGACAGACAGCTACACCATGGGATGCATTCAGTGGCCAGGGACTCCTTGCTGTTTTCTAAGATCAGCAGTTGACTACATTTTTACATTGGCTTGGGGGAAACTCTTGAAGCAGTTGTGTAAATGCGGCCAAAATCTTCCAGCAGTTTGGATGCTTAATAACAATATTTTTAGTGAGTACTGAGGCACACGTGGGTGCAGGCTTCTGCTTTTTTCTTTTTAGTGGTGCTGTGCTTCTCCTGGGTTGCTTCTGTATCATGATGGTGCCTGCTCTTTTTGTCATTGGTGTTGATCAGTTTGCTGGGTGAGGTGTTGGGAGTGTCTGGGAGATGTGCAGTATTGTTAGGTCTGATGCATGCCTGCTTCAGCCTTCCCACTGGGGTTAATGCTTCTCTCAGCAGAGGTGCAAGAAAGGACAGGTGTCTCAATCTCCTTAGTTCCTGCGTCCTGTGAAGATGTCTAGAAATCTCCTAGTTCCTGTGCCCTGTGAAGCTAGCAGCTGAGCTCTGAAGATGATTCCCTAGGCTGTATGTGCACTTAAGCATCTGTTCCACTTATCTTGTCCAGACCCCTACGGCATGCATATTTATTGCAGATGGAGAGATTAGTGTCTGCTGGTTTAAGTGGCTGTAGGAACAGTCTCCTGCAGCCATTAGCTTAGCAATGGAATTGCTTTGAAGCAGATTTAGTGGTTGAAGCTCAAGTCTGGAAGTTGACTCCTGGATGCTGATCCTGGCTTAATGGAAGGACCCATGATCTCGTGAATGAACCAGGCCTGGATTCCGCTGTATTTTCCTTCTCTGCAAAATGTGAAGCAGAGCCCCTTTTCTGTAATGGAATTACTCCAGTTGACTTACCAAAAGGTCACGTTTGGGGGTTTAAAAAACAAAGCAATCTCCACTGTGGGTGTTTTGTTTGTTTGTTTTTTAACTTAGAAATTCCTCCGTGGTAAGTGGCAGACCCAGGGTAGCCTTTCAAACTAGGGAGGTGGTGAGAGCTACCAAAGAGCTCCCCTGTACTACAGCTTTGTGCCTTGGGGTGTGCCAGGACAGTTCTCACATAAGTGAATTCTGCACAGAAAATTCAGTATTTGTATGTATATAGCTGTATATACACACAAAGTTCATGTTTGGCTTGAGAGGGTTTGATGGTTGCTTGGTGGTAGACTGTGGGTTTGTGTTCAGAGGAATTAAAATCCCACTTGTGCCAAAGTCTACATGTCTGTCTTTAACCATGCAAGTAATCTTGCCATTGGAGGCAAAGAATTTGCTCGAGAACCAAGGCCTAAATACTTAATAGCACACATGTTAGAAACAGTGTTCTCAAGTTTTCTCTTTGCAGCAAGGTTTTGGAATGCCTTGGGTGATTTGAGGGCAGCAAGGGCTTGTAAAACCTAGGGTGAAATCTGAGGTGTGTATGAAAAATTAATAACTTCTCATTTGTTGGCAAGCTGATTGCAATTTTGTTTGGCATATTGAATCCAAACCACGCAGAACGTAGATGCTTCAGCATCTTGTGTTACGGGAGAGTCTCGTCAAGCATGTCTAATAATGGCAAACTAGTGTTGCTTTTTCCTTAGTTTCTGGCAGCTGTATAACGAGTCTTGGAGCCTGTGTGTTGTCTTTGCATCTTTGCTAAAGTAAAGGTAGACCTGTGTAGATCTGATTGGAGGCCAAGTGTCTCCCAACCAAGGAAGAGCGCATTCTCCCTCCATCTCTCCCTTTTGCTGAAAGCAACGGGGGGAGAGTTATTTGTGTGCAAACGGCAAGAGCTGCTGGTCTTGATATTGAATGTGACCCCAATCTGGTAAGCACTATAAGAAACGAGTGAAATTCATATCTCCATCTTCTAAAGGTTTAGGATTGCAAGGTGTTTATGCAAAACGTGAGAAATTTGGCAACTTGAATACCTTTGCAGCATAATCTTGCAAAGTGTCTGTGAAATGGACGGAGGTCTGTGAAATCATGGAGGGCTGCCCTCTGCCTCTGGTTGGCTTTGGCAGGGGCACTGAGCTGGAACAGGAGGTCCAGTGGAAGAATGTGGGGACATGCAAAGATGGTGTGAGTTGTGCAGGAAGATTGGAGAAGCAGCCTTGTGGGCATGCTGGAGAGATGGTCATAGCTATGATGGAGTATGTGTATACTACTTGCTGCCTATGGGCTCTTTCCATTTATCACCATACGTGCTTGCCTCACCCCAGCCCTTTTAAAGGTGTCATAGACAGGTTGTGGGCTACCACCTGGAAGGGGCAATCAAACCCTTGTTGCCTCAGTCTGGCCTTTTGTCTCCTTCATGCTCCCAAATGCCTGGAAGTTTCTGGTCCCTGCCTCTCCATGGAGTCTGCCTTCTCAGCAGTCCAGCGTGCTCCAAAGAGGCTGGTAGTGAGAAGGCTCTTGGGACATCGTATCCTGTGCGGTGTTGCTTCTCGCAGTAGCTCTGGATTTTTTTCCATAGTAAAACTGTGGGTGTCAATCTTTTTAATTAAAGGTGCAAGCTTTCAAATTCTGTGTCTTTTCTGATGAGACAGAGGGAGCTGCTACGTAAGGCCGAGGAAAACAAACTCTCTGGGGGAGAAGGGAAGAAATCAACAGCTCAGCCACCCTTTTGGAAAACCATGGTTTTGCGATGTGGGGTACGGGCAGGATTTTCTACCCTCCCTGGCTCCAAGTGCAGGCAAGAAGCTGAATATGCTGAGTTTGATATTCCACACCACCCCTGAGGGCCCTGGGTCCAGGAGGGTAAGCGTATTTGGGAGTAGTTCCCCAAATCCATACTATAATTAACCTATTAATAGACTGGCTTGGTCCCCCCGCAGCACTTTGGTTCTGACTTTTCTTTTGGGAGGCTTGACTGCCAAAACAAGCGTTCCCTTTGGCAGTGACTCAGAGTTTGGCGGGGGAGGTAAAAATTAAATTGGAGTCCCCATGAACATGGTGCCAAGTCTCGGCTTACTGACTGCTCCGCTGCTCCTGGTAGGAGGAGTTGCCAGGCAGGGGAATGCTTTACGGTGGTACCTATGGGCAAAGAGTAGGGCGTAGAACAGAGGCAGGAAAGTAAAGCCTGGGAAAATGTAAGAGAGGTTGGGTGGGGATGCTGGCGAGACTTTTGAAAGCGAGAACAAAGGGAAACAGAGGTGGGGAAGAGTGACAGTAGATAACTTTTCTGTTGAAAGGCTGATCGCTTTGTAAGCTGAGGCTTGGATTTGCAGTCTGACGGATGGGGACACTGATGACATCTGTCAGCCACAGTTCGGTTCCTTCTGGGTGGTTCAGAAATAATCTAGGAAGGATGTTGCTGGAGAAAACCCTCCTCTTCCATTGTTAGGATGCTGGACATACTCCCTTCACATCCAGTGAGTACTCTTTCCCCAGCCTAGAGCTTTGCTAGTCTAGACAGCTCAGGAAAATGAATGGCTTCAAACACATGTGGTAATTACTGATCTTACACATTGACTGAATGTTGGGCTCCAATGCAGTCATGGCTTTCTGAGGTTAGAAATGTCTATGAGTGGGTCTTTCTCCTCCCTCCTGCAGTAGGGATATGAGAAGCATGGCTGCGATACTTCCTACAGATGCACAAACTACTGAGTCTGCTTTTCTGTCCTTCCTGGTATAGGCTTGGTGTTATGAACTGACAGGTTGGGAAGCTAGCTGGGAGGCCTGTGTACAGCTTTGGAGTCAGGATACAGCTTTTGCAGGCTGTTGTGAGCTGGTTGATGTTCTTTGTCCATCTAATCAAGAGAAGCTTGGTACTGAGAAATAGTAGCTCCGTGTGGAAAAAGTCTGTTGGAGCATTGCCTGTCCTTGTGTTTTCCGTCTGTATTTGGATAGGTGTTCACTAAACTGTGGTTTAAAAATCCAAGAAGGGAGCAGCTGCTTCCTCAAAACAGGTGTATGTCTCTGAAAAGCCTGTACCTTCCCTACAGGAGTTTGCCATATCTTATGGAGAAATCTTGTGGCTTGTACATACTCACAAAACAAAGAAGATGCAGAAAAGTTTTCTGGAAGGGGAACCTGTCTCTTGGCTGAACTGGAGGCAGCAGAGCATCTGTTTCTTAGGTGGTGCTTGAACCCTTTAATACAAAACAAAGCTGAAACGGGATTGTGTGGTGGAAGCTGATGCCTCTTTTGATCCGTCTGCTTTGGGTTGGCAGTCTTGTATCTGTTGAACCTATTGCTCAAAACTGATCTCTAGGCTGTCAGCATTTACTGATCTAATCTGATAAACAGTCTCTTGTGTGTGCCCCTTGGTGCCACCAGGGCTGTGTTCCCTAGTAAGAGAGTACACAGAGGGCTAAGGACTGGGAAGAAGCTTCTTCATACTGAAGCCTGCTTTTGTAAGCCTTGCACATCTGATCTTGCAACAACTAGGTGTTGCTCAGATATGTCCTCCCTTATCAAGGGTGAAAATCTTTCCAATTAATAACACCTGGTCAAGATTTGAACTGTATGTAGAGCTCTTGCCTGGAGTTGTGTCAACAGTTATCCTCTTGGCTTTGCTGTCGTAAAATCTCCCTTCCCCCCGAAGGAAAGCTTCCATGGCATAGACACCTTTTGTTTCTGTTTTCCAGCATGGTGAAATATATTGGCTTGACCTTGGGTTTAGGAAGCTGGATGTCTTGCCTGAGGCAGAAGCTGCTGAAACCATGCTGCATTCTGGTGAAGGAACTTCATAATGTGCATCTAATTAAATTGGTTATTCCCACTGTGACTGATCCCATGCATTCGCGGGCTATTTCTGTTTCCACAAAGTCAAGTGGTTGTCAAGTGTGACTGCAGAACACTCATCGGTGTACATTGGTGCAATGCTGTATCTGCCCTGATAAATCCTGCTGGATGCTGTCTGGGCTTGCGCACTCCTTCCTTCTACCCTGCGTGCAGTTCGCTGGGTCTGCCTTCCCAGGGACCAGAGGAATTACTCTGATTGACCCTCTTTTCTCCGTGGCGTTTCTTCAGCCCTCGCCATTTTCCATAGTGATGAACTCGGTGATGAAAGAGATTGAGCTGATGGGTTTTTACCTTGTTCTGTAGCAAAACATCTTATTAACTGTCCTGCTGCCTTGATTACAGGAGCTTCTTACAACAGCATGTTCCACAAGCTAGCTGCTTTGCAGAGCAGTTCTGTCAGCAGAGCCTCTAGCCTGTGTGAAATTAGCCTCCTTCCTGAATGCATTTTCTCAGTCCTGAAATCCATACAAAGCACCCTGATGAGCATTTGTTTGTGTCCCTTCCCATCCTTTCACCAAACCTGATGAGCACCAGCATTAAATGTTCTCCCCTCCCAAGAAGTTCTGAGATAGCTGGCTAAATGGGTGTTAATTGCATCTGTAAGTGTGAAGCTCCTGAAAAAAACGAGCTGTCTGCTCCAGAGTGGCTTCTTTAGCACTGAGAGGTGTCAGACTTGTGACCTCGAAGCCAATGTCTCTCCAGCACCACTTCACATAACTGGGTGTTCACAACCACCTTTTTGCAAACCATCTTCTCCATGGCTGGGCTGCTTCTCTGTGCTCCCTTTGCTGGGCTTGCAGAACTCTGTCCGCACTTGCGTGGCATGGGCAGTTGAGCATTAGCGCCCTTCAAACACGCAATGCCACGGAGCAGTGGTCCCAGGGAAGGTAGCTCTGAGTTGGGGCTGGGCTAATTAAGTCATTAGACTTGATGGGAAAAGACTTCCAACCTCATTTTCAGTCATTCTTAGTCACAGGCTGTACCTTTCCCCCTCCCGCCTGCCTCTGCTGCCTTGCCTCCAGGGGGATGGTGCCACAGAGAGCGGCTCGCCTGGTCGCTGTTGCTGAGAGGGTACCAGTGGAATTGCAGAAGTGAGTTTTCCAGCAGCCTCTGCAGAACGGTGTGCTGTTCCCTGCAGAGTGGGGAGAAGTCTCCTTTGATGCTCTAGATGAGTTATGGCAGTGGTGCCTCGCTCTGTTTTACGAGGGTCTGTCTGATGGTGCGTGGGGCGTGTTGTCAGCAAAGACCAGCTAGGACTTCTTAGTTGGGTCAGAGCAACACCTCATTAAGAGGATGTTTATTTGTGACGGTAGTGAACAGCAGACTCCAGGAGTGCCAGATGCTTCTCATTAGAAGGGGGGTGAAAATCTAGGATGGACCATCAGTATCTGACTGCATGCACAACGCATCTGGGAATTTCTGATGTGGTGAAGCCTGGTAGGGCTCTGTTTTTTCTTGAAAGGAGCATGTTTGCCTAGCCTCTTCTCTTTCTGCATACACTTTCCAGACGGCTTTATATATGGCTTTACACACAGAACTGTCCTTCATTTTGATAATGATGACAGAGCTGGACGGACTGAAGTGCCCACAGTCATCACGCTACCCTTCTCTCCTCCCTTGTTTGATCTTGGTTGCCTTGCTTGCTTTTTTGTGCATCTCTCCACTGTGCGTGTGGGGAACCTCCTGTGGGCTGCTGCGGTGGTATAGAATTGCACTTCACGAGCCCCAGGCATGCCAATAAAATAACAATATAAACACGAACCCTCACAAGCTCACGGGCTGTGCTTTTCAGGAGAAACAAGGCTGCATTTACGCCGCCACCACCCCACGCGTGCACACATCTCCTGCTGTGTTTTTCTACAAGAGGAGCGTGGAGCTGGGCGTAGTAGGCCGCGGCCCAGGTAACAATTGTATTCTCCTCCTGTAAATACACCAAGCAGCAGTGAGCAGCAGCGCAGGGTGATTGTTATACCCTGGAGCGCTCTCGCATTTTTGGAATACTTAATACTTTAAAAGTTTACAAGCGTACTTGTATGTGAAGGGCCCGCAGTCAATTATTAATCCCCCTGGCTAGTACAGTATTACTTGCTCTCTGACGGGGAGGCTTTGTCCTTCTGAAAGAGATGGTGTGGAGGAAATGCCGTTGGTTTCATCTGCAGGGGGTTTTCTTCTTGTTGGTTTGTCTTTCAAAATTAACAGCGCCCAGAAGTACAACAGCAGGCACTCCAGCCTACCCTGTACTTAAAGGGTTTGCTGTGTAATTTCTTTTCCCTGCTGTCTGTGCCCTCCAAATCACCCATGTGTACCGCCCACGGAGACAGATGGTCTCCCTAAGCTGCTGAACAAATTTTGTGGCCATGAAGATGCTTTTATCTTCAAATGCTGGAGAAAAAAAAAAAATCCACCCCCTCAACCTTTAACATCCATTTCTTGTGGTGAATGATGAAATACAAATATTCTGCAAAGGAGTGAGCTGTGTGCCCTTTGGGGGAAAGGAGGAGGCTTAGTTTTTGTTAAAAGTGCAAGAAATTGAGAATTTACATTTCTCACACAGCACAACCCAAATAATGTTTAAGAAAACTGGAAGTTACCTACCCTGAAGGACTAGGGAGGAGTTAATAGGGAGCTGGGTGGTAATAAAAGAATTTGTTTGACACAAAACTGAGGGCAATATTTTCACTCATAACGTGATTTCTCTCTCCAGCAAACACACATGTAAATGTACCTCTGTGCTTAAATTCCCCTTATGCAGTTTAGCTCAAGTGGGGACTTTGGTTGAAGTTTTTGGGAGAACTATTCTGGCAGACAGCATAACAGGCAGGCTCCTGTCACAGAAGGAGGGACTTTGGCTGAGGTGTGAAGGCTGCTGACTCTGGTTTGTGTTCCCTAAGTCCCAGTAAAGGGTAACCTGCATCCTTTTGGATCCGGATAGAAGATGCTCAGCCTGGAAGCACGGACCATGTCCCCACAGCCTCAGCAGTGTTAGCAAGGTCGCTGGGTTCTGGCTTTAAAATGAGGTGCTTTTGCTTGGGAATAGCCAGCTGCAGGTGGGAGTTGGGTGGAGGTGGCCCGGCAGGGAAGGGACACTGTACGGGAGAGGGATGGGCTGCGGTTTGCGTGAGCTGATGCTCCTTGGTGTGCAAGGGTCTGCTAGAGCCCACGTGGAAATGATGCCGAGCCGCACCAGGACAAGTGTCTGAATGGGTGTTCTGTGCATGGACAAAGGGAGTGGTGAAGTCTCAATGCGGATATAGCAGCTTCCTTTGGCAAAATGTCCCAAACCAGTTGGTTTCAGGAACCGTTAGGTTAACTAAACCTTTATAAATTTGTGTTTGTGCCAGGCTTAAAACGTAGCTCGAATCATCTTGCTTGTGTAATCTCACTTGGCTGCCTACTTCAGCCAGTATTTTCTTGGAACAGCTCTGAGATCTTGCGAGAGAAATACTAGAAGAAGTTAAAGCTGCTGTATTGATGCAAATAACAAATTTCATTCCAAGTCTGGCCACATTAATCCTGTCCCCTGATGGATGTTGATTAAGAGGTGATCCTCTTTCCTGAGAGAGCACCCTGCCAGGCTGCCATTAGAGCAAGAGCTGAACTGCTTTTTGTATTGCAGCATCATCTAAATATAAAGTCCCATTACTGCACTGAAGTTTTGCTGCTAGCAGCAGCTTTGAGCACTTTCTTTCTGTTATTGCCTTGGAATTTAAAGTTGCGTTTCTTAGCTTTCATTAAAAAAAAAAAAAAAAAAAAAGCTTAGTTACTTTGTAACTATTAATGTAACTTGCAGAATTCCTCAGTAATATCTGCAAGATGTCTGAAGACTCTGGCCTTTTATGTTGCATGCTCAGGCTTTAAATTATCTTTTGGAAATGTGGGCTCTTACAAACTTGCTGTGCCTGAAAGTTCCTGCATATTTGCTTGTTTGTTTTTGTTTTTGTTTTTAAGAGGCTCAGGCTAATCAGAGGCATAGCATACATGTATGATGGGGAGAAGAAGCACGTTGCTGCCACAGATATGCCAGTCCCAGGGACTGGAAGCAGTATTCAGGGTGCTGTGTGCCAGCTGCTGCAAGGTTTCTTTCTAGGCGCTTCAGGAGTGGGGCACTCTGCCTGCACTCAGTGCCTGATTCAGTCTTTGCAGGGTGAACTCTTGGTATTGCTCCCAGCTTCTGTGTTCAGAAGGTAATGCTTCACTTGAGTCGATTTTTAAAACAAACAAAAACACCCGGGAGTTGGGATGATGTACCTCCTGTACCTTAAGACTCTTCAAAACTCCTTAAATCCTAAGTATAACTTCAGGTGTGTAGACACTTTTTAAAAAGGTCAAGCCTCCATGAAGTACTTAATGTGTGTTTTGCAAAGATGAACTGACAACTCAAGAGCTGATGCTATTTGTTGTCTAGTGTATCCTGATGGGTGCGAAGGAGAAAGAGGAGAAGGGAAGAGGAAAAAACTTTATTTTTAAAAAAGATAAGTAATTTTGTTTTGTGCTAAAATTCCATTTGTATGAAATGCTGGTTTAAAAAATTGGGGGGTTGTTTTTCAGTGTGGCTGTTTTTTTTGTTTGTTTGTATTTTAATAACCTCATGCTAGTATTTGCTGAGATAAGAGCACAACGGAGAAGCTCATGCAAATGGAGTTATGTACTGGTAGCTCTGTGTTCTGTGTTTATGAACATCAAAGAACATATTTCACCCCCTCAGTTACATAAATGTTTGATCATAGTTTCATACTGCTGCTTAAACTGATGCTGCTGCAAGAAACCGTCCTGTCAACTGTTTGACTCCCTCACCCTGCCCCTGGTTGCACAGGAATCTGGATGGCTGAGATGGTATTTATATCTCTGTATTACCTGTATAATTCTATAGTTTGTGTGTTTATGTGTCTCCATGGATTACTTAGTCCAGCTCAATTTCTGCTGTCTTTTTAACTGTCCTTCTGGTGTTTAAGGTGTACAAAGGCGTGACATGGGGCAGAGGGGAGGAGGGAGGATTGTATCCTCCAGTGGCAGTGATAGTTTCATTAAAACTGTTAGATCAACTTCAACAATGTCCTTACCTCAGATCAGCCACGAGCCTGTGTAGAGTTGGGTACGGACAAGCAGAGCCTGCTCGGGTTGCAGCACCCGCAGGTTCCTGGGGAAGCCAACTTGCCCGTGGTCTTTCAGCACCTGCATCTATCTGATATCCTAACCCATATCCGTGATGCTGTGTGGGTTTGTAGGGACAGCTCAGCAGCAGCTTCCTCCAGACATCTTTTCACTGAAGTTGTCCTCTCAGTGCTCCTTTCTCCCTGCCCTCCTTCCCAACTTGCCAAATTGCTCAATAGATAAAGGAAGCCTTTCACAGCTTTGGTTTTGCTTCAGTGTGAGCAGCCAGTAGTTGTTTTTCATTTTCCCCTGAATAAGCAAGTTAGTATTCTCACTAGCTCCCTCGAGGACACCCCACCACTCTGCAAAACCATATGTGGAGACGGGCTGCTTGGTGTGCCAGCAGCGTGCTTGGAAAAACCCAGTTCCCAGCTAGGGTTTTGATCCAGCTGCTGCTGCTCTCGGGACTCGATTCAGCTGCCGTCAGCTTCTGAGGACGTTGGGTTGGGCTCAAGATGCGAAGGTAGCGCCTTCCTCTGCTTGAATGTGCCATATCTGATCAAAGGGGATTGGATGTGTCTGGCTTGAGAGCTGTTTGGGCATTTCATGTGGCTGTTGACGCCTGAGGAACGGGTTGAAACCCACCCTGGGGTGGTAGTGCCTGAAAGCTGCTGTTGTCCATTGGCTATACCCTCTGGGTGTCATGGTTCTGCTTGGTGTCTGCATGGCGAGTGAGGAAAAAAACCTTGAAAACCCTTGAAACCCTCCTGCAGGGGAGGGTGTGAGTGGTTTGCCGCAGAGCCCGCTCCCCTGGCAGCCAGCCGTGCGGGAGAAACTTGTCGCGCCGTGGGCCCAGGCTTTCACAAGCCGCTCTTTCACGCGCCGTCCCCGCCGCCCCTCGTGACGCACGCTCGCGTAGCGGTCCCCGCGGGAAGCGAGGGAAGCGGTGCCACGTACCTTCGCCACGTGCTGACAAGCTGCCCCTTGCTCTGCTGGCAGGGCTGGGAGGACGGCCTTTCTGGTTACCCGAGCCGACCCCTCTCAAGAAGGCATCCTGAAATTGCAGGCAGAGAACTTGGGAGCGAGTTTAGGCTCAGCAAGGGATTCAGTTTTTCCTTTCGTGTGGAAAAAGCGTCTACTGCATCCCATGGGAAGCTGCTCTGGTGCTCCAGGACCTCCTTTGTTTCTAAAAAGCGATGCTAGGTTTTTGCAGCTTATCTTTTATTTCATGTTCTGTTGAATACGAAGCCAGGGGTAACAGGTATCCTGGTGATCTTTGCCTCCCTTAGCACTTCATACCGTGACACGTTTGCTGTGTTACTGAGGAAAGGAAGGAGTGTGGTGCTCTCACCTCAACACAGTGACTTGCTTTTCCCACTAAATCATCTTATTGGACCTTTTGGGCCGCTCTGAAAATAAAGAGGATTGCTCTCTCCTCTTCTTCCTCCTTGCTATGCATTATCACTAGTAACTTTTCTTTTCTGACTAATTATGCTAGCTGCCCCCTTCAGCTGTCACTGTAAGATAGGGCAATGCAGCTGTAGGGAAAGCATTCATCTAAATTTCAAGTTTACCGGTAAATGGTAAAATGTTCAGCCCGTGTGCTGGTACTCTGAAGACTAGTTAACTTGCTAAAGTATCAGGCTGGAAAGCCTCTGAGAAGGAGAATTGCAATGGGAGCATGCCTGTGGGTTTACTGGGTTTTTATAGCTGCTTGCTAAAACTTAGCACTCTGTACTTCTGTAGCAGCATCTTCTTAGCACTGGCCTGGGAATACTTTTATAGGGCTCTTTAGGGAGGTATTAAATAAGTAGCTTGTTTGGGTCATATCATTTAAAGGAGCAGACTTTTTCTAAACTTTTGTCATACCGTGTTTTAAAATCCTCTACTTTAAAAACTCCTATTTCCATATTCACAGCTTCTCTTCTGAATAAAAAGATTAGAACATAAGAGCAACATTTGTAGTAGACTTGCAGTGGTCCTTTTCTTTTGCCTTTGGAGGGTTTTGGCTAGGCTGCTACTAAAGGAAAAAAAAAAAATACAAACAACCTGCTCTCCCCCTCTCATTCAGAAAGTCTGTACATTAAAGTCTCCCTACTGTATTAGCAGCAAACTACTGTATTGCCAAGCTCATGTGTTGATTCCGTTTTGCCTCGGGGAACGTCCAGCTGAGCATAAACATGTTTGTGTCGGGCAGCACGGTCCCTTGGGATGTATGGGGCAGAAAAGGGGAGACCTGTGGTTAGAAACCAGGCTAGCGCTTGCCTTAAACATGCAGCATCCATGTGACGATTGTTCAGGCGTCCAGTGACGGGGACGCAGACACACACAGTTTTTTTTAGATAAAAGAAAATTGCTGGAAGACCGCGGGGCGAGCCCTCTGTGCTGCGTTTGTGCTTGCGTGCGCCCCGTATAAACCACACCGCTGCTGGCTCTTGGCTTCCCCGGGGGCAGCATGAGCCCAGCCCCAGCACAGGCTTGACCTCGCAGGTTCTCCTCCCCGCCCGACCGCACACCGGGTATCTGAAGCAAACCCGCTGCGTCCTGGTAGCCCGGTGCCTGCTTCGGGCAGGCGCTGGGGAGGGCGAGAACTGCACCTGCCTGCCTGAGCCGAGTGGAGCCTTCAGTTGTGGTTGCCTGACAAGAAAATGTGGTTTTCCTGTTCCTAGGGGCTGTGGTCTTGTTCTCCCGACTGTACCGAGCCGAAATGCCATTGTAGTTACAGTGATCAAAAGGCGTTTTTCTGCTCAGCTTGTTTAGCCACAGCTGCTGAAGGAGTTCCTCATCTTGGCGCCTCTGCTGAGGTCTCGGTCCCCATTTACTGGAGGGGACAAAACTAAGCAAAAACACTGCTGCCGCCACCGCAGAGCGCTTCTGCACGGCCCCGGTCCTGCGGGGGGAGCCTTGTTTCAGGGCGGCCCCTGGGCAAGGCAGCAGGAACAGCCTGTGGCGCGGCAGTGCCGCCGGGAGAGCATCTCACGGGAGCAGCCGGCCCTGGCCTTGCCTGCGGTGGCGGTGGGCAGAGCAGGGGAGCGGGGCTGTTTGGAGGATGGCGTTGGTGGTGCGAGTGCCTTCTTCTGCAGCCGTCTTCAGCCAGGACGTTGTTTGTGTGGGGAGCATTTCAATTCTGCGTTTTCAGTTGTACTGCTGAGACTTTGGCCCCAGTGACTTTGCTCGGGCAGAGCAGCTGAGCGTGGTGAGGGACCAAGGACTTGAGCCCCAGCTCTACACCTAGTGCAAGAGTACCTGAAGGAAAGGGGTCTTCCAGGACCAGGACTATCGGGTGGTTCTGGGACGGTGCAGAAGTTTTCTGAGCCTGCTGGGCATGAGCTGACCGCATTGCTGGAGAGTAAGAAGTGCTGCGGGCAAGCAGCTCAGTGCTCCAGGAGACCCGAGCACCTCTTGCTGTACATGAGCTTGATGCAGCTGTAGGCTGGAGACAGCCTGTAAGGCAAAGCTGGCTCTGCCTGGAGGATTGCTTTGTGCAATTCTTGCTCAGCTTCTCTTCGAGGTGCCAAAGCTTCCCAACTGGCTGTGGCAAGTATTTAACATGCCCAGAGACTTTGGCTTGTTTTGATGCTGTTTCTGTTTTGCAGTACTTAAAAAATGTTGTTTGGAGGAGATGAGTCTGTGTTGGGAACCATTTAGTGAAATAACCCCGGGCTTACTCTGCCCTGAGCACTCAATTAGCACAGCGCTGATCAGCCCTCTCTGACTCTCCCTGCGGATTTTGGATGCTTGGCTCACCCTAAACTCTGATGCTGTGGGATTTGCCTCCATAGCAAGGTAAGGAAGTGGGTGCTCTGGTGGCAAACGTCTTAGCTCTTTCTGGACGTGTGTTTAGGTGTGTATCTGTTTCAACAGCATGAGGCACTCCTCTGCCTTCAGTGGGTAGCAGCGGTGGCTGGTACAGTGCTGTGGCAGGCTGCATTTCTAGCTCAGCAAGCAAAGCATGAAGCTGCTAAAACCACGTGAAAGACAGCTGCTGCAGCCTGCTGGGTTGGCCCTTAGTGTGTCAAGTGGCAACTTTGCGTATAAAGGGTGACTTCAATCTCTTTTTTTCTCTTTCTTTACACTTCTTACTGTCCTTTTCCCCACCCCTTTCCCACCACTTCAGGAGACTCAAAACCATTTTTCTGGAAACCAGCAGGTCCCAAAGTGCTTTGATTATATAAGCAGGCTTCTTTCCTTGTGCTTTGCATCAGTGTACCATTGGCTTGTTTTCCTGAAAATCCTCTAAAAAGGCCAGTTTCAGTATCAGTGTAGCTATGTCGTGGAAGGCAAATACAAAGCCAAAATGGCCTCTGAGCCACAGAGTGTCGTGAGACCTCAGCTACCAAAATCCCATGTAGCAACAAGTATTCAAGCAGAGTCGTTCCTGACTTATCTTTTGACAGGGGAAAATAGTGGTGGTGGTTGCTGCCTTTGTGTCACATAGTCCCCTCCTCCACTTCCTTGGAGACCCTGCAGAAGTGAATGCATTGCTGTTTGCAAAGGACTCTCTGTTTCTCTGCTGCCAAATGCCGCTGAGGTACGCTACGCTGCTGTTGGATCCGCTTGTTTGCTTTCCCTGCTGGCAGCGTGCTGTGGCACGGCCTTCTTCAGAAGGAGGGGAATAATAATAATAAAATAATGAAAAGGGCCCTCGCTCTGCCCGTCCCTAAACAGACGATCGAGTATTGGAACTTTCTGTTCCCTTTCCTCCCGCCCCTCCCCATTCTTTTCAAAGCGTGCATACAGGGGAAGTCCTAATTTGCTGAAGTGCAGGGCGAATGGATGCAGCGAGCGGGCACGGTGCTGGGCTCCTCCCGAGACGCTTCTGCAGGGAAAAAGCCTCGGAGTGCGGGCTGCGGGAAAGCTGCCAGTTTCCATTCCAGGCGGAGCTGGCGTGTGGGTGGGGAGGAAGCTTGCTGCAGCCACTTCACCTTGTTTGCTAAGGCAGCAGAGGGTCTGGTCTGCTGCGGAAAGTCCCAAAGAGCTGAATTTGTCAGGAGGCAGTAGGCTTCCTTAGCACTTTGCTCTCCTCCCGCTCCGGGTGCTCGTCCCCTGCCGCACAAGCGCGCTGGGGACGGCTGCGTCCCGTCTGTGGGTGCTGCTGCTTTGCAGCTCCCGCCCGCAGCGGGGCTGGCCTGGCCGCCCCGCGCTGCACAGGGTGAGGCCTCCCCTTGATGTGGGTGAAAAGGTTGAGCAACGCAGCCCAGGAGGCTCTGATTCAGCCTTCCCCTCGCTCTCGCTAGTTATGGTCACCCTTCTAATTTTCTTGTCCGCGGCATCTTCTCTTTAATTCTTCTCTTCTTTAAAGAAGAGTTTGAAGAGTCCCAGTCCAGCTGTTCTTCCCGCCTGGTATGCCTGTGATGGACTGCATGGGGGCCAGAGATGGGCTGGTACAAATTTAGGAAACTATGATGTTTAATTACATTTCTCTCTAGAGAGCAGACCCTCCATGTGGGTGGTGTATCATGTACTGAGCCTGCGCTGGGTTTGCATGAGTATAAAATAACAGGGCTTTTAATTTTCAGGGCAACGACGGCTGCTTTTTGCAATGTAAAAGCTTGATCGTATTTGGATTTTGGGTGCACATGAGTGTGCCATTGAATCAGTGGGGTAGGTAAGTTAGTGAGGGAGTGGAAGGTGGTGGGTGGGGAAAGCTGGCATCCTGGTGATAACATTCACTGTGGGGTCCAGGGAAAACGTGTATGGATTAAAGTACATCATTCTCTCCTGTGCTGCATTGTGCCTTGTCCCAGTAGAGCTAGTCAGCCAATGCAGCACCTCCCAGACATTTTCCACTGCTGTGACTGAAGTCCCAACGCTGTCTGAAACGAGTGCAGTGCACTAGCAGAGTATAACTGTTTTCATGTTTATCTTCTCATTCGTAGTTGGTCCTAGTTTTCCAAATGTTGCATTTTGAGGTGAAACTCTGTGAAGTTTTACCTTTCTTCCTGGGAAGCAGACGTGGAAAAAACTCTGTCATGTTTGAATGCAGTCAGAAGGGGGAATATATGCTGCTGCGGCATGACTTCTTTTATGAAAGTTTGTTTTTGAGCTGCAACAAATCCACAGTAGAAATCAGAAGCTTGGCAGAGAGAAATAAATTGGCTGTGGGTGGGGGTTGTCAGTCTGTAGTTCTTTGTTAAAGGAAGATTATTTCCTTGATTAAACAGTGGCTTTTTATTACATATCAGTAGCTGAGTGCTTAAATGGAATTGCTTTTAACAAACCTGAAATGAGATGATATTTAGGACCAGCACCTGAAAAATAAAGCTCTTCTAAGATGCTCTAGTTGGATGCAACAGACCAACCCTCCCCAGCCCCCCGCAACTGTCCTAAAGATGGAATTTGCTTTAAAAGCTCAATTCATCATCTTAAAGGTATACAGCTAATGAAATAAATGACGCTCTACCGTAACAGTGAATGATGAAGGTACACAGTGAACAAGTCTGGATTTGTTCTTCTTTCCCAGAATCTCATAGATGCGTTGGCATCTAGACTTAATTCACTGATCAGTGGGAGAGGGGCACCTAGAGAGTGAGGATGGCAGAGGGGGGAGTGTGTGTGTTTAAATCACTAGGGTGTGATGCAGAAGTTAATATTAGCACAAGGCACGGGAAAATTAAATTGCTCCTCCGGGAGCATACGTTGAATCAGTGGTAGTGCTGAGAATTGAATTTAGGTCTTAATTTGTTCGTGGCTATTTTCCCACGTTACCATCCTTCTCATGTTTTTTTCCTGTGTTGTAACATGTGTGAGAATACTTGGTTGCTCTCTTTATGACAGGCTTTGTTGGTAAGTGCGAGTTTTACAATTAACTGGCAACAAATACGTTGGCAGTTCCCTTATAATTTTTGCGGGTTCAAAATGAAATTAAATGTGGGTTCTTGGCAAACTCCAGGTCCCTGAGTCGGTGATCTTTGCGATTTTGCAAAGAACACTACTGCCAGCCGGACGCCGCGCTGGGGCATGGAGCCAGAGCGGTGTGTAGAGCAGTGTGGTCTAGCACCCTAGATTAGCCCTGTATTTATGTCATTTTTTTTAATACCATAGCTCTGTCTTGTTTTGAAATGCTGTCCTGCTATTTGTTGGTAGCAGTGCATACAGACATCCCCCCCTCTCTGTTGAAATGATTACAAAGGAAGGTATCTCTGGGTTGCTGGTGGTGTGCCTTCTGTTTTGCTCCCCTCTGTCACTGTTTTATGTAGAGGCGTCCTTTCAAAGAGGGGGACGCTGCTCCTGATTCTGTCCCTTGCCCAGGATTTAACAAGCAATACTGGGATAATTCATTCTCAGGCAGCTGTACTCCTCAGGCAGCGATCTTATCTTGCTGCGAAAGCTGGAAAGATTGGGCTCTTGTCAGAGCTTGGATGGAGGAGATCTGAGGAGCTGCAAGGTGCGGCTGGAAATGACTCAAAGGGAAAAGCATCCATATTGAGCTGGTCCCTCCATCCGGGCCGGCCAGCTACAGCAAAGCCAGCACCGTGCTCTGATCTCCACCCTGGGCAAGCCTCCGCGCCGCGCTTGCTGTCGTGCTGAGGTGGGCTGAGCTCTTGGTCTGTGTTTTCCCGTGCTGCAGGCAGCCTGACGCTTCCCTTTATGCTCTGCCCTTGTTCAGGGCTTTCCTGTCGTCCTCGTATTGAGGTGAGGGGAGAGGCATTTCTTGCATCTAAGATGAAATTGTAGGTCCTAGAGGGAGCCTCAGTATTTAATATTCTGTGTATTGCACAATTCCATGGGTGTGACAACGCTGTTCCAAATAACGTGGCTATTTGTTCTTCCATAAAACATTTTTAAAAAGGAAATAAAAGACCTTGTTGTATTTTGGGAGTTTATCTCTCTCTCTCTTTTTTTTTTTTTTTTTCCCCTAGCATCCAGCGAGCTGCACTGGTGGTTCTGGAAAATTACTACAGAGATTTCCCTGTCTACAACCCAGCATTGTTAACAGCCTCCAAATCCCGTGCAGCCAAGCACATGGCTGGCCTGAAAGTCTACAATGTTGATGGTAGGTGAGGTGAAATGTAGTCTCTGAGAATGGGTGGGATGGGGAAGGGCAGTGTTGGCCTTGTGTTTTGTTATGCACACATTCTCACCTTCCTGCTTTGCCAAATCCTTGTCTCCTGCTGGAAGTCTTTCTAACAGTGCTGAGCTTGCTGGTTCCAGATGATTTTACAGATGTGTTTAGCCCACAATAAGGCTTTTGTCTTTGCCAGGTGAAAACAGCCAAGTTTTGGGTCAGGCTTAATTATTATGTGGCTTGACAGCGTTTTTCGGCACCACTGCTTGTTTTGGGCAGTCTCTGCTTCTTGTCACGCTTGGGTCATCTCCTTGGTTGTGCTAGTACAATAAACACAACTTCTAACCTAGATCAGTTCCCCAGTCATTTACTGCACAGCTGCCATGGGCAGTCTTCAGGAAAGTTAAGGAGGTTCATACCAATGTGGGAAGAAGCAACTATGTAAGCAGCAGTTGACAGTGAAAGAAATGCTCGTCAGGCTTGCAGCCTTAGCAGTAAACTGTAGCTATGCCTGGCTTATGCTTGGCTGTGCTTTCGAGTCGTCATGATGCTAAGCCGTTCGCAGGGAAACGCCAAGACAGATAACTATCCCCGTGGAGCGTTACTGTTCTGCAAACCTGTTTCAAGCTCTTGGGCTTTAGGGATGTGTGTGGGAGGGTGGCTAAGTGGATCCATGTGGACACTCAAAGCAGTGAAAACTGGACACTCTGAAACTCTATCAGTAAAAGCTAGTCTTGATAAGCAGGGGGTGCCCAACCATCACAGCCTTCATAAAAGTGCACATTCCCTTGATGGAAGAGCTGAAGATGCATAGGGCAGCTTTTATAGCGAAGCATGGCTGAAACCTGTGACAATATGTGGTAAGACACATCTTGTGCAGCAGTCCTGCACGTGAATAAGTTAGTACTGAAAGGCTTTGAGAGCAGGAAGGGACTGAAGGAACTTAGCTGGGCAAGGTAGCTCTGCATCTAGTGTGTGGAGACTGAAATATGAAGAACATCTGTCACACAGAATCATGCGTCCTCGGGTTTTTCCTTTGCCTCAATGAGGCTTCAGTGCCCTGTGCGTTTTGTTTTCAATTTGGTGACTCTAGAAGTTTCAAAGGCCTCATTCTCAGTGTTTCCCCAAACCTGATGCAGCACTTCTGAGTCCATAAAATTAATTGCAGGTTTTGATCCTTACAATGAGATCTCCCATTTCTGGCGGGTGAAGGGAAGCAGTAGAGTGGGAGAGGGGTGGGCTTTGTCATTGTGTGTCCTCTGCTGCCTGGAATGAAGAAGCTTGCAGATGGGAAAGTGCAAGTTGAGTTGGAAAGGGGCAGTAAACTGACTTGCTCTGCACTTCTCTGAAAATGAAATCTTGCATTCTGGTTGCTCGTTCTCAGCAAGGCCCCGTGTGTGGAAAGCGAGGGCTGCCAGATCCCAAGGTGTCTGCACACCATTCAAACCAGGCTGCAGGACATGCTGTTCTGGTTACCAGCTTGCTTCTCTTTTCCTGCACTGCATCATCTCTTCGAGAGGTGGCAGGGTGTCTGTTCCTGCGGCAGCTGCTGGGACATCCCAAGCTTTGAGGAAAAACTGCCAGTCCAGCAGTGTTAGTAGTTTAGGAGCTGCTAGCTCACAAGACTTGTTGGAAGAGAAGGAACTAGTAGCAAGCTCCAGACGTGGCTGGGCCTTTTCAGCGTCAAGCTCATGAGCCTGCCAGGGCCTGAAAACTTGCGCTTTCCGTTCTGGGGCAGTATAGGATCCCTGGGCTGTTCCTTGTGCAACACTTCTGCCTTTGCGGACGTGGAAATCTCAGGCTTAGAGGCATATTCTTTAGAAGGATTCCCATCCACTTTGCAAAGAAGAGTGTAGTTCTGGCTGCAGCTTACCTTGGCATCCTGACAGTCTTTTTTACACCTTCCGTGTGAAAAGACAGTAACGCTATTAAGGCAGCTTAATTTGTTGGCAGCTTTTGTATTTGGTGTTGTAGCAGCCAGGAAGGAAAAACATCTTGCTGTAATCTCTATTATACAGAGTGGGGAGGCTTACCTTCTAAACCTGGATTTCCATCACCAGGCATAGTCAATGAAGCATATAATGATTCTAACCCAAATCTGGGAGCTAGTGTATCCCTCGAGTCGTATCCTCCATTTCAAAGCTGTCAATCTAAGTCTGAAGTGTTTAGATTCTTAAGAAGCCATCTGTTTGAATGCCAGTCCTTCCCACTATTCAACTTCAGGCTTCTTTCTTGGCAACTGGCTTGTGCTTTTTAGCACAAAAAATTTATAGCACAAAAATTTTTAGCACAAAAGAAAAAATTAAAAGGCTGCCCTTGCATGATCGAAATAATGTTAAGCATGTCTGTGCAGTTGATTGGCCTTAACCACTGCCAGGTAAGAATGCACTCTCAGAGCAATTGAAAAAGCAGCACTTGACAATTTAGAGGCAGTCTTAGGCTTCCCTTTTTCCCCCTCTGTTGGATAGAAAGGTTTGTAGACCCTTCAGAGGCATCATTTTCTCCCTATCTCCTCTCTGCCCAAATAGCCACAGCTGTGAGCTTCCTAGGCCTTTCCTGCATTTTAGAGTCACTAGTTAAGGTCATGTAGTAGACAGCTTTGTCATTTTTTGGGGTGTTGCGGAGCAGATCGCAGCTTCCCTGTTCCTGTAGCTGTGCAAGATCTGTTAACAGCAACAGAAGCTCTAATGGCAGATGCTGCTCTGAGTGCCTTGAGGAGCTGCTGCGCACATAGCCCCCAGCCTAACCTATTGCAGGCCTGATGCTCAGACAGCATCTGCCCTTGTGAAAAACTCTGTGCTTTGTCTAAAGGTGATCCTGCTGCTTCTGCATCCCGTGTTTCTTCACTATGTGTAACTGCCTGGAGTTTGGTTTTCATTCATTCATCTCCATGTCTCTTGACGTTCTTGTGTTTGTCTTTCTCCTCTTTCCAACTCCACGCTTCTTGTGCTCTCACACTGTCTTGTTGCTGAAATGTGGTGTGTTCCAGCTGCCCTTGCTGTCAAACTGAAAACATATATAATGGATGGTAAGTGGCATCCTTGGCATGTGCATCTTACCTCTGCCTTTGTGTGAGATCCATCATCCCAACTAACTTCCCTCTCCGCTGCCATGCTTAGAGCAGGGAGGAAAGCTCCTCTCCAAGCCTGTGCCATACAATGGGGTTTCTGCCAGAGCTTGTGAGGGCAGGGGAAGGGTTTATTGCCTCGTCTGGGAAGACGGGGTAGGGACAGACCACCTGTGGCAGATGCTGTGGGTTGCTGGTCTTTCCCGGCTCCCTTCTGTGACCAGTATAATGCCCGCTTTCCTGTCTCTGTTTTTGCTTGTCCTCCCCTGTGGAAGGCCCAGGTAACAATGCCTCGGGGCAGTCCCGTGCCATGATAGCAGCCGCTGCCCGTCGCAGAGACTCCAGCCACAACGAGCTCTACTACGAAGAGGCTGACCACGAGCGCCGAGTTAAAAAACGTCGCGCGAGGTAAAGCTGTCCCTTCCCCAGGGTTGTTCTTCGGCGCCGCTCGGCCGGTGCCTGAACCATTCGTTAGAGGCCTGGTCGTGTTGGACTTGCTGAGCCTGCTGAGATTTTTGATTAAGGGTTGGGGGTTGGCTGTAAGTCTGTCACAGTACACAAGCATATGAAACCCAGATGTACAAGGGACAGTGACAGCTTGAAACTAGAGTTATCTGAAGAAAATACATAAGCAGAGCTTGTGTATATTATGCCAGATAAGCTAATGCAATGTCACGGATTAGGGAACAGTCCAGTGCTTGACAAATCCGTAGTTACTTGCTGTAGGAAATCCCATTATTTCCCCCACGCTCAGGCTTGTCATCTCAGCTCAAGTAATCCAGGGACAGACTTGGTCTTCCCTCTTCAGGGGGGGAAGAAAGTATATTTGTGTTTACAGGCAACTAAAAGGAGCAGTTTGGCTGTCCTTTTTAAATGAGCTGGGGAGGAAAGACATGACCAGAACTGGCTGCATTTTATTTTGGAAGTAAATAATGTTTTCTGTCAGTCACACTTAGGCTATGGAGTTAACGCTTTAGTGATGTTACCCCAGAGAGTTTGTGCCTCTGTTTGCTCAGGAGCTTAATGACAGTTTGTAGTTAACACACCTAATGGTTTGAGGGAAGTCGCTTACAGACAGGCACCCCTGAACTGAGCTGTATTTGGAACGAAAGTGCCGTAACTGGAAGGAGCTGGCTTGTTTTGCGTTTTCTTTTGGCAGTTTATATTCTGTTGGGAAAGTGCTGGCACAGTGTGTCCCCATAGCCTGATTTGGTCTGACCTGTGCTCCATAGCCGCTGTCTTTCAGGCTCTCTTCCAGCCTTGGAGCAATAGGAACTTAAATTTTCCTTTTCGTGAAGTGTAGCATCCTAACTTGGGCACATCTCCCTTGCTCGATGAGTTTGGTTAGGGAGCTGCCTAGTCAGAAGAAAACCATCAGGCGCTAGAAGACCAGGCCAGGTGTTTCTAAGAAGGAAGGTCAGAGCTGCAACTAAAGGACATGAGGAGATTAGAAACTGATTTCCACTTTCCCCCAAGTCAAATTAAAATTTGTAGAGGTCAGGGCTTCTCATGCTGTTCTTTGCGTATAGTCTGAATGCAGCATTCTATACCTCTGCTTGTCGTGAGGCAGCTTCTCCTAGCTTTAAGATGCATTGGGTATTGGGGGCAGCGTAGACAGTAATTGGTGACTTGAGTGGAAATCAAGTGTGAAACAAGTGCTGTCTGGAGAGGCAAAAGAGTTTTGTTGGGTGGCTCTTCCATTATTGTTGCTTTTTCCTCCTTGACTGCAGCAGTCCTTTATTTGTTAAATTCTACTGGGCTAACTTGCAAGTGTTGTTTGGCCTGTTTGCCTTTTTCTGGTGCAGTCTTGGTGTTTGCTCACCTGTACCAACACAGGAATGGTTTGCAGAAGACATCTTTGGCTGCAGTGTGAGGAGTGAAAATAGGGATCTCATCAGTGTTCAGTGGAGAGTTACAGGGCGGTCATCCAGAAACGCAAGGTCTGTACCAGTTGGTGTAAATCAGAGCAGACCACAGCTTGTGAGCACAGGGAGAGTCTTACAGCACTCTGTGTCCTGGGTCATGCTAGTTTATAGCCAGCCTCTTCCTGACTTCAAGCTGCTGCACTGTATGCTGGAACTGCTGTTTTCAAAGATACGTGTTAAACGCGAGGGCAGCTGTATCTTGTTCAATTCATGTAACTGATGTTTATGCTGTGTTGGCAGAAACAAGTACAACACTCAGGCTTTTAAAGTCTTAATCCTGGTTTGTGACCCTCGGTTTCTGGATGGCTTGGGCAAGGGAAGGAAAGCTGCTGTCTACCTCACAGATCGTCAGTAGAGACAATTTTGTGTAACTTGCCTGATGGCAGAGAGTGAGTCAGTGGCAGAGATGGGAATAGGAGCTTGTAAATCCTGACTCCCAGGCTCTGCCACAGACCCATCCTACCTCTCTTGTTGTGACTTTTGCTGTCCCGATTTTCTTTCTGCAGGCTTGTGGTTGCAGTAGAGGAGGCTTTCACTCATATCAAACGCCTCCAGGCAGAGGAACAACAGAAAGCTCCAGGAGAGATGATGGACCCCCGAGAAGCAGCCCAGGCCATCTTCCCCTCCATGGCAAGAGCTCTGCAGAAGTACCTTCGCACCACCCGCCAGCAGCAGTACCACAGCATGGAGAGCATCTTGCAACACTTGTCCTTCTGCATCACCAATAACATGACACCAAAGGTAATGAGTTCTTTAACGCTGGTGCAGGACGGAGGGATAAAGGGACAGCACATCTGTGTGCGTACAGAGCAGGGAATTGTTGGGGAAAAGTGGGGAAAGTGAGTGGAGATTTTCATAGTTGCTGTATGTGATACAATCAGCACACTGTAGATTGCATCAGGTCTTAAAGGGAAGGGATATTTCCTATAAAGCACCTTCTGTCTTTCCTTAGCTGAAAGTACCTGTGAGATAATTAGCTGTTTGTTCTGATATCCAGTTCAGCACTAGAGTATCAAAGAAGTGTCCAAGACAGTAGCCCTGAGTCATGGGCAATTTTCCCAGCTGGCTTATGGTAGCACTGTGATGGAGATGGCAACTTGAAAAGCACCAATTTTTTTTTTTTATCTCCTCCACAGTGCTGCCTTTTGGACTGCTTCTAATTATAGCCTAAATCCCTGTCTGACAGTGTTTCTGACTTGTGAGCTGCCTAGTCAGATATCAGTTTGTTGCTTCACACCCTGACTGTGACTGTTGAAGTGCAGATGCAGGGAGAGACTGAATGATGAGGAGAATGGGTCACGCTCAGTGTCCTCCCTCCCACCCTCTGCCTTCCCCTCCTGAAAACACCCCACAGACACCATTCTGGAGAATGCAACCCAAGGGGAGAAGTGCAGTAATTCACTCCTGGGAGTTTACCTAGGACTTCCTATACCAAGAGCAGAAATACTGTGGAAAAACAGGGGTTAGCACCCTCTCACTGGGATCCACCTGGGAACTCACCCAGGCTTGCAAGGGGAGTTTCTGCTGCCATTATGATAGTGAAGGAGACTTTAAAACACAAGTAACATTGAATGGTGTTTCTTGTTCTGCTTTCAGTTTGCTAATATGGAAACCTCCGGTTTCCTCCTTAATTTGGCCTGGGAAGGGGAAGGCCAGCTATGCCATCTGCCTGTCTTGCACTGCAATTTTGGGATGGTTTGGGGGGTCAGGTTGCAGGGCTGGTGAGAGAGAAGTGACCTCTGTTGAACTGTTGCCATTCCTCAAGTCCTGCTTGGGCAGCAGCACTGACAGTGAAAGTCACAAGTTTACCTGGGATGTAAGGGAATAGATGCTCTTGCAGCTGTTGTGCCTGATCCTGAGGTCTGAAAAGGTAGGAGGGAGGGGGAAAGGATGTCTCCTGAAGCGCAGGAGCTGAAATAACTTCCAGCATTGCAAGCTGCAGCTCACAGAGCTGTATGTAGCAACTGAAAGAGAGCGTCGAAGCAGACCGAGTCATGAGGCTGCTGTTCCCCTGGTGCTAATGTGTTCGTTTTCTTACCAGGCATTCCTGGAGCGTTACCTCAGCCCTGGCCCAACCCTCCAGTACGACAGGGATCGCTGGTTCTCCAAGCAGTGGACGCTCGTTAGCGAGGAAGCGGTCACAAGCGGGTTGCAAGACGGAATTGTTTTTGTCCTCAAGTGCTTGGACTTCAGCCTTGTTGCTAATGTGAAGAAAATCCCCTTCATCAAACTCTCAGAAGAGTTCATAGACCCTAAATCTCATAAATTTGTCCTTCGCTTACAGTCCGAGACTTCAGTCTAAGAGATTTTGAGGGTGGGTTGTTCGGGGATTTTTTTTTTCAATATTGTGCTTTCGGGTTTAATTTCCCCAATGCTGACTGAAACTGGCAGATGATGGACCAGTAATATTTGACCATCTGCACTTTATTTGGAAAGGGGTGGGTGGAGCTGGGATATCTTATCTAGAAAGAAATATCTTAAGAGGCGACAGGGTGACTTGGCTCGGTTAGCTCGGCCTTGGAGACAGAACAGATTTTTTTTCCCCTTTCCAGGCATATTGTAAATCTCACGCTCTCTTTCTCTGCACAATTGCAACGTCTGTATTTTTGTTGGAATGCTGCCTTACACTGTGTGCGCATGCGCGCTGTTGTGTCTCTGCTTTTGCTACCTGTAGCTATTTCTGAGAACATGCTGCTCACCTCTCCACTATAGAAATCTGCTTGTACAGGTGGTATTTGCAGTTTCTTTTCACTTAGGAAGGAGAGGATATCAAAGACTGGGTGTGAGAGGTTTTCTTCTGTGAGCCACATAATCTTAAGACAGAA
>VXAA01003199.1:592428-649930 GCA_013399115.1 Anseranas semipalmata
TTTTTTTTTCTCCTCCCCCTCCTATTCTCCATGTGCCCTCTTATCAGTGCTGGACCTGTGCGAGCATAGTGGGATGGTTTTGCTGCCTGTTTCTCAGTCTCTGTGAAGTTGCTTGTCTCTGGATCAGCCCATCTTGCAGCTCTTCAAAGTTTTGTTTTTTGTTTTTTTTTTAGCAGTGCTTGTTAGTGAAACTGTTCTGCATGACACAGCTCCCTTTTTCTCTCTTTCTCTCAGCTGCTCCATCCTTCCTGCTTGCCCTCTCCTTTGTCAGGCGCTCCCAAGGCTCCCCATTTCTGTCCCTTTCTGCCTGGCTTTCCAAACATGTTTCTCCAGCCCCAGTCCCCTCGGGGTCTGCCTTACCGCTTCTTCCTCTCACGCATGCCAGGGCTGCGCATTTGCACTGGGGCAGAGAAAGTAAGTAGCCGGCTCCTTCTCAGACGCATCACAGACTCCCCTACGTCTGGCAGCCCCTTGGAGGGGAAGGCGAGCGCGACCAGGAATGCGTCCCTTGCTCTCCAAGGGCTTCAGGTGTGCCTGGAGGACAGAGGGGCAGAAGCACTTCCCTCCTCGAGGAGGGGAGCCAGGGAAGGGCTCGCCTCTGACGACTCCTCTTGAAGAACCGCTGTGATCTAGAAACACCGCAGCGTGTCCTTTCCCACCTTCAGCGATAGCTGAGAAATACCAAACTCTATCTGAATGTTGCAAACCTGCCTACCTTTCTTGGCCTTTTGCTGCTGTGGGGGTTTCTCCTCAGTGCTCACTGCGGGGATAGCCTGCTGTTTCTCTGTTTTTGTGAGAGATGCGTAGCTCTTAAAAATGCAGTTTTGTTTTGAAAGCCTTCTTTGCCCATCCGTGCAGCTTGTGTTTGTGACTTCAGTGTCGTCCGAGTTTCGTGGGGTTTTGAAAGGTTTCCTTTTAAAGATGAGCCTAAACCAGTGTCTGAATGCTGGCATAGGGCATTGCCCTTCAGCCAGGTCCCTCCTAGAGCCCCCCAGCTCTGTGGTGATGGATTCACTTGCATGAGTGGAAACACTCAATTCATCCTGTCCAGTCTTTTGCCATGCAAATATCTGTATCTAGCAGGAGCTGACCTGCCTTCCATGTGGATGTCTTAATGCAAAGGGCCCCATGTTGGCGAGGTACAAAACCAGTGCCTTTCACTGCACGGGTGCATCCTCTTCTGAGGGGGGCTGTGACAGCCTCTCCCAGCCCTTTTGGCCTCCTTGGGCTCCATCATCAGTCCATCAGGCTGCTTCCCTGCTCCCGCCAGCATGAGCGGGGTGGCCTGGTGGCTCCGCCAGCTCTGTGTGGCATAGAGAGTCCGGGGGTTCAGCCTCCTCCAGTTCCAGCAGCAGTGGTCGGGAAGGAGCCGTGCGTCCAACAGCACCTGCGGATAGTCCTCTTGGGATCGAGGGAGCTACCAGTCACCTGAGCATCCTGGTGAGTGAGGGTCCAAAGTGAAGATTCCCTAGCTAAGTGTCACCCATGGACTCATGCACCCTCCTGCTGCTGGCAGCTTTTTTTCTGAATGTGTAATATTCATCTCCGTCCTGTGGTCTCTGTGTAATGTGCCAGAATTGGTTGTGAAGAAACTAGATGGTGCCGTGCATGACAGGATCAGGCCTATGTCCCTTAAAGAATGGGAAATAGGTGGAGTGTTCCTTGTCTAAACTCAATGTCTGGGTTTCTTTCTAGGTCAGACTTTCTGGTAGTCTGTCTGTACAGGGATTCCTTTACTGACTGTGGCCTTTGCAGTATTTTAGTTTGAAAAAATGCAGATCGTTTTATTCCCTCCTTAAGAACAACAACAACAAAGGTGGGGGAGCACATAGTATCTCACATTTCGCTCTCCTAAAAGATGTATGTATTTGGCTTTTATGATGTGCATAACCAGCCGGGGTGGGAGAGACTGGGAGTAGCTTGGGAGACTATGGAGCGCTTCTGCCTGCGTTCAGGCTACTGCCTGTGGCTGAATCGGCTCGTCTGTGCGCAGCCAGAACAAGAACCACCGTGCCGGGGGCTTGGGCGTGCCGTGCGCATGGGAGCACCTTGTTTCAGGCGCTTCTCTGTAAAACTTTCCTTTCCCAGGATTTCCTCCACCACCCCTTCTCCCTCCCCTGCGAGGGGGTTGTCTGACAGTATCTGCTCAGGAAGCTCGTGTCTTAATCCTTAATTGCATTGAATCCTTAAGCACATGGAGAACCAGACGGAAGCAGCGTGTGCTCACTCAGCGTGCCGTGGTTCAGTGCTGCCTTCTCTGTCTGTCACTGAAACGGACGCTGTCAGCGGGGGCCAGCTCTTGCATTAAAGGCTCTTCCCAGTGTCGGTGTGAATGCTTTGCCTGATAAAATCTGAAGGAGGGAGCTTCACCTCTCAAACGGTCTGCTTACTCTAGAGTTGCAGCCTGTTCAGGGGTGAGGACAGGCTACAAGAAATCTGGACTCCTGGGTATGCCCAATTTTTTTAATGACATTTTATTTCTCTGGGTCTCTGTCTGGGGGCTTGTTTCCCCTCCCCATGCGAAATCAAGGGACCATGATTGTACCTACCTCACTGGGGTGTCGTGAGGCTAAACTCAACTCGTCGTGAAGTGCTTTGAGATCCACAGATGGATCTGTGAAGTCTGCAGGAACTCAGTCTCTTTATAAAAATACTGAGCAGTGAGAGCAGACTGGTTTGTTTAACTCTGTTTATAGCCAGCTAATGAGTAAGAATCGAGTCACAGGGAATGAAGCTCTGATCCAAATCCTGTAGTCCTCACTTCTGTAGAGCTTGCCAAGAGCTGAGCGTAAATAAGGCTTGGGGGGTTTGCCAGCCAAGTGCAGGCTGTTTCCCTCCGAAAGCCTCTCCTATCCTGCACCGTCTCCTTGTGCGTACTTCTCCCTCCTCTCTCCCAGCCTGTGTGCTTGTACCTGACTGGGAATTGGTTTTTAGAAATCAAGTGGTTTATGAGACAACGCTGTTTGCGGTGAAGTTAACAGAGGAGAACCTTACACTGGACATCCTTCCCTGAAGGCCAGACCATTCAAAAAGGTGCAGTGTTGCCTAGCCAGGAGAGGTGTTGCCCCGCTCCTCTCTTCCATGTTGTTTTTCCTGTGACTCTTGAATATGCTGCTCGGACAGTTTGAATACTCAGTTTTGTTACAGCCTAAATCCAAAACCATGCTGAGATCTTCCAAAATCAGATGCAACTAAGACTTACTGCTGCTTGAGAGCAGATGGAAATGGCTGTGGGTTTCCACAACGGCTGACTCTCTCTTTCATGGCTAAAGAGTGAAAAATCGGGATTTCTTGCAGCTTCTAGGAGTGCGCGGATAGATGTTAGACCCTGAATACCTTGCCCATCCCGTAACCACAGCTGGGTGAAGGTTGTTAGCACGCCTGTTAGCTCCTTGTTGCCTTGTGCCTGCACCTCTCCTCGCGTGGGGTCTGTGGGGCTGCCCCAGGTCTCCAGCTCCGTTCCGCTGACGGAGCGGAGCAGGCCGCACTCTCAGCAGCGCGAGCATTTTGGCACGCACCCCACAGCGCGCGAGCCTCTGACTGAGCCCCTGTGGCCAGCTTGAGGGCTGGGGGCTGCTTGCAGAGCAAGGTCAGCTCCAGAGTACACCTGCTTCTGGGGTTGTCCTTGGTTCCTTCAAGGCAGCAAGAGAAATCCCCTCTTGAGGGGGACCTTGGAGAGAGAGGCAGATGCGATTTCAGCCTCTGCCAGCTATTCCTCTGGCGTTCTGCTGCTCCTAAAGTCTTCCTGCTGGCAGCTTTGCTTGCTCCAACAGTGTTCTGCGTTCCCCGTTGAGGAAGAACAAATGCCAGGTGGGATGGGAGGTGCTGGGCTATGGTTTGGGGCCTGGGGGCAGCTTGTGGTAAGACACAAGTTTGGGGGAGTTCTGAATAAATCCCAACCCTGAAGGAGCCTTTCCCCTTTTCCTTTGGGACGCTCCACACAAAGCCTAGGGAATCAGCTGTTTCCAAGCATGCCAAAAGCTGGGGAGAAGCAGTTTCTAAAACTGGCTGCGCATAAGTAGCTTGTAAAAGTCTTGTTTGAGATGTGCTTGTTCCAACACTCGTTACTGAAGAAAGTGGAAAGATCTATACTATGCTAAATGTGGAAACCTACTCAGGCCAGTTTCATCTTGCTTACAAAAACTTGTAAATCTACCCTTTTCTAATGGTAAATCAAAAATCTCGCAGTCTTTTGGAAGAATGCTGTAGTCTGGTCCCAGGCTCTGCTGTTCAGTTGTGCTTAGCTCTGCCCTGCTATCTGAGAGGTGTTCATGAAATGTTTGTACAGATGTCTGTTTTCTCATTCAGCTTGTGTATGTGCTTTTCCCTTATAGGTGTATACATTATACATGTTTAAAGCCTCAAGCCAGGCTTGGTGGTTCAGTGTTTAAATTGTGTGAAGAAGGAAGCACTCTTGGGATCAAACTGTTGTGTTTGTTTTTTTTTTTTTTTTTTTTAAAAAAAAAAAAAAGGAAAAAAAAAAATAATAATAATAATTTAAAAAAAAAAAAATCCTGTTCTCCTAAAAGAGAGGGCTTTGAGCCTTGAAGTCTCCTACAGGAATATGCATCCTTCTGCGTTCGGGCTGCTGCCTCTGATAGGTGGTGACCAAAAGTTGCTGCTTCTGGGGCTGGCGTGGATCTCGTTGGGTTTCTCTCATGCCAGGCCCCCCCAGCACCAGTGGTTTTTATCTGCCTGTCTGCTTCCCTGCGAGAGGCTGTGTGTTTATCCGCGTACTGCAACGCAGCCCTATGGGCAGCAGGCAGCCAGCCCCGCTGTGGGTGTGTTCTGCGAGAGAGGCAATCCTTCCCCACGGCTGCTTCCGTGGGCACCTTTCACCAGCGCTGAAGGGGCTTGGGAGCATCCCCTGTCTGCACACGGGGATGCTGTGGCTCACCACCTGCACGACCGAACTGTGAAGGGATCTTACACTCTTCTGTGCCTGTTTCTTTGATTCAGCATTATTGTGTCTTGGGGAAGGGGGAGTGAACAAACTCTCTTCCCGTGCCCTTTTTTGATCACTGTGTAATACTCTTTTTCTACACAAACTGTGTATAGTAAGATGGGTTTTGCCAAGGTTTTCTAATTAATAGACACTAACCAGCGTTTCTTTTTTTTTTTTTTTTTCCTCCTCTTTGCACATGTGACTTCAACTGCATTGGTACATGGTCTTTCTGTTCTTTTCTAATCGTGAACTTAAGTAAGCAAATTCCTGGTGTCTGTGACATTAATGCACTGTGGGTCTAGCCTAGTGAGTTGTTCTGTTCCAAGCTGGGTTCTCTTAAGTTATAGCTGGATGGGTTTTTTGTTGTTTTTAAACTGAAACATAAAACCGTTTTACACTTTGCATATTTTGTACAGTAAAATTCTGGAAATAAACTGAAACCAGATTTGATTGTCCCACTTCTTTCTCTTATCCTTTCAGATCCCCCCCCAAAATAAGAGGTTCTGGCCTCCAAGCATTCCATAGCTGCTGTTGGGAGTGGCCCTGCAAACATGTGGTTTTTACCTTTTTGAGGCTTTTGTCAACATCCTCCTAGACCTTTCTGATCTGCCCTGCCACAGGAAAATGCAAACTCATTTATCACTCTCAAAATAGGACCAGTAGGTGACTGCTTTGAACACCTGAAATCTCAAACGATGGAGAGTAAATACAGCTGGTGAGGGTGTGTGTAGTGGGGGGAGCTGGGGTTGGAACAGGTTTTTCTGCCTGCTGTATTTGCTAGTTTGCACACAAATTACGAAGTGCAGGATTCGTGCCTGAATTCCTTATTTGGACCGGGTGGGGAGGAGGAGTGGCGAGGCAAAGCCAGCGCTCCTTGTTTTGATGGATGTGAGTCTGTGCTCTGCTAAAAACAACTGACGGGCTTCTCGCCCCAAAAGCACTCTGGGTGCGGCTGTCCCCACCTCCAGTTTCCATACCTGGAATGCCACGAGCTCTGAAAGACTGTGCCCGAGGCAGCATGGCGTGGTAGCAGCCTTCCCTCGGAGGTCTTTGGTACCTTGCTCTTCAAGACAGCACCTTTCCATGAGGGGTACCTGGTCTTGCTGCTGTGCCCCGCAAAGCAGGTCATCTCCGTGCTGGAAAAATCCACAGGATGCTGCAGAGCGGTGAAAAACACAGCATAGCAGTTGTCAAGATAAGCAGTACACGTATAAACACTGGTGGAGAGAAACATTGAAATGGGTAGTTCTCTGCTCATGGGAGTACATGAATGTATTTGGGCTACACAGCGGCAAACCAAAGCCCAGGAGGAAGCAGGAAGGGTGGGGTGGGGGTGTGCTCGGTCCTGCCTCCTGCCCCCGTGATCTCTTCGCTTTTGATCCCTGTCCCTTTATCCTGCTGCTGCGTTGGCAGTGCCCAGCACCAGCGTCCTGCCCTGGGCTGCCGGTAGTGTGGTCCCTAGAGATGGGCAGAGAACAGGAATAACGCTGCTACTGCCCTCAGGTGCCTGTGGTGGGTGTGCAGCCACTGCTGGTCCCCTCCTACCCCTAGGAGGAAGACCTGACTTGCTGGGCTGGAGCTGTCGGTAAAGACACGATGGGAGTCAGCAGCAGGTGTGTCTCGGGAAAGTGTAAGAACCAGGAATTTGGCACAAACAGGATAATCACCTCGCCAGCCTCATCCTTGACTCTTAGCCTTGAAAATTTTGTCTTTGCATACGAGTTCAGCATGCTCGATTTAATTTGCAGCTTACTGCTGATTCCAAATCAACAGCCGATCGCTGCTGTTGGTTGTGCTTTCTCTCCTACCGTGGATTGTGGAAGCTGAAGGAAGGAACAGGCTTTGCTAGAGGGACCAGTTCCCTTGGCCTTCACCCAGAGCTCAGGTATCTGAATCATAAGAGGCTGTGGTGTGTAGCTCAGCAGAAATTAGAGCTGAGGGTGCCATTTTGGTTTGGCCAGATCTCTCACTGGAGTTGCAAGGGTCTTTGAGGTGTGAGGGAGCCTCAGGTGCAGTGTTGGGGCAAGTATTACCCACCCAAACCTCTGACAAGATGGGGAAGGAGACACTGACTGGTAAACAATGCTTGAAGGAACTGGGTGTGCTGAACATGAGGTAAGCACCTTGCCCCCAGGGGAGATGCCAGACAGGGGTCACTTGGGAAGCAGAAGCCTCCTCTGCAGTGCTCTTCCTGGCCCTAAGAGCAGAAGGCTTTGGCTACCCCAAGATAGCATGGCAACAACTACTGGGGTAAAATCTTTGATGCCGAGCAGGGCTTGTTGCCGAAGTGTGGCCTAACACAAAATCAGGCCTACTGACCAGGGTAGGTGATGGGACCAGGCCTCACAGTTGCAGACGGTGAAGGAACATCAGCTTTGGAGAATTCAGTGTGGAGGAGTGGGGCAAAGGGGCTGCATGAAGTCTGGGTATAACAAATGGGTTAAGAAAGGGATTTGTCACAGCTGGCTCCAGAGCCTTGCATGAGGCACTAGCAATGCCTCAACATGTAATAGCATTAGCTAAGTAAATAGTTTGATGAAACATCTAGCTGTGGAGGTGAGCAGGACTTCAAACCTCAAAACAGCTTCTACCAGTGCCATGTATCGGCTGTGCTGTCCCAGCCCCAGATCTGAACTCCTGGGAGGTGTAGGGAGGGATTGAACTTGAGGGCCACCAGGGAAAGAGTGTGCAGCAAGCCAGGGGCCCCGGAGCTCTGGGCAGGTGGGGTGGTGCAAGGGGAACGGGATCTCTCAGCAGGATGCTGTGTGTCACAACAGCGTGCGGAAGGGAAGGCGTGCTGGGAGTTGGCCAAGCTGAACGCTTTGATTTGTCTTTCAGCACCGCTCCTGAGTTTATGTTGGACTGGGAAGGTGATGGGCTTAGGTTACATCCTTTTTGGTACTGACAGTTAATCCACGGGGGCAGAGATGTCCGTTCCCTTTTCATGTGAGCATCTGTGCACTGCCGAGCCAGTAGGTGCTGAGAGAAGAGGGAGTAGTGAACGTGTTTGCAGATGGAGGTAGGGATAGTTTAGTGTGGTGATTGCATATGCATAAATCATTATCAACCAGGTTACTCTGGTTGCTTTGAAATGCTCCAACGAGTTTTACAGCCCTGCTGTCAGCATGCGTGTTGCTAGTAAAATGGAGTGTACCTCAAGCAGAAAGCAAGCTGTTTTCCAGTCTTTTCCCCATCTCCCTGTGCCCCGCCAAAATGCACTTGGAGAAGGTTTCTTTTTTCACACCGATGTTTATATAGTGGTCTGTGGTCAGGTGAGAGCCCACTCCAAGACTGCCAGCCACCTCCAAAACCCAGAGCTGATCTTCCTTCACCCCAGAATCTGGGGAGCTGAACAGGGTGAAGAAGATCACTTCTGTATATGCCTCGGTTTGCTCTGGTCCCAGCTCAGCTGATGCAAATAGCTTGGGGGAGCCATGCTGCCACCTACCTGCTTCCCAAAGCCCGTGGGTCCTGCCCGCAGGAGGAGCAGAATGGTTCTTTGCTTGTGGGGCCACAGCCCAGACAAAGGGAACAATTGCTCTTTGGGCTCTGTGTGGGCAGCACTCAAATATACTTTAGGACAGGAAGAAAGGAGATAACTGGTGTATGTGCATTTAGGACAGCTCTGTGCAGCCACCTTGCTTATGTGTGAAAATACAGAAGAAGCAAAACCTCAAGCAAAACAGTAAGATTAGGAGGAGGCAGTGTGAAGTCAGTAGAAGAGACCTTGGAGAACAGGGTGTGTTTTTTCCCTCCAGCATCCTTAGGAACATGAAGGTACAAAGATTTTAAAAACAGAGACACCATAGATTGCTCTAGGCATGAAGCTCCTCTATAGATTGCAACATTTTATGCGTGATTTTCCAAAGGTGAAAATCAGGCTTCCAAATGCTTGGTCTTCTACAGTCTTGGTTTTCTTCTACAGTCTTTTATTTATTTATTTATTTATTTTAAATACTTGAAAGGGTAGTATGAATAATAGCTCCATAAAAGTGCAGAGAAGGGAGTTCTTGATAAAATGCATTTGATTCAGCCTCTGTGGAAGTGTTAGGAGACACTCAGAACTTTTTAGCTCTTTGGACTTCCCTTCAGCACAAGTCAGATGCTGTGGGCATGCTTTAAAACAGGGAACAAGAAGGAGCTGATTATATCTGTGCCACAGATGTGAAACAGATCTGCAAATCTTTTAGCTTCTATTTTGTAAAAGCTCATTCTTGAGTACTCATAATACCAGATCCTACACTTGATTATAATTTTGCTTTGTAAGTGGTTGGGAGAAACTGGTTCAGTAATTCAGTAACTAGACTGTGGGAAGCTTTGCAAATTCCTTCAGTGATTTCATTTTGCAGGGACTAAAATGTTCTTCAAACTTTTAGTTACTTTTGTCATTCAATAACCTCTTTTCCTTTGTCATTAGCAGGAGTGGGGCTTTGACACACTGGATTGAATTTTAGAGGAAAATCCAACACCAGACCAATCTCGCTGGTCGAGCATCATTTTATTTTTACCTGTGTTACTGAGGGAGTAAGTTCTCAGGTAAGGTTCAGGTAAGTTCTCCTCCCAGCCAAAGCAGAGGAGGAGGTCGCCCATGGCCATTTGAATCATTTGCCACCCACAGCTGACAAAGAGCACAGTCAGGACAGCTGCCGGTCTTTGGGCAGGTAGCTGGCTTTCTGGTTGCTGTTGAAGTTTGGAATAACCCCTCCAGCGAAGCGAAGCTTGTTTAACCCTCCAGGCTTATTTCTTGTGTGCAAAGCTTTGCCGCTCATCTGGTGCTCAGGTGGAGCAGCAGAGTAATTTTTTAATTTATTTTATTATTTTTTTAAGAGTTTAGCACTTTTTAGACCTGGCAGGGAACATTTTCCTGGATCAGGGCTGGTCCACAAGGGCTGGATGTCAGTGGTACCAAGCGTGGGGAATGGGATCATAGGCAGGGGATGCTGCAGCGCAGTGGGTGCCACATAAGTCTTGGGTCTCCGATAGGACTCAGTCCTGCTGGCGCAGCCTCATAAGCCAGGTTTAATTACCCTTCCTGCTGAGCTTGGTCGCTTCCAGTGTCTAGCGGGTGGCATTGTCCTGCACAGTGCAGACGCGCCTGAGGCACAGAAGTGGCCAGGCACTGCGCCAGGATGCGGCTTGCTTTGCCCCTGAAGGCCTTGGTGCTTTGTCATCTGTTGACCTGTTGTCCCCCTTCAGCCCCCCATATCCAGGCATTGGCATGTGACTGGCTGTGTGGGGCTTCCTCAAAGCCAAAGCTTTCCTGGGGCAGAGAGAGATCCAGATGTAAACCTGCCCTGTTTTCACAGGACTGCAAGACTTTGGCAGCCGGGAAGTGATACATTGCTAATTAATTGTTTCCTTGGGAATAAAAGACAATGTTTGTTGCTTGGCCATGGTAATGAATCCCTGAATCATTTCTTGGATATGATGTGTGGACAGACACAGAGAAGCAGCTGGTACCCACCCGTTCAGGGATGGGAAATAGTTGAGATGTCTGGTTTGACAGCACAGGAGACTCACCACCCCTATTCTCAGAAACACCAGCAAAACTGCTGACCTCTAGAATATGAAGTAGCCTGTGACTTCCAGAGTGCCTCCCTTGTCATCTTCTTCTGGAGCTGTTTCCCAAGGGGTTGACATTGGCTCAGAGCAAGTTTTGGTTCACAGAGCCTCTCCGACAGTGTCCTCAGGTCTGCTGCAAAGGCATAAGCTTTCTCCTCTGTGCTTCTGTATGATAGAGCTCTAGTATGTGTTTCTTGACAGGTTGCCCTCTCTCTTGATTGTTAATAGCTCGCACCTTGTTTAGCAGAGGAGTGGCAATGAAAGGACAAGAACCGAGCAGCTGAGGAGTGGAGGGACACCTTGAAGCTGTTTGATGCTTACAGCTGTCTCACTGCAGTCAGCATGGCTCAGGGAGGGCTGGAGCAGAGCCTCATCATGTCCCCTCTTACCAGGGCTGGCCGGGAAGGCCCAGGGGTTCTAGCTGAGGAGCACCCCAGGCCTCCCCTGAGCATCATGAGGTAGTGATGGTCCATGGGTGGTGATGGTTCATGGGCCGGTGGTACAGCACGCCCAGCAACTTCCCATGTCTGGGGACTGGGAGGAGGTGGTGTACGAATTCATGTTCTTGCCATGTGTTTCTTGGGAAGGGTCCTCACCATCACTGGGGGCTGGAAAGGCAAGGTTTGGGGTACTTGGAAGTGAATGATCAGCTTGAAGCAGTCTCAGCTGGATGAGGGTGAAATACTATTCCTTGTCTTTCCTTATGTGTATTAAGACTCCTTTACTATGAATATCTAATTAACACTTTGGAGAAAAGAACTGTTTGTTAAGACAGGGAAAGTCTTAACAGACTTGCCTGCAGAAACACTCAGTGCTCCCACATGCACAAACACACTTTTTTTTTTTTTTAAATACAAAAGGTTTGTTGTTGTTGTTGTTGTTGTTTGCTTGTTTGTTTGTTTTCTGGTTCCTCATCCAAATGTACTGACCTTTGCTATTGGTGTGCCAGTTGTGCCTGCTTTTGCCAGAGCAGCCCAGGAGCACCTGTGCCCAGGGACCTCCCCACTCCTGAATTTGCCCTGCGAGTGACAGCAAAGGAGCCTCTTCCCTGGGATCAGCCTGGTCCCTAGCTGTAAGCGAAAAAGCACCATCGTCCACCAGTACCTCCCAGTGCTCTGGGTATAGCCATTGTAAGATGGAGGAGGCCAAGGTCTGCTGGTACCAGCATGGACCAACACGCTATTTTCACCAGTCATGTATTGGGAAACTAAAATGTTTTAGTGGTTTTGTGCAGAGCTGCTCCCATCTCACCAGCCATAATGCATATCACACGGGTATCTTACCTGTCCCCACGAGGAAGATGCTCAAATTCAAGCTGCCGTCTCCTTCACGAGGGGCGTTGCCTTATTCAGTGGTTCAGTCACTGTGAACGTGGGTGCTATGGGTGAATGGGAGAGACTTTGCTGCCTGCTGTTCTTCATTGCTGCAATCCTTCCCCTTCTGCAACACCTTTTTACTTTTTATGAGTTTATCCCAAAAGAAGGGAGTCGAGAGGACTGGGCACTTCTGGCTTTGTAAGTAAAAGCTGAAGATAAAACTATCCCCTTTGTGGCCAAAGCGAACTAGAGGAAACTGTAACAGGGGACCAAGGGAAGAGAGAAAGGGGGCCCCGTCAAGAACTGTGCTGGCCCCAACAAGGAGTTGCGGCCAAATTATTAGCCCCTTCTCTCATAACTCAAGGGAAATTTTCCATAAATCACTGACACCAGCCCATCAGCTGCAGTATGAGCTCAGTCTTTCTAGCATATGTATAAGCCTAAGCACAACTACATTTTTTTTTCCAAAGCTCTGTTGCTTGATGCATTGAAACGTGTGTGCCTGTGAAACACCCGTGCACCTCAACACATCTACAGTGCTATTTGTGGGTCTGTCTCTTCTGACTAAGTTATGCCCCTCAGAGCATCTGGAGGGGGGCATATCAGACTAGAAGGGCATCCAGTGTGGGAGGAGAGGCGATACATGGAAAGTACCCAGGCAGCTGGGATGTCCAGGGACAGTGCCAATTAGGAAAGGCAATAGAGTGACTCTTCATTTATTCTTCGCGTTTATAGACAGTGATGGGACTTTGCAATGACTGACCTGGAGCTGCAGGGCCTTTGTAGGCTGCTAAGGAAGTTACTGTATGCAGGGTGAAATCTTGCACGCTTTACTCCTGGGAATAGCCCCAAGGTAAAGATAAGCAAGTACTCTTCTCAGGTGAGCAGCAGAAGCAGCATTTGTCCCTTAATCACAGGCTAAGATACTACTAAACCACTAGTTTAGCCTGTTCTTATTCCTTACTGATGTCCATAAATGAGTCCCTGAGTCCAGTTTGCTCCCTCTCTCTCTAAGCCAGGGTCCTCCAGCAAACCCCTGGTTGAAACAGCTTAAAGGGAAGAGCAGAAGGCTGGTGCATGGATGAGGGGACCTCCATGCTGAGAGCACGCTGCATTTCAAGCCTTCCAAAATTCTCTACCAGGTTCTCCAGGATGGGCCTGAGTTGTTCACAATGCCAGTGTGAATGCCCACATGGTCTCCCCAAACACACTTGGCTAAAGACTTCGAGGCAGTGATTATACATCATAAAGAAGCAAGAAAGGGCAAACATATAAAAGATAAGAGCTGACCTGGGGGCTTTGCTGTCCTGTCAATTATTCTAATAGATTGTGCCTGAGAAGTGCTGTTTGAGTGTTTGATGTTCAATTGAGGAGGTAGCATGGTCTACGGTCATCTACCATGTAAGTACAGTATTCATTCATATACATAAAGATACATAGATATTCAGCTGTGTGTTGTTCATGCTGGTACCTTCCACCAAGGGGACATGGCACATGTAGAAGTATATCAGTACTTCAGCCTTTTTATACCAGTAATTTCAAATTTCTATTTCAGCTCATGTATAGAGAGAAAGAGAGAGACAAAGAGACTGACCAACAGCCAGGAAAAAAAGAAATCTGTAAAATCTTGCTTTGCAGTTCATCCAATAAAGGAAATATATGGTGTGTAAACCTTGTTTCTCATCAGGCTGATTTGCATTCATATAGTAAGCTCTAAGTTTCCTGTCCCTCGCACTGTTATTTCCACTAACATCACTTATCTCTGACATAAGCCAGTATAAGAAAGACCAGAACAATGTTTTTTGTCTGTTTCAAGAGAGGACATGTATACCCTATCTCTGCTAACAAGTCTGACTGACTGGAAAATATATTTATAAATGTATTTATAAAGATAAAGCTATCTCCAAGCTCTCCATTCATTGCACTATTGTCAAACCTAATAAGCTAAGACAATTGAAATCTGCTGGCATGGGAAAGCAGGGAGACCTAACTGTTGAAGTGACCTGCACATGGATGGAGCTGCACTCGCCAGGACTGAGTTGCTGGCCCTTTGTGTTGTGAGTGACACCCTTGGCTGTGAAATGACTCCTTGAGCTCCTCAGTCTGCAGTCAAAGAGGCTTCTCACAGGCTACCATGGGACATCTGAGCCTCTAAGCAGGGAGTGACTTTGCAACTGAATATGTAAAAGCCAAACAGCTTGAATGCTTTCACTGCTCATTGCCCAACTCACTTTATCCAGCATCTAATGTGGGTGGATGGATGTGTTCCCTCCTAACAGCTTGGTCATGGGAAAAGATGCTATGTGGAATTTAGGTTAAAAGTCAGCTAAAGCTGGAAGGCCATGGGGAATAGGAGGCCTTCAGGGTGGGCTGCTGAGAATGTTTCCACAGGCAGGAATATGCTATCTCATGTGCACCACCTTCACTCCAGCTGAGGCTCACCTGAAAGGGAAGGTAGGCCCAGCCCAGACCTGGTTGGAGAAGTTTGGAACTGGTCTGGGGTCTGCTCTGGTGTTTCTCTGAGCTTAAGAACCAATGGTTTGGTTCAGTCCTGTGATCTTCAGCCTCAAGAGTTTGGGCCCAGACCTGAATCAGCCTTTCCAGCTCTCAAGAACTTCCAAGCTGTCCTATGTCACACCACCTGCCCTATCTTTTGCTTGATATAAGAGTATCCTCTCGTTTTATGGACTCACTAAAAATTTAATTAGCGTCCCTAAAATCTTCCTCCCCTCTGAAACCTTTTTGCTGCTCCTAGCATGTTAATGAGTAGCTATGGACTCCTGCAGCAGAACTTGCAAGATTCAGTGGTCTTGGCAGAGCAGCTGCAAAGGGCATTTTGTTTAATAGAAGGACTAAACTTTACAGTGACCTTCCCTATGTCTTGGAGTGAGATTTGGTCTTTGGATGTACGTGCTAGGCCGATGAACATGTCAAATACAAATTGGCTCCCTGTGTCCCTCTGGCAGCAAGCAGGCAGGCGCTCTCCTCCTGCGCTGGGCACTGGGGCAGGTTCCCTGCAGATTCCTATTGTCCTTCCTAAGGAGGCATGATTTACAGCGGTGCTGGGTGCCTGCCGGTGCCACCCGCCGCAGGGGCAGTCCTGGTGGCTCAGCACCGCTGAGAATCAGGCCGGGGGTCCCAGCAAGGGCGAGGGGAGCGGGGAGGGGGGGAAAGGAGGAGCAGGCGGTGCTTGCTGATGCTCAAACACAGGTCTTCCAACGGAGGGACCTGCCGCGGGGGGAGGCCTCTCGGCCCCCACAAGTCAAACTGTACAGAGTCACAATTAGTCATCGTCGTCATCATCGTCGTCATCATCATCATCATCGTCATCGTCGTCATCATCGTCATCATCATCATCATCATCCTCATCATCATCATCATCTTCAGTATTTATCTTCCCAGAAAGCACGTCCTCTATCCAGTCCTCCAGCTCCTCAGCCGTGGGCAGGTCATCGTCATCTCTGATCTCCATCCAGATGCTGTCAGCCTGCAAAGAGATCAGATTCGTTGCTGTTGTGGTGGTGAGGGCTGGACCGTGGGTGGGATGCAGGGAAGATGGTGGCATTAGCTCCCTCTCTACCACAGCCTATGGGGAGGACCACCTACAACATCTCTCTGCCCAAATGCTGGTACTAGCACTCCCTCATGAAGAGCCATTGCTTCTGACTGTGAGCAGTGGGACTGCTTGATGGGTCTACAGGAGCGTGTGGTGCTGTTTGCCCCATGTTAGATCTGTGCCTGCTGCCTGTTCCTACTCCTGCACTGCTTACACCTGTGAGCAAGAGTATCATCTACCTGATGCATTGTCCTCACCTTGTTTGGCCAGTCCTGTAGACTCCAGGTCTACATAAAGAGATCACAAAGAGATCTATGTTGGCTACCCCTCCATCACCCTGGTTCATAGGACATCACAACGTTTCCCTCCTTCTTTCCAGAGTCCTTCTGGGATCGCTTCCTTTGAGTATTTACACCCTGCTGTCAGTGCCCCTTCTCCCCAGCCTCTTTGACCATCACCTTTGCTGCAGAACATAGCCCTGGACTCTACATGTGATAGTGATTCCTCCTCCTAGAAGAACTTTTCCCCAGATCTTCTCAATTATGCTACGTCTGAAAAATGGTGGAAAACACCACTGCCCCGGTGCCCCCCTGCTCTTTCTCTCCAGCCATCTGCATTACTTCCATAAAATGGAGGGGTGAGGGGGGGATTCAGTAACAAGATGTTGTCTAAAATGCAGTAAGAATGTGCTGTCTAATTGCAGCTATTAGCTCCAAGGGACAGGAAGCATAGCTTAGATCATCTCTGAGACTTGGAATGCCTGGGTAAGCCCTTTTCCCTTCACTGTCTCCTCTCTGTAAAACAGGACCAGCCTCCTGTTTCACAGAGGTACCGTCAGGTTACAGTGTTTGATGTTGCAGAAGCAAGAGCTTTTCATATGTCAGAGGATAACTACAGGCTTTAACAAACGCCCTGCTTCTTTCCCTGTCTTTGGTACTTAATTCTCTTTGTTGTACGGCTTCCTAAAAAGCCAGACCATATTTAGAAACATAGCATCATAGAATGGTTTGGGTGGGAAGGGACCTTAAAGACCATCCAGTTCCAAGCCCCCTGCCATGGACAGGGACACCTCCCACTAGACCAGGGTGCCGAAAGACCCCTCCAACCTGGCCTTGAACGCCTCCAGGGATGGGGCATCCACAGCTTCTCTGGGCAACCTGTTCCAGTGCATCACCATCCTCATAGTGAAGCATTCCCTTCTAACATCTAATCTAAATCTCCCCTCTTTCAATTTAAAGCCATTACCCCTTGTCCTATCACTACACTGCCTGACAAAGAGTCCCTCCCCAGCTTTTCTGTAGGCCCCCTGGTACTGGAAGGTACTGGAAGGCCACTACAAGGTCTCCCTGGAGCCTCCTCTTCTCCAGGCTGAACAACCCCAACTCCCTCAGCCTCTCTTCATAGGAGAGTTGCTCCAGCCCTCTGATCATCCTCATGGCCCTCCTCTGGACTTGTTCTAATACATCTATGTCCTTGTGCTGGGGGCCCCAGAGCTGAACGCAGGACTCCAGCTGGGGTCTCACAAGAACAGAGCAGGGAGGGAGAATCACCTCCCTTGACCTGCTGGCCACGCTTCTTTTGATGCAGCCCAGGATAAGGTTGGCTTTCTGGGCTGCAAGCACACATTGTGCTTCTCTGGGCAATCTGTTCCAGTACCTCACCACCCCTCATAGTAAATAATTCCTTCTTAATTCCTAAAATTACCCTCTTTTAGTTTAAAACTGTTACCCCTTGTCCTATTGCTACACTTCCTGATGGAGTCCTTTCCCATCTTTCCTGTAGGCCCCCATTCATATCCTGGGAGCTTTCTTATGCTGTATTTCTGCTACAATATTTTCCTCCTAAAACTGAGCATGCAGCTCTTACTTCATGCAAATGATCTTGTCCCTGACCACAGCACTGTTCCTGTGGCAAAAAAGGGACAGCTTCAGATAAGGTGGAGGGGAGTAGGCCCAATGCAGCTGGAGAAGATGCTCTGCAAAAAAAAAGCAGCAATGTTCTGCAGCATGTCATGGCACTAGTCCTGAGCCACAGCAATGTGACAGGGCCAGTGGGGGCCTCTGGGAGCTCCGGTGTTTGCATTGGCAGGTTTTTAGAGAAGCAATGGGGTCACAGGGGTTATGTCCACCGAAGCCAATAGGAGTGTTTATTTGTACTCTGCTGTGTAAGCCCCACTTTGTACCTGTGTAACTCCACTGAAAGCAGTGATGTAACGCTGAAATAGCAAAATGAGCTCAATGTTTGTTTTAGATATCACCAGCCAACCTAGAACTTTCTTAAATCTCTCTCTTGAGGAATAGAAAACAGACTTAAGAGGAATGAAGTAAAACCTGCAAATACTATAATCAACAATCTGAAACATTTACTATATCAAATCTAGATAGTGTGAGTTTTTACAGGTCTCTTAGTGACTGTCAGATGATAAGGCTTATGTTCCTGCCTAATATTGCTTTGTATACAATTCTCTTGCTGCTGACAGTCCTACTTTCATGAATCTCCATTGATAGCTGTTTAATGTAGCTTTGACATGACTTAAACATAGCCAACTGCAGTAAATATAACAAAGAGATATACCATGGGCTAGTAATAAGGGCAAAAGACTGGAAGACTTGGGCTCTATTTCTGGCTTGTCTGTTCCTCTCTCTCATTATTGTAGGTGACAGATGCTACCTTGGCCCTCTTCCCTTTTCTCTCTCTGCCCAATGGTCTGACAGATGCTGCTCTATAACACCAGACACATCCAGCCAGAGCTGCACCTACTCTGTAGCTCCTAAGCCAACCTGAGCGCATCCCTCTTATTCCCTTCAATGGGATGGACAAGATCCAGGGCCTTTGCTTTCTTCATAACACCATCTCTTTGCCTTCCTTACCACCGTGTGCAGGCAACCTGATGTCAGACCCAGAGCTTGCTAGCTTGAAGGCGGATGGGTAGGTGGAGTCGTCTCCTCCTCCCACCCCAGTACCACCTGCACAGTGGTGGCTGAGGGGGAGGATGGCCTGGACAAACCCTAGTATACCCTCTTCACCCCAGCAGGATCCCTCCATTACCAGTTTACTTCATATTCTTATCGCCGCTGTGTATTTATTTATTTCAATCTGCGCAGTTGCTCCCTGTCTTCTGCTGGGAACAATCTTTCCCTCCTACATGCAAGCTGTGCCCTTCTGATGCAAAAACACCCTCTTTTTTCCCCAGTTTTCTCCCCTGAGCATGACTTCCTTTCCCCTAGCACACATTTTTCCTCCACAAACCCAACCAGGTTCAGTCAGAGCAGCATGGATAAAGGTGCATGGACAAAGGTGCATGTTGCAGGATGGGGTAGAAATGTGAGATCTTGAAAGTGAAACCTGGCAAAGCCCTGAAGCTCAGACCACAGGGCTGGTCCTGTCCTTGGCTGAAGTGTGTTGTGCAACTCAGCAGCAGAAACGTGCTCAGACTGAAACCCTGATGTCAGAGGTGTTACAACTCCACTTGCACACGGGCATGGTGAGGTCTTGATGCTTCCTCCCTGGGCAAAAAGACTGGTCTCCTTGCACTTAACAAAAATCCTACTGATGCCAGCAGACATGCTTTCTGCCTTGGACACCATCATTTTGAGCTCTCTAATCTTGGGACTGATGGATTTTTGGACACATGTTACTCACATCTGTGACGTTCACCACCCCAATCTGTGGCCTGAACAGGTCAATCTTGAAGGTCTTCTCCCAGTAAGTGATCAGCTGCAGAAGTGAGAAACAAAACTCAGACCACGATCTTTGCAATATCCCTTTGCCTAAATTCAGATGGACGGGCTGTGGGGAGGGGAGGACCACGCACGGAGGCAGGAGGGAAGAGAGGCTGAACGCAAGCTTGGCCATCGCACATGGCAAAGAGAAGTGCCGGCTCTGGGGATGTTGCTGAGATGCCACCCAAATGAGCAGCTCCCAGTGATAGCCCATAGCCCAGCGTCCCTTCCTTTGTATTCTGTGCATGCACTGGGGCGATTCCCATGCTCCTGCGCACGCATACATCCAGGCACCAAACCGAGGAAGGAAACCAGCCCCTGCCACTCACCAGAGGAAAGTCGTCAGGGTCAATCCACACAATGCTCAGGTCGGGATTATCGGTGTTGTCCCTGGCAACCTGCTTCAGGATTTCCAGGAACTCAAAGCCGTCTGAAATGACAGAGGAACCTCTACAGCCCTCTCCTGCAAACACCCAGCCACTTTCACTTGGGGGGTTTTCGACTTCCCTCACTCTCTATGAACGCAGGAGTTGTTTATAATTCTCATTAAAATGCTGTCTCCCTGCTCTTTCTTCTGATAATAAGGCTTTTAATTTGGAGCATCCTCCCCGGGTATTGAAATTAGTTACACATGAATTAAGCCTCATAATCCCTCCATGGAGTGGAACAATGTCATTGTTTTCTTGTGGCAAGGGAGGACCTGAGCCACCGAGAGGCTGAAGCTTTTCAGCATGCTGATGGCATTGAGAATCACCGATTCCACGGCTTTTCAGGAACCAATGCCCACGGGTTTCCTGCATGCATATGACAAAACCAGCCCTCAGCACATTCCCAATTCACACAGCAAGACAGACTCAGAGTTAGGGACAGATCTTGGTGCCTTGCTTCCCTGCTGGTTGTGGGAAAACATACAACTCGTCACGCAGATTAAACCAGAGGTCTGTGCTGGGCACAGCTTTGGTGACAGCTGTGGCAGAACTTAGAAGGTGATGGATTACTTCCAGGTGCCAGGCTGGGATGGAGGTGACACCTGCTTTTACAGCCGGCCATCCGCTCAAATCCAGAGCCCATGTATTTGAATCCTCACTAGCGCAAACACCTGTAAGCATCCTGGCTCCCCATTGCTACTCCAACCATCTCCCCAGCCACCAGGCTGGGTTTGCCCCAGAGACCTGGCCGTGCCAGGCCAGTTGGTGATGCTGAGCAGAAAGGCAGTGGGCAGCTGTCCTCCTTGGTGGCCCTTCCTGCTGCAGCTCTGGGAACGGGGATGGCCAGGGCAGAGCTCTGGGGGAGCTGGCAGTGGGGGGGGTGAAGGGGGCCCTGGGGGCTGTGCTAGCGAGGAAGGGTAACCCCTGTGCTGGGGAGCAAGGGGAGGCGAGGTCAGCAAAGCAGCTAGTCAGGGGGGATGAAAAGGGGCAGTCTGGGGGGCCGAGGAGGGGACCTCCACTTTATTGAGTGACAGAGAGTCATGCAAAGAGGAAAATGGCCTCCTACCTGGGTCATCTTCTTCAGCAAAGGCCACGATATGGATTCCTTCCATGTCATCCTCCTGCAAACAACAAACCTGTTACTGATGGGCCAGAGAGAGAGGACAGGGTCTGGGTGGTTGCTGGAGATGAGGAGTGGTGTGATGCCTTCGAACAAGCAGCACAGTCACAAAGAGAGACTTAACTGGAGCCCCACTGGGACACCAGAAATGGGAGCCGAGGGGAGGCTGGGTTGTGGAAGTAGTAGGCACTGAACCAGGTTATTTGGGGAGCATTGCTGAAGTGCCGTGGCTAAAAAAGAGGTGGGCACTGTGATGGCAAAGGGAAGAGAGCTTCTGATGGTGTGGGGGAAAACCTTGCTTGCAGAGAAGGTTGAGGACCCTCTAGCATGAGAATATGGGCTCACCCACCACACCCGAGGTCACCTAACCTCGTCAATTTGCACCAGCCAGCGGCCAGCTTCTGGGGCAACAAATATCTCCCACCATGCTCAGCCCCCAAACATACTCCTTCAGGGCCGGTGAAGGAGGTTGCCTCCCATTATGGGAGGTGAGCTGGCTTACTTCGGCATCATTTGGGTAGGGAAGGGTCTCTGCTCTAGGTGAGGGTTTCTGTGAACAGTGAGGGGCATTGAGTGGGAGGCTCAATTTTGGGCTCAAATGCATGGGGAATGGAAATGACAGCCTGGTAGGCTGCTTCTCGCCATGAGACATGTGAGCAATGGGTAATGATATTGGTAAAGGCCAATCGATCTGCCGGCCATTTCATCATCCGCCTGCTATGAATGTCATCTCCCATGGAACGGTTTCACGTTCCTCACCCGCTGCTGGTCCTGGTTTCCATTTCAATTGGTTTTAATGCGAGAAGAAATTCCCATCTAAATGCTAATTTCTTTTCCATTCTGAGCCCAGAGGTGACAAAGCCACCATCAAAAACTGAAAGGAAAGAAAACCCTGAAAGATTAAGTGGAAAACATTATCTTTAAAAACAATAGCAGGTGTTGGGCCTTTGCTGGCATCTTTGGGGAATATGTTTTCACAGGGGCATTCTGGGCAGATTTACTCTGGGATTCAGACCACTTACAGCTGGCAAAATCCATAGCGTTGCTTTTTCTCCTTATTTGCCAGCAGCATTGTCAGACAGGAAAATACAAATATATATAAAACCAATATATATATAAGTATATATATTGTTATCTAATATATCTATACTCTAACCTCCAACACAGCAAACAAAACTGGAGTAACTCCCGTGAAGCCACTGGTGATGTTCTGAACTTGCAGCAAGACCAGAATCCAGCCTGTTGTGGTCTCGAAGCAAGTCTCCTGCTTGTAGCAGAGGCAAGCCCTGTATCCCCAGGCTGTTTTTTAAGCAAATATCCCACCATTGACAATTCACACTTCTCTGGAGGTTATTTCAGAATGCAAAATCACTGCCTGTGAAATTTGGGTCCCACTGAAGTCAACAAAAATAACTTTGAGGGATTTCAATGGATCTAGGAAGCCATATTCTACACAGAATCTGTATTTCAAAACAAAATGAAAACCTATCATGACTTAGTGACTCATAACTCCTGATACAGTTTTATTACCTCTTGCGTTGTTGTATTAAAGATTCCTAGGGTTTTTGGTGCTTCTGAGTCCCACAGCATTTCATGTTATGTATTGAATGCTGTTAAAATTGCTGTACTGAGATTTTTGGAGGAATGACTGTATCTTCTCTAACATCTATAAAGCATCTGTTCAGCTTTGTTTTCCAGCATTCATCTGTCACTTAAAGTTTATAAATGGCTATTAACATCTTATTCATTCACAGCTAAGGAATAATTTGTAATACACAATTGTTCTTTAATTTTCATCCTACCCCTCTTCCCCCACTTTGCAGACCAGGAGAGACCTATGCTTGTGACCTGTTCCAAACTGTTGGTTAGTTCTTCACAATCGCTGACTTGCAGCTTGCTCACACTGTGAGAAGAGCAATCAACACACAATTTGCTCCGTACTCTATATAATTAGCTGAACTGCCTGCCCTCGCTTACATTTTGAATTGTACAACTGCTCCACCACAATTTCCATGAGTCATCCATTCAGTACAATCTCCATAACTCCCCCAAAGAGCAGGCCACCAAGGTCGCCCCATCACCAGCACTGACACCCGTTAGACAATCCTTCCCAAGGGTGTTCTGCATTGCTATTCCATGGTTGCTACAGAGATGCTCAACAACAGATACCTCTTGCGTCAGCTGGAGTAGTCACTTAACTGAGAATAGCTTCTGGTCTTCCATTTTGGGGGTGAATGGCCAGATCTTGGGAATTAACTGTTTATGCTGCTGGGAAACTTTTTGTTGCTTTTTTTTTTTTTCTTTTTGGCCTAACCAGAGGCTGGAGCTTTGGAGCAGTGGTTTGGTAGCCAGAATGGCTTTGTTTCTCATTGGAAGCTAGCAGGGGATGCAAGGCTTCCCACACACACGTGCTTACCCACGTCTCAAACATGTCTTCTGGGCGCAGCTTCCGCAAGGTGGCTCTGAAAAGAAGACAGAAAGGCTCTTTGAGGATGCGTCCAGCACCGTCACACACAACACCATCAGCGTCACAGGCAAGGTCACCATGGCACATTTGATCGGTGGCTGGAGTCAGTGCTGTAAGCCACCACATTTTGAATGTGAGCCTGGGGGCAGAGTAGGTCAACATCTGTTTTCATGCATGGTGATAAAACCCTGCCCTTGCCCCTACTGCAGTCACCACAGTTGTTATTTGTGCTCGGGAAGATGAGACGCCTCTCTGTGCTGGGGCACGCTGGGGAATCAGTCCCACACATGGCAGATTGTTCTGTCCATGTTGAGAGCATGAGCTGACCCATTCACTTTTGTTTTTCAGTCCCTGGGCTGTTCACATTCTCGTTTTCCTGAGGGGCTTTGTTCTCTTCTTCCATCAGTTTTACCCCAGCTTAATTCTGCCATAAAAATCCCCCCAGACTCTGTTGAAGCAAAGAATAACCTCTGGCAAGAAAAATTATATCGTAATACCCAATAGAAAGAAAATGTAAATCGTAAGACCAGCCAAAGCATTTTTTTGGAGAAGTAGTTCAAGAAGGATGAAGAAAAAAAGGAATAGTAAATGTTTTCAGACACAGCCAAAGCAGGAAGCTTGTCAGAGAGCCTGGTAGGCTAAGAGGTGAGCACCCAAGGGACACAAGGCCATAGCAGACAAGCACAAGTGAACCTTTGCATCTCTGCTGACTGTGGCAACAGTATTCACGGAGCTTCCCTAAGCAGAGCAGCTCTCCATGGCAGACCCAGCCCCGGGAGCTGTTGCAAAGAGAAGTGTCAGCTGATGAGGTCCTGGGACAAATTGGTAAAGGGAGTGGCAGCACGTTGCCAGAATGAGGTGGCATCAAGGAGATGTGTAACCTGTCATTTTGGTTTGCCTCGCTACCAGAGCAGTGGAAACAAGGAGTGGAGATTCACATTTTTAAAGGTTCATAAGGGCTCTGAGGAGCCAATTAAGATTCATAGCGTATGCTTTGGCATGATCATATGCATATCATATTTTTACATAATCTGAAAAAGCTGGGAAATAGGAAGATGACAGCATTTGCTTATCATATCCAATTATTCAGACAGCCAACACCGGGCTTGACGGTGAGGAGTTACAGAGGCGTCTCCCGAGACCTGAGTGTCTGCATGATGGATAGACATATAGGAAATAACGCACTTGCAAAAAACAGCCCTGATTATACAGGTGCAGCAATGGGCTCTAAATTAGTTATCATTAATTATTGGCTCTCAGGGAAGGGGCCCAGGTGTCATAAACTGAGAAAGCAGCAGCTCCAAAGGCAACAAGCAAGAAGAAGGTTGCAAATGGTTAGGAAATGGCTAAAGACCAAAACACATCATATTGTTATGGCAATGGACAACTCCACTATGCACCCCCACGCTGAAAGTGTTTGTGGTTTATCACAGAAATGATATGGGACAACTAAAACAGGCACATGGACACATGGCAGTGGTAAACAAAGGTATGGAATGGCTTCTGTTTCATGGAGATTGACTGGATGAGACCTCTTTGTGTTGAAAATGGGTGACTGAAGAGGGATTTGGCACGGGGTGTAAAAAAGTCAGGAATGGTGAAAAGAAGTGAAATAGAATGTCTAGTCATTGCTCCTCATAGCACAAGAGCTAGTAAGCACGGTGAAATTATTAGGTAGCAGGTATAAACTGAACAAAGAGGAATAGTTTTTTGATGTAATGCATAATTCATCTGTGGAACTCATTACAAATGGATACATTCAGCATCAAAATATAAATGAGGTAAAGAACGACTATAAAAATTGAAGAAATAGCCACCAAGCACAAGGTCAAGGATACTATTTTTGCCCCAGCAAGCATCCTCATTGCTGTTTGTCAGAAACTAGAGATTATGTTGGATGAATGCACATTTTGTGCTTGTACATGGTTTTTCAGATGCTTTCCCTAGCCATTTTCTGGGGGAAGCTCTTGGAGGAAGGAATCTTAGTGCGAAAGAGCTTTGAACATGCCCACATGTACTGATGTCTGTGGAGTTGCTCCAGATTTACACCGGTTACTCCCCTGTGCTGGAGGGAGCAGGGTAAATGGATTTTAGGTGATTTCAGGAAGCAGAATTTAGCTCCATGTTGCTACATCACAATGGGGGGTCCCCCAGAATGCTGGTCCACCCCCAGCATTTTGCACAGGTAATCAAAGTATTCTAACCAAATCATAGAATAATAGTATGGTTTGGGTTGGAAGGGACCTCAAAGACCATCTAATTCCAAGGCCCCTGCCATGGGCAGGGACACCTCCCACTAGACCAGGTTGCCCAAAGCCCCATCCAACATGGCCTTGAACACCTCCAGGGATGGGGCATCCACAGCTTCTCTGGGCAACCTGTTCCAGTGCCTCACCACTCTCACAGCAAAGAATTTCTTCATAATATCTAATCTAAATCTACCCTTTTTTAGATTTAAACCATTAATCCTTGTCCTATCACCATACTCCCTGACAAAGTGTCCCTCTCCAAAGCAGGCATCCAATTTCTTGAGATTCCTTTAAATTCCCTTCTGAACCTTGGCACTGACAAAATAAATGGCTTTTACCAAGTGCAACATAGCATCTTGAAAAACGTAAGACATGGGAATTTTTACTGCAGTTTTGTGCTGATGGAGAGCTTGCCTTATTAGGCTAGCATGTAGCTGACTGTGTTTAATCAGCCTCCTGATGCTGCTGCTTGACAGAAAGAGCTTGGGAAAGAAGATGGGAAGGACCGAGGTCAGGAAGTCCAGGAGGTCAGCAAAGTGACTTGAGAGTACATGGGAAATAGAGGACCCCTTTATATCTCAGAAAAAGCAGAGATCTGTTTCCAAGTTGTAGATTCAAGACACAAGCTCCTGTCTCTAAGCCCTGTATGTGTGTGAACACAAATCTCCCTATTTGTGGTGCCCTCGCAGCATCAATGGCCCTGCTTTTCTTCAGCTCTTTTCTGGTCCCTTGGATGTCTGCTGGGAAACGCTGTGTGACTGTCCTGAGCTGCATTTTTAAAGGTGCAAAGATGCAGCACTTCACAGATAGCTGTGCCCTTATATTTAACCCTGTGCATTAATGTGGGATCATGGAGTAGAAAGACTTGCCAAAATCTCAAGTGTGGGTCAGCAAACAGCCAAAAGGTGGTAGTCATCCTCATTTTTACTGAGAAGGGCTGCCCTGGAGGGGCAAGCCTGTGATGATGGACACCTTTGCCTGCTTCCCATGGCCAGGAGCATCCTGTACACTACTTACCTTTTGTGCTCCTTCACGAATTCAACCAGCTCCTCTTCTGTGTAAGGCTTATCAGGGATGTGAACAGGCTCATCCATGAATGGTTCATAGAAGTCCACCTCGTTCATCTTCAGACCTAGCTTCTTGGCAACCTGTTGCAGTGCAGACGGTCACAGGTGAGTGAGCCTGAGGTGCCTCCTGGCCCACCCAGAGCCTCTGCTGTGGCAGAACTGAGGTCAAGCAGCTTTCTCTCTCTCATAGCATGCACTCTTAGGGGTGGCCAGCAAAGCATGAATGAATCTGTCCTTGCTAAAAAGACACTGGTTCTTTCTACACTACTGGTGTCAAGCCCTGGGGAAGAGCAAGGCCAGAGTCAAAGTCCCACAAGCCTAATGGAGGTGGTTCCCAAACCCATATCCAGATCTGACTCCATGCTGCAGAAATGGCCTTTTATCTTGGAACAGGGACAAACCCAAAAGCAGACACAAATACCACAAGTTACAGGAATGCTCAAAATGAGGAGCTGGAGCCAGATATTAAATCTGGGAACATGAGCTTCTGGAAAACACCATGTAAGTGGTAGATATGGAAGTTAAAGATAAAGCAAGGTTTTGTGATAAACACAGGATCTTCTCGCACCTTACGCCTCTTCTGATCTATTTTTCTCTGTGACCCCTATTTGAGCATCTCCCATTTATTCCACAGAGTAGCTCATTGCTGTCTATGTGTTGAACACAAGCAGCCTGAAGCAGGAGTACATGGATCTCATCCATCTGAGATCTGAGAGCCTCAAACAGCAAAGAAGTAGATGAGCCACAACAGAGCAAAAGACTCCCAATTCTCATCTCTGGGGGCCAGCCTTGCTCCATCCTTGCAGTGACATGCCCACTGTGAAGATACAAGTGATACAGCAGCTCATGGCTTAGGAGGGCTGGGGCCAGCTGCAGAGATGGAGGAAGGTATAGCTGAGCTCTGATGGCTGGATGGGTCCCTTGGTTGACAAAGTCACAGAATGGCTGAGGTTGGAAGGGATCTCTGGAGGTCATTTGGCCCAACCACCCTGTTCAAGCAGGGTGGTCTACAGCAGGATGCCCAGGACCACGTTCTCTCATTCTTTGCACCAGTGCACCCAAACCCCCACATCCAGAGATTTAGGGAAGGCTTGCTCTTAAATTCTTACTTCAGAGCCTATACCTTTGCAACTGAAAGGCTCTAAGCTATGCAGAAAGGAAGCTGTGAGCTCCCACAGTGAGGTCTGTAGATGCTTACCCCTTTGTCAAAGGTGGCAAAGAATTTGATGTAGGGCTGGAAGTGTTCGGCAGCTTCCTCAAATGCTTTGAAATCTGGAAGGAGAAAAGGGGAATGAAGAAAAGATTTCACAGACAGCTGGTCTCGCTCTGATCAGTGCAGAAGTCACTAGGGAAGAGCAATTATAAATTATTACAAAATACAGCAGATGACAGCACTATGTTTCTTCCAGCCTTCCAGGGTTTGCAAACAAGAACCATTTCATGTAGAGCGAATGGGACACACTTTGTGCAGCCCCACAGGGCTCAGGAAAACCACAGATCCCAGCATGCCACACTAAGCAGGGGCTGAAATCAGCAACCCTGAGAAGCAGGTCCAGGGGCTACACCTCCAGCCTGCTGAGGGTGTTTGCAGCTGCCCTGTTGCACAAGCAGTGTTTCAGGCTGGGAAATGCAAGGAGGTGCTCCAGAATTAGGGCCAGGCTGCCCAAAGGCATCCTGCTTGCTGCTGCTTTACGCTTCCCAAGATGGTACTTAATGTGTGTCCCCCTCTTTCCTTCTTAGTTTGTTTAATCATTTGGGCTCACTGCCTGTAAGAGGGGAGCTCTGTTCCCTTCAGGTGCTCAACCAGTATAACTGTAACCTCAGCAAGTTTGGGGTGAGGTGGAGTTACTTTTTTCAGGGGACCCTGGATGATCAGCCCCTTCTCTTGCTAGCAGATACCTTGCAGAAGGGTGACTGCTGTTGGCGTAGGAATGGGCTCATGCATAGCAGCAGCAGAATCTTGCCTGCAACCATACCTCATCATCCAGCAACTATCACACTGCAACAGCCCATGCTCTTAATGTTCATGAGCAGGAACCAACAACCTCCCAGCACCTCCACCAAGCCCCTCAAGGAACATATTCATCTTACGTTCAGAGTCTTCTCCTTTGAAGTAACCAATGAGTTTGATTTCCTCGTCAATTTGGTCAAAGGCCTGAAGCTCCAGCTTGTTGTTTATGATCTCCACAGGGTCTTCTAGCAGCTGCCATGACAAATGCATTTGATAACATAAAGATCTGCAGCATCAACCTGTGACTGGCAGACTGTGTCACTAGCAGCCTAAGTGGGGAGAAAGAGGTCACCCAATTTCTCAGCTTGGTGCTCTCTGCCTTAATGTGAGGAACTGAGAGACATAGGTCACCTTCAGAGGGAGCTCTTAGTAGGTTCACTGCACAGGCTGAAGCATCAAGAGGGACGCTGAGAGAGGTCTGGGTAACCCAAATGGATGCAGAGGGACTGCTGTGATGAGAGATAAGGGGTAGCAATTTCAGCTGGCTTTGGAGAGGCTGAGAAGAAGGGAGAACAGTTGAAAGGGGTGGTTATGGGGACTGTGTGCTTCTGTGAATGATGGATATATTTGTTTTTAAGTGTAATGTGCTGGAAGAGGTGATTACAAAGAACTTGCTTTTGGAAAACATTAAAAAGGACATGTTAGAGGGTGGCCAAACAATGTTTTTGAGCAGTGGAAAGTCTAGAAGTGAATTTTCCTGGCTGATCCACCCATTCAGCGTGGGTTAAACCCATGGTTAGGCCCCAGATACATCACAGTTTTGATAAGGAAGTTGGAAGACCAATCTGCCATGTCATTAGTCCAGACTTTTTTTCTTAACCAGCCACTGTTGAAAGGTTTTGGTCAGATTATTTTTTTGCCAAACAACACTGGTGTAAATCAGGTGTGGCTTCATGAGGAAAAAATGCAGACAGGCCACTGTAAAGCCTGTAGAGGACCACTGGGTTTGTTTTTCTTTGAGATCAGACTGCCCAGGCACCACAGATGTGTTTGCTTTTATTTTCCTGCTTTTCTAGGTGTTTTCCCTCGAGTGGAAAACACACAAACAGAAATCTTTGCTCTCTCCCTTTGTTCACAGAACACCACCAAGCACGGCAAATGGAGCCTCACAAAGTGCCTTACACTGCACCCCTCATCAATGATGCTCTGCTGTGTGTGTCTCCCTGCTGCGTAGTGCCCCTGGGGGCCTGAGCTATGGGAATGGGGATCCCACCACTGCCATGGTGGCAGCAAAGCCCTGCCCTGCCTGTGGTCCTTCTGGGGAGGGAGATGCCCTCCTTCTGTCCCAAGGCCACCTGCATGTGTTTTGGCCATGATACCTAATGCACGTGGCCACAAATGTGTTGCCGAAGGGGACCTGAGGTCCTAGGGAGCTGTTTCTCTTCCCCAGCCTTGCTCTTTTCTATCTTTTGGCAATGCAATTCCGTAAGCTCACTGAAGAGGCAGCAGCACAGTGCACTGCTTGTGTGGTTGTGTCTAGAAATGGGCAAATAGTTTGCAACATGTACCTTTTTCAATTAATTGAGCTATTTTCAGTTGTTCTATGGGAATGTTACTTCTTGAATGTTTTTTTTTGAAAAGAACTCTTCTTTTCTGCTTTTAAAAAAGAGTGAAGGATTTTGCAAACGTTAAAGTGTTTGCATGCCAGCTTGCTAAGGTGGGGGACTAGCCATTAGTTATGTGGGATTGTTGCTTGCTCCCTGTTCAAGCAATCAAATACTCCGTAAACAGGAAAGGGAGCAAAATGTCTTTAAGATATAAGTGGTTGGTGGCATATAAAGGTACTGGCTTTGCTGGGAACTCATGGCCAGGCAAGTATTTGGGAAGTTGGCAAACAATATCATTTGTATGCCAGTGTGAAGCACACAGGGATGGAGTTTCAAATAAAGATAACCTGTGTTTTTTAGCAAAGTGAGTATTTGCAAGGTCTTCTCTGGGAGGCTTTATCTAGCTCTGAGCTTATCTGTGCTTACATCCAAGAGGAATTCCACCAAGACATCTGTGGCCAGTTCCCCATCAAATTCAATTAACCGTTCCTCCTTAAAGACGTAGAGACTTCCCTCTTCAACCAAGCCTGAAAGAAGGAGACAGGAAACATCATGTGGTCAACACAGCACTACAAGCATCATTCTTTTTACCACGGAGCATCTTGCTGGTTATTCTAGCAACACCTCCCAGGCAAATGCAGTTGCCAGTTGTCTGAGTTGGTCCAGTCAGAAATAATCCTAGCAATCTCCTGACTGACAGGTCACGGCATGAGGGACAGACCTCAGCCTGAGCTTGTGTCAGCTTCTCCCTAAATGCTGAACTTTTTGTTCAGGTCACAGTTCGGCCTCTGCTGGAAGAATTTTGTACTGGGAACTTGTTCTAGCTTGGCAATCCAAATTGCAGTAAATAATACTGGGTTCTAACACCCCAAATTTGAGCAACCTGTCACTATGTAGAAAATGGATTTTGGTGTGGGCTATGCTCTCTGCCTAGAGAAGGCTCAGCTCTCTGATCATAAAAAGAGACCAGGAAGCCAAAGCAGTTTTTAAACTCTCTGAGGCTTAGCTAGCCTTGGCAAAAGTTAGAAGCATTTGGTAAAGATGCTGAGGATGGCAGGCTGGCAGATTTGAATGACGTATCACTGGACTGAGGACTGGATGCCACAGGGTCTCGGTGGAGGATCCAAAATGAGGAGCCCTGGACTCCTGCACTGTGTGATGGCAGAGTACAACAATCAGGGTGGCTGGCTCTTTGTTGCCTCCTGGAGAGGCAGAAGCTCTCTGCTTTAGTTTAACTTCCACCAGCACACTTAGCCTCTAATTTAGGAAAGAAAATTACAGTCCAGTATACAATACATAAAAAGTCTCTGGTCTTGAGCCTAGTGGTATATTTATGTGCCATTGTATTTGCGTGCCACAATATTTCCATATTGCTCTGTGGGCTAAAATACGGAGAAATTGCCAGCCACTGGAGGGCAGCTGTTTCCAGGGGCGGGCAATGCAGCAACTTCTCACCCTTACAGGAGGTTTCTTCTGTCTGGGGAGGAAGCCAGGAATGGGTGGCACCTGGGTGTCATTGCAAGGCCGTGGCTCCTATTAGTGGCTGAGGGTCACCCTTGCAAGGGACAGGTGGCATTTGGGGACCCTTGTGATATCTCTGCATGTGTTGGTTCTCTGTCTCTGTGCAAGAGGAGCATGCATCTCTTTTACAGGTTCTGCTCAGCAAGCTGTGAGCTTGCACCCTGTCATCACTACAGCATGAGTTGGCTTTCCTTTTTCTTGGGTTTCTCTTTGTTTTGGCACTCTCAGCCAGGAAGCTTTTTGCTGGAAAGGTCCTGGCTCACCCCTCTCATCCTCGCCCCCCACCTGATCCTCCCAAGGTTGGTCAGTGTGCAGTCGCCACCATCAGCCTCTCCATCCTGGTGACAAGGATTGGGCTGGCCTCTCCATGGCTAACATCACTCCTGCACTCTTCCCAAGCTGGTCTGGAGATATCAAACATGGGACTCACCTAGCTTTTTGGCGAGTTTGGCATCCTTTTTGGAGTCCACCATCCCGAAGCCGATGCTCCTGGGCTCTAGGACCTGAGCCGCCAGCTGTGTGGGGGGAACCAGAGCCCAGCATTAGCAGCACGAATGCCACAGGGTAGCTAAAGGGCATCGTGCCCTGCCAGGATGGCACAGCAGGTACAAGTGACCCATATTTTGCTTCCAGGCAGCACCGGTGCGTGGCATGCATCACATGCCGCCTCTTTGCTGAGATAAGGCTGCCTGGAGGTCACAAGGGTTGGATTTCTTCCCACTGTGTCGCAGCACTGAGTTTGCTGGTGGTACCATGTGCTGCCAACTGCTCTTTGACACTTAGGCATCAGGAGACTACTCCAGATGCACTGGGGACACTGAAGCAGTGGGCACAGCTGGGAGAAAGACCTGCACCCGCTGACACGATGTGAAAGCTGTCTCCCTCATGCATCAATGGCCTCCTACAGGGAACTGTGACACATAGGCACTGCAGATATTTTAACTCTGGGAGTGCTCAGTGCCAGGCAGCAGCAGAGGCCAGGACACTACAGTGTCATGCTTATGTGTGATGGGGTGGCAAATGCTCCCTGGCCTTGCAAAAACGGGGTAGTGCCATGTCTCCTTTCTCCCCACATCAGTCCTTTATTGCTTCTCTTGTTGTCCCCCTGAAAGGAAACCCAAACCCGGCGGTGTTTAAATGCCCTAGCTTGTGTTGACCTGTGGGCAAGTCAGAGGGTAACAGCAGAGCAATAAAGCAGCATGGCTGATCTAACACCCAAAGCAGTCCCTTCTGCTGTGAAATGTCTTAAGTCATGTCTCCTGTCCAGGCTTCAGCCACCCCCCTGTTCCAGGTCCCCTCTTTTGCTTGGTTTCCTAAGGAAACAAGGCTAATCCCATGCTCATGTTTGTCCCCTCACAGCTTTGGAAACTGCTGCCCCGTTCCCACCATTTTTGATGAAGGGGCCTCTTGAAGATATCAAGTTCCTGCCTGATTTGTGAAAATAGATATCCGAGGAAAGGAGAGACGCTCTGCAAGTGCCCTGTGGTAGGGACCCTGTGAATTCCACCCAGGCTCCTTGGACATGTGGCAGCCCTGGGAAGCGAGCGGATGGCTTCCTTAGCCCTGCCACAGGCACTCTCCAGGGTGGTAACATCATCCTGAGACCACCGAGCAGCTGTAACACTCCCTCCTCCTCCCTCCTCCCCCTGCTCCGCGGATGCCTCCGATGCCGATGGCCCTCCTTGCCGTCCCCACCATGTCCCCTGCTGCGGAAAGCATGCCCCATCTCAGCTGCTGCCCTGTCACCCTCACAAAACCCCGCTGGATTTGGGGATGGGGAAGAGGGGTCGGAGGCCTCCGGGATGTCCCTATTAGGGCATAGACACAGGAGGTTGGAGGGGGCAGCCGAAAAGCTGTGCCCAGAGAGATGGCGGGCTGATTTATGAGCAGTGTCCTCCTCCAGGGCCCATTTCGGTACCCCGCTCCAGCCTCAAAGACGGTTTGAATGTCACCCAGCGCCACGGCACCCGTGGCCACACATCCTCTTGGATCCCCTGCTATAAATAGCCCCAGCCTGCAGCTGACCATGGTGAGAGTGAGCAGCGACTCAGGGCACCATGGAGCAAAAGCCACAGGGCAGCTCCCTGTGCTGGCGATGCTCAGCCCTTCACCAAAATTGTGGGGGAAGACGGTGGGCACCCTGGTGATCTGGGCTCAGGGACTTTGCTCAGGTGAAGGGGAGCAACCTTCATTTGGAGAACATGGTTGTCTTCTCCCTTCCACCAAATGCATGTTCCCAGGCCTCTTCCAAAACCCTCCAGAAAGACATTCTCCACCAACCATCACAGTATCACAGCCGCTTCCTCCAAAGGATGTCCCCTACAGCAGTGTATACCCAGACCTTCCCTTCAGATCTTCATCAAGGAACAGCAACCTGCAATTACTGCAACCTTAATCTCCCTGCAGCCACCTGGCCTGACGTCTTTAGGGGGTGCTCCACGTTATGAAGGAAACACACAGTTTTACCACTTTGAAATAAAGGTGGGGATGCATGTTCAGGGCTCTTGCTTACAGAGGATGCTGCCTGAGTTGGGTAGAGCACTGATCCGTGTTTACACATGTACGGATTATGCATCAGAGCATTGGTCTGACCAGTTCTGGTGTCCCATCTCCTGGCTCAGGCCACGGCCATCCATGTTAGAGCACCTGAGAGCAGCTGATACCCAATAAGGCAGCAAGAGATGGACACCTGTTGTGATCTCTCTAGACATCTGCAAGCAGGCAGTAGTGGGAGAAGTTGCTTTCTGTTCCCTATTATGTGGATTTGTCTGTGCCTTTACTGGAAAAAGGGAGGAAGCCTGTGGGATCAGCAGATTTAGGGAACATTGTCAGTCACTCTCTGCACTGAAGCAGTTGTGTAGACCAGCAAAAGGTTCCTCAGAGTCAAAGCTTGAGGCTCTGGCTGTGCTGTGACCAGAAGCAAAATACAGAAAGACCAAGGGAAGAAGACTGCCCAGTCATTAAACACATTTGACCTAACTCCAAACTTACGGGCTACTTATATCTATGTTAGTCATGTGCCAGACAAAACCCAGGCAGTTTGATCCCAATAGTTCTTGACTGCTGCAGGCAGGAGGTGGTTAGAGTTTCTTGGGGGTGTTTGAAGAAGCTCAGAAATGTGCCTTCATCACGTGAGGCTGCAACACCTGCTACAGACAAGTGGTTGGGCACGAGTGGGGAGTGAGAGATGTTTGCAAAAGAGGAGGCTTTGATCAGGAGTAGAATATGCAAACGTGCAGCGTATGCAAGGTAGCTCTTCAGGGGTGTGTGTGTGAGCATGGGAGCTTGCTGGGAAAGAGTAGATGTGTCTAGAAAATGTGGATGATGGGATAAAAGCCTCTTTGTGTGAGACTGTGGGAGTGTGCACTTCATTATGTCTCAGGAGGCAAAAAACAGAATCACAGCACGGTTGAGGTTGGAAGGTACCTCCAGAGGTCGTCTGGTCCAGCCTCCCCGCTCAAGCAGAGCCACTGAGAACAGGTTGCCCAGGTCCATGTCAGATGGCTTTTGAACATCTCCAGGAGGGGAACTCCACAACCTCTCCTGTAGGCATGTTTGGAGATGTCCCTCTGAAGAGGCTCACCCCCAGAGAAGATGGCTGTGTATAGATGAGAGTGCGTACAGACAGTGTGTGTGTAGATGAGAGCGCGCGTGTGTGCAGTGTGTATGTGTGGCTGCGGGGAGGGAGCTGCGAGCTCTGCGGGCAGCCTGCCCCCTTCGCTGGGGATTTTGCGCTGATGAGATAAGGAAGGCAAGTGGTACAGGCTGTGCTCATCTGCAGAGTGCTGGGGTCCTGCGCTGCTGAAATCTTTCTGCAACATGAGACTCGGTGCAACTCTTTCCACTGCGGCAGCACCCGGGGGCAGGGGACCTTTGCAGGGTGCCAGTGCCTACGGTGGCGTTTTCAAGTGCCAGCTATGTGGGGGCTGGACCTTGCTCCTGCCCTTGCTGTTTTCCAGGGGGGCAGGCGAGTCTGACCAGTGCCTAGGTGTGCACACAATCTCATACCTACATTTGAACCCCATCAGGCAGCAAAATATAGAGTATGCCAGAGGCACAGCAGCTTGGCTGGTTGCCCCCTCCTCATTACAGTACCAAGCATTTATATATCCCCTTACAGTATTTTCTAATTCCATAATGCCAGCAGGATTTGAATGCAGATAATGTTTCTAATCTTGACAATCCTTTTGGCTCAGAACCTGGGGATGGAGGTGGCTGTAATGTAAGAACACAGCTCCTCCTCCTCCACCGCCTCCTCTTCCCCCTCCTACTTCTTCTTCTCCTCCTCCTCCTCCCTTTAAATTCATATTGCTTGAAGTCTTGTCCAGCCAGAGCCCCTACCTTTGTGTCAGCCTCTATAGTGAGTAATTTAGTTTTAACTGCTGCATGGGGAGATGGAAGGGAGAAACTGCCCCAGAAGAACTGGACCTAACTGGTCGTGCAATCCCTGAGGTACAGCAGGAGTTTTGGGACAGGCAGAACTCACTTAGAGCGTGAGCAAAGATGACAGGGGCTTGTAAGTTCACATCCCACACACATTTTGCAGCCTTTCTCTCATGTGCATGAAGCCGGTGCAGTGTACACTTTCTAGCCATGGAATCACAAGCTGTGTCCTGTGCATCCTCAGGAACAGGAGGTGTGAGTTTGGGTGCACTCCTCCATTCTCCCACTTCCCTCAGGTAATAGCCCCACTTTCATTTGGGTAAGCGTCAAGGACTGCATGGCCCTCTGGTATCTGTGAGAGGTACCAGCCCAAAGTGAAGCCTGAGGACCATTAAGTAAGCAAGCACCACCTCATCTTGGATGGTCTCAACAGGTATTGGCAATCTGAATAATGGGGATGGAAAGAAACAACTCCCTGCCGGAACATCTCAGCTTCATACCTACCATACCTATCTGAAATTAGGTATGGTGATGGGAAGCTTTCAGGAGATTTAGTAAGACTCACGGGGTCCTTTTGAAATCCTAGGTTATAGAGCAGCAGAAGTGTCACCATTATAAAGGTGACAGGCTGTCTGACCACAGTCCTATTTCAGCTGCAGACAACAGTGATTGTGCCAAATCTTGCTTTTGGTGTTGGTTTTGCTGTCAAATGGCAGAAGAAAATCCAGCAGAGAGGGTTACAAATGGGGGTGGATGGGGCTGATGTCCCAGCATGGTCAGTTTTTCATTGTGGAAGGACATTATGGCTTTCTGGCCTGGATTTTTGTTCTCACCTTACTAGAACCCGTCTGGAGGTCCTACAGATAGCAAGGCTCATCTTCCCCAGCCACCTAGACACACACATCTGGGTCTCTGTGAGAACTGTTGGGTGTAAGCTTTTCCTAAGCACGGGAAGATTTCTGTTTCCCAAGCTGGTATCAGTGGAAGCAGTAAATTCAAGCAATGCAAGGAGGAGAGGAACAGGAGATGATAAGGGAAGGTCCCTCTAGCAATGCATCCTCCTTTCCACTTCTCTGCTGTTCCTCCCCTGTTCTCTTTAACGCTGCAGTATATGTTGATGGTCAGAACCTGGTTGTTGTGAAGATGCTGATGCTGATGCTGTTGATGACTTTATAACTCAAAACATTAGTATTTTTTACTTTCAGAAACAGGAGGAGATGGCAAGAATCTAGTCTATGTCCCCAGTGACTTTGAAGCCTTATGCAGGACTCTGCTTCCCGGTTTTTCAAGCCAGTCTGAAGGAGAGCAGAGGGATCTCTCTCCTTCCTAATGTTGTGCTGTCCCCTGCAGCATCCCCGTGCATCCCTCAGCAGCAAAGTTTCAGGTCTCTGCATAATTCAGGCTGGCGAATGACAGGTCCTGAAGCATCGTGGTGGTCAAAGAGAAGGGGCAGAAGCCTGCTGAGCAGTTGCTGCTGCAGGAGCTGGCAGCAGGGCTGGGAGAGAGCTAGTGCGTCCCACCTTCCTGCCCTTTTCCACCACTGGAGCTGCCTGCAGAGGCTGTTTATTGGCGAACCTGCCCTCTCAGGGGGTCGCTGATTCTCTGACTAAAAGGCAAGTCCCCAAATATGGAACACCCAAAGGTCACTCCTGTGGAGGCCCTGCACGGGAGGTGGCTTTCACAGGTAGCACTCCAAGAACGCTGCCCCAGGCCTTTAATTGCCATGCGGCCACTCAGCCCGGCCAGGCATATGATGTGCTCTTTGGCCGCCTCCCTAAAGGTTTCACATAGCTAGGGCAGTATTTTTATCCGCACCCAGGCATCCCTAATTTTAGCCAGCTGTAAGCCACAGCGCAGCCCCCAAGGTACCCGGGGATGATGGCAGTGGCACCGAGCGCCCACGGGGCAGGGGCCACCTGCCGCTGCTGCCAGCCAGCCCCTGCTGGCACCGCTTCACAGGGTGTTGTGCCGGCTCAGCAGGGCGCCTTGCACGCTGAGGACGGAGCGGGGCGTGCGGACGTGCATGTGCTGACCCCGGCTCTGCTGGTGGTGGGTCTGGATCAGTGCCCGGGGGCCACCCCGCTGAGCCCCCTGTGGCAAAATGGAGACAGGAGGGGTGATATGGGGGCCATCCTCCATGAAAGTGAATTGGTCACTGCCTTGTTATCAGCGAGGCTGCTTTGAAAGCGAAGGCTGGATGCCGCTGTGAAGCCTATGCAGAGCACCAGCTGGCTCCTTTCAGTGCGTGCTGTAGGAGGGAAGTGTGCTCAATGCACAGCCCCTTCCCCTCCTCAGGACATTGCCCTGGGGTGTTTCCACACCTCTGGCTCCCAGGAACAAGCCAGCTTTCTCGAGTTTCCGACCAAGAGGGTATAAGCCAACACCTCTGGAACCCAGGGTGCTGCAGGAGGGAGCTGGAAGCTCCTGCCCTGAATCTGCGGGAAGCACTGGCACAGGAGCCTGGGGGAGCAGAAGGGCCCATGGTGCAAGGAAGGACTGTCAACCAAGGAGCAGTGAGAAACAAGCACCGAGGGAAGCATTCAAAGCAAGCATCCCCTTACGCAGGGTTCGAGGTGTCAGAGATCTGCTAGCTGGCCAGAGCCCGTCTGCTGCCAGGGCAGGACCGAGTTCCCAGAAAGAGGAGGTATCATGTACTGCAGCTGGCCTGTGCCAGCGCCGCGCCAGAAAGTGCGCAGGAATGAGCCCCATCAGCAGAGCCCAGGAGCCAGTGTTAGCTGTCCCAGGGCGCCGGTGAGGGGGGACAGCATCGAATCTGCAGCCACCAGCAGGGAACGGAGAGCTGCTTGTTCTATTTCCTCGGGCAAGGTTTTCTATCTTCTATGTAGGTAAATCCCAGTGTGCAAAGAACATAAAGAAAGGAGAACGTGGCCCTTGCTAAGTCACTTCTTTCCTAGGCCACCGATTCCTTGCCTGGGTGCCTGTTTTTTAAGGACAGAGGCCTCAAAAGGACATCTTTAGTCACCAGACCTTGGACCAGGTTGCTCCACCTCTGTCATAAACTGGCCAGTGTCCTCTTAAAACTCACTGGGCTGTTCTCCCCTTGACTCCTTCCTCTGGTGATTAGGAGCTTCCTAGTTTCCAGACTTGGTTTATTCATAGCCCATTTGTCCTCAGGCTTTGTGCTTAAATAGCTCCCCTCCCTCTTGGGAGTTTAAAGAAAATTATTATATCTACTTTCCTTTCTACCCACCAGTGAACCTCAGGCATGAATGAAGGGCAGTTGCAGGCTTTGATTAGCTTGGTTTTAGATGAAGGGCACTGGCAGGCTGAGCTGTAGAGCAAGGTCAATGTGAGCTAGCGCAGTGTGGACTGCGGTACCCGCTCTGCCTCACAGGGCAACAGCTGCCCCAGCTGCAGGCAGGCTCCTGAGAAATGCCAAGGTCTGGGGCAGAGAACGCAAAATGATGATGATAAACACCACACATGTCCAGTGTGTAGGTGAACGTGAGCTCAGACTAGTCCTTTTGAGGCCCCCACTTACAATGCACTAGGACAGGGCAAAGGAGTCTTATTATACAAGACTGGGATCCTGCCTCCTGGGAATTAGGAATGCAGTGGAAACCCCCACAGGCACTTTCTTGGGAACCTGACTGGTCTGGCAGGATGGTTGAGACCTAGGAGGATGAGTTTTTCAAAGTTTTTCCTCATCTCTTAGGCACTTCCATTTCTGGAAGGAGTCTCCTAATGGCTTAAGGTCTTGCATGGCACCTACAGAGGCTCTCTGCTCTCCAGCTGGAAGGTAAGAAGAGATCCATATGCCAGGGCTGAGAAAGCCTGCAAAGCCCAAGCAGACTTGGCTTTACATTGTGTCAGCAGGTGAGCCCAAGCTCACAGGGGTCTGCCATGTCTCCAGGTGATATATGCATAACTTTGCTGTTCTTTGGATGAAATCAACTTAATTTTCTTTAGACGCTGGGATTACAGCTGTCCTTTGCTCTAAGAACTGTTGTCAGCACACCCCTCTCCGATCATACATGAGTAGCTATGAATGGTGACTTCCAAAGAGTGGCATGGCAGTGGAAGTGAGGTCTTATGCTAGAAGCTGCTCACATAGCCAGTCCAAATTCATTTATGGGAACTGATGGAGGGGCTTCAAGGAAAGAAACTAGGCAACAAGGTGAAGTAGTCTTGGAAATTGTTTCTACCACTGTTACATAGAAGGACCAAATCACCTACTTGTCCCTGATGTCAATGTGCCCATCTACAAAATGGGGAGCTCTCTTTAACTTGCTATTGTGGCTGGCATGTCAGTGAGTGAAATCCTCCTAGTGCAGCTGCTAAAAATCAGTGCTCTTTCTTGGCTGGCTGCTGATGAACCGAGACCTACTTATATAGTCTCAAAGGGCAAAGTAATCAGAGCACACTTTTTCCTTTTCTCTCCCTTCCTTCCTTACTTTTTTNCCAGTGCTTTAGTAGCTATGGAAACCAAAGCACCTCTTTTATTAGAGGTATGTACAAGGTATTCATGCTGTAGGCTCCTGCATGTACATCTCCAGCCAGGTGTGCCTTGTCCCTCACCTTGAGGACTTGCTCTGTAGGGACACAGGGACCAGACAGTTTCTGTGCCACTCAATGAATATGTCGTGTGTAACAAGTCTAACCATCCAAGGAAATTGTTATGAGGTATTGTCTCATGAACACATGCATTTTCAAAGAAAAAGGCTGAAATCTGAGTCTGTGAAACAGAAAGTGGTTGGGTTTATATTCTCCTGTATTTTGTCTAGAAATGGGGATAAACTAGCATCTCAGCTCCTGCTTCCTGTGAATTTCTGGGATAAACTGCACAGACTTAAACTAGTAAACTTTTTTCTGTGTTGGATCAGAAGCGGAGAAGGTCTTTTTGCTACATATGATATGTCTCTGAACTTTCACAGGAGCCATCTGCTCTAAAGAGATGTCAAGACCGTGTGGGTGGAACTGCCCCCAAACCAGATGAATCTTCATCTTTTTTTCCATTCTCAGCTGAAAGCTCATGCGCGCAGCTGCAGAAGTGTCAACACATGAAAGTAAATCCTTGCTTTTAAGTGAATTAGACCTTATACCCACTTTAACCCTGGTCTTTTATTGAACTCAAAATCTATCTTTCCCTCTTACAACACAAGTAGGTACTGACTGTGCTTGGGCACTGGGAGAGAGATGCAATGTGATCTCATGGACTCATATCACCAGGTTCATAGGAGGAATTTTTCCTTGTGTTGCAGAATTGGCCAAATACATCACGGAGTTTCACTTTGTTCTGCCATTTATCGCCAGAGGCCAGGCAGATGCTAGAGCTGATCCGGAGAGGGGAGCACCACATCCCTCTTGTCTTACCTCTGATCAGACTGGTTTGTGCTAGGGCAGTTCTCTGTGGAATTTCAGCCCAGGGACACTGTTGCATGGAGGGGCCTAAAATATTTGGGCTTGACTGATTTCTTTTTTTAAGATATATGTATATGCACACAAATGACAAGGGAAGAATGAGCCAGGGGAGCTAGGACTGAGTGAGTTTCAGTGGAGGAGAGGGTAATGGGGATGCTGGTCTGCATTGCAGGCAGCCTGCTCTGCACTAAGACAACCTCAGTTGCTGGAGAGAGCTTCTCATGTGCAAAAGGAAAGCCCCTAACCCCGGCTCTCATTATCCTTGTTACATGACTCCTAGAGACAGAGGCTGGCCCACTGGAAAGTAAAGCTATCCCAATATTTAGGAAGGGTTCAGAGATGAGAGAGAGATGGGAGAAGGTCTGAGAAGTGGCAGTATGAGACAGGAGAAAATATGGTAAGGGAGCTACTGAGAAGAAGAATAACAGAAGAGGTATTTCTAAGCTTCAGTGATTTGTTCTTGTCCTCTTTTGCTTTTTTTTCCATTAAAGCTGAGAGATTTTAGGACAAGTAGCTTTTTTTCTTACTTTGTTAAATCTGCATGTGAAGCTTTGTGTCTGGCTGTGTCATCTGCTTCTTCACTCACGGGGCATGCAGGGCTCTTAGAAACATCGCCACAGAGTAGGATCAGCTACTGCTAACTTCAGGACTACCTGGTCCAGCCTCTGGCATTGTCCTGAGTAGAGGCTTTTCCGCCCCTTAGCCTGAGCAGCGAAGCTGCCATGCTCATGCAGGCCATGCCATCTCTGCCCTAGATTGCTGGTGTGTTACAAACCCTCCCCAATCTTTTTCCACCGTGGCCACTCAGCAGTAGGCAGCTGCATCTCCAACCATTGCTTTGACTGTTTTCCTGATGGACTAACCCAACAACCCCAGCTTTCCCACCCTGGCCTGAGGGGCTGACACTGCCATCCTTGGAGCTGCTGCCATTTGCAAAGGATGGTCCAAAAAAGCTGCTGCTGATGTTCCCACAGGGGCTCGGTTGTCCCCAGGCCCTGTCCTCACCAGGCAACACCTAGCAGAGTAGGTGGCAGGAACTGCCAGGGCAGCTGATAGTCTTCATCTTCATTGGGCTGTGTGGGAATCCAATGATAGATCCCAGTATGACCCAGTGCAGGGAGCTGAAGACCCTGTGTACTGCCCCACTGTAATATCAGTGTAATGATGGCATCCCTTTTCTGGTGATATCTGGTGTGCATCCAGAGCTTTTGACAGTTTCAGTCAGTCCTGCATGCTGGGCTTTTGTCACGGGAACAAAATGTTTCCTATCATATCACTTTCTCCTCATCCTGCTGTTTGTAGTTATAGTTTGATCAAGTTCTTAAGTATGTGCTGTCAGGTTTTCAGCCAGATTCCCTAAGGAAATGAGACGCTTGTGATTCTCTTCTCTCTGCCCTCTTGGTTTGCCTCCCCAAATAATTTTTCAAGCTCTTGGCCCTCTTCAGCCAAATTTTCCAGAGGCAGGGATCTCTGACATAATTAAGTCATTGCAAGCTTCATGAAGATTGGTGACTTGGAAAGGAAGAGACCGCAGTGCCCTGAAATAAAGAAGTGCTGTCATGTGAGCTCAAGCCCCGTTAGCTACCAGAGGACCCAGGGGCTCCTCACACATGCAAGAAGCCTCCATCAGACCTGGTTGCTGACCACAAGCCACATGTTTCAATGAAACCACACCTGACTGTGTTTTGGATGAAGGCTCCCTGTTATTCCTAATGATGGAGATCATTGACATTTTATGGAAGGGAGACTAAGGACACAGTGTTTTCCAGGCTGTGGAAGCATCACATCTTGCTGTGAGTCAGCAGTTAAATCCTCAATACAGTAAGGTGAAAAAACATGAGATGCTCCAGAAAGTCATGCTACCACAGGCAGGGGAGATTGAGAGTGCACCGCACAAAACTTATGGCTTGAGGTAAGGGAGGTTAGGCATTGAATGCTCTCACCAGAGGGAGCAGGTTAATACGTGGCTTGCTGCAATGGTTGAGTTAATACAGAAATTGGGAGCACCAACACCTCCCTGGGCTGTGTCTTGTGCAGGATTTTCTCTGTGGCCTTCTGGGACCCTCTCCCAGTCTGATTCCCTCGGGGGACAGAGGTAAAGGAGTGCTTAGTCTGTAGATCACTGCTGTGTGTGGGCTGTGAGATTGCTGCTGTTCCCAGTCCAGGGGAGACTGTGAAACTTCGAGACATGCACTGAATCAACATTGCAAGTGCTGGGGAAGCTTTGAGGTCAAAGCCACAAATGCAGGGTGTTCTGTGGCACAGTTAGCTCGTAGCTGAGCATTAGTGGACTGGAGCACTACAATTATGCAGTCTGCTGCGGATCTAATCCTCGATCTCTTGCCCAAGGTCACATAAGAAGTCCACGGCAGAGAGGCAATTGGAAACCAAATCACCAGAGTCCTAAGTTAATGTATTCAACACTGAATCAAGCCCTGCAAAATAAAAGCTTTAACCCATATTGCGTTGTAGCCATTGCACCCTTGATATGGTTGATTGTTAACATGGGTATAGGTGTCATGGGGAGTACAACCAACAGTGCAGAGTCGATACCTGCTTCTGTCAGGTTTCTATAAATATGCACTTAGTAAATGCTTGCCATCTATCTAGCACAAAATAGCTATCCTATTAAATAACAATGCAATTATACTACCAACCATGAACTTTTCAGCAGGAGTTCCAGGGTTATTTTTCCTTTGCCAAATGTTATTTGATCACTCACCTGGAGCAAGTAACTGTTTCCTGACAGGTGAGTAAAATCTGGTTAGTTTTTGAATCTTTCTTGCTGTGAAGCTTGCTCAGGAGGTCAGTAGACCTTGAACTTGGCCTCGGACTTTTTCAGGTCCTAGTCCTCTGCAAGTATATTTTCTAATTCACATTTACTATACTTACAGGGGTGCAATGCATTTTTTTCTGGGTCTGACAAAGCCTATGTGTTTCTTCTGCAGTTCTCACTTTCTTTCCAAGTGTGCCTTTTATCTGAGGGAATATTTCTAAGCCCCTGGTAGGAAATCAACACCTAACCATCGAGGTTTACTGCTGTATAATTCCCTAGATTACAGCCACACTACAACAAAGAATGCTATGAATCTATTTTGCAATTTTAACGTGATTTATTTTACTGAGGATTAATTAATCATTCTTTCACCAAAGAATTAGCAACACTATTTTTCCAGCACAGAAGTGAATGGTTGTATTAACAAGCAGCTACAGACTTATTCCAAGTAGGCAACGAAGTGTCAGAAAAACAAAAAGGGATTTAATGCTGCACCAACAGTTATCTTTTGAGATGGGGGACTGGGACACCCGTTTGCAGCACAGTTTGGTAGGGCTTCTTGCCTGATGGCTTCCAGTGGGATAGGAAACAGGAATGATTCCAGAATAGAAGGGGGTACTGGCTTGCATAGAAGAAGGGACCTAAAAATTTCACTCTGTGTACTCAGACCTGTGCCGAGATATGGAAAAGCTCAGCTGAGCTGAGTTCATGCTGCTGAGGTTTGCAAGGTTACTGATTTTCCTGGGTTTCTGACACACAATCCAGAAAGGCTATTTCCCAGCAAACAACTCAGAAGAGCAAAACAGAGGCTTTTCCCTGTGCTTCACGGAGCTCAGGGGCTAACTCAAATCCAGTTAAACAAACCCAAAGCTTTGGGTGACCCCCCCAGACCCTCTGACTTCCCTGTTCCGTGGCTCCTCTGCACAGCTCCAAACGCACTCTGGCATTGACCCGGCACGGACACGCAGCGGCGCTTACCTCCAGGACCATCTCCGTCATCTGGAACTGCTTCTGAGAGACCTTGTCAGAGCTCACGGGCTCATGGAAGAGCAGGCAGAGCATGTCGTACTTCTTCAGGGCCTGCTTGTAGTTCTTCTCGTTCAGGTCGATCACTCGGTCTTTCCCATCATAGGTAGGGAAATTCAGTCCCTCTTCTGCCTTGCAGCAGAAAAGCAGGCAAAAACCTGCCAGAATCCAGCAAGTCACCTTCATAGGGGAACCCTTGGAGTGCAGCGGAAGGCAGGTAATGGTCTCTCTCCTTCTCAGTTTGGAAAGAGAAGGAGGCCAAGGGCTCCAGGGGAAGTTTGAACCGAGTTTCTCTTTCCGCTGCCTTCCTAGTGTTCAGTCCAAACTCTGCAAGGCTGTTGGGAAGCAGCAAACTTTGCTGTCCTGGGCTCACAACAAAGAGACAGACAGGAGAAGCTGTCAGGCCAAGCCCTGGATACCTTACATAGCTGTGTCCGGCTCCCGTGTCATTAGGAACTCCATTTTTAGGAAGCAGTTGTTTCAGGCTAAAAATAAACCCTGCAATGAATAAAAAGGACAGATATGACACCATTGAGGGACTTGCTGGCACTCTGCATCATCTGAGAGCGAGGGAGTGAGTGAGAGGGAGTGCGGGAGAGGGTGGAGGATGCCGATGCTGGGAGGACACAGGCAGGTTTTGGGAAGGGACGGGCTACATTTATACAGAGAGCCAAGGCACAATCCATCCTACTAGGGCTTAGCAAAAATAGAAGATATTGACTGCATTTTGTAACAAAGGTATCTCTCTTTCTAACCACTTGGGCATTGCAGTGATTAGGCTGTGGGTAACAGAGCTCCGATTAAACCATTTCAGAGATTCATCGGCACCACTAGAGGAAAAGTCACTTTTCCTTGGCAGCAAAGGAGGTGAGCACTAGTGGGACTCCTTCCTCCTGCTGCCTGGGGCATGGACCTGAGCTGCTTGCTGGAATTCAAGCTCTTTTCTGAAGCGCTTCCTCTGCTTGTGGGGTACCAGGAGATCTGCTGGCCCTGGGACCTGCCTCTCACAACCGTAATCCCGAAGCAGAGGGAAGCTTGCCTTGCCACCTCCCATGCCCACAGCAGTTGCCAAGTTCCAGGCGTTGCTGGCGTGCGGATAAAGCCTTATCACACTAAGGGGTTGAAGGGCAAGACCCAGGCTGGTGCCCTGGGGCAGGAGGCAGGGACCTCTGCAAGGTGGTGGACAGATGCCACCGTCACTGCTGGCCTTCCAGCCTCTGGGACCTGCTTGTTGTCCCTGAGGGTCTTTTCACACAGCTCTGCTGCATTTCCTAGCAAATGAAACGGGGAACGATGACCACCTCCCTGTTCCTGATTCGGTGGCACAGACTTTCAGCTCTACCCCTCCTCTGACCGGGGTGTCACCACTGCCCCATGATGGGCAGCAACAGGGACGAGGAGGCAGGCCAGCTGGCTGCCGGCCAGCCCCACCACCGGGGTGACGCTGATCTGCTGGGGAAGGTATTCAGAGGAGCTGGCACAGAAGAGTTTGACAGCGGGCACGGGTCTCACCCGTGCCGAAGCGATGTGCAGACACATGGCCTCAACAGGCCTCCTCCTTGCATGTTGCTCCATTACAGCCTTGCTCCATCCACATCAGTGAGGAGGTGATATCCCTGCTTGGTGCATGCAGCTCTCACCCTGACCAGCTGGTCCCATTTAATTGTATGCCCAGGGTATTTCGATGTTTGTGTGGGGTAAAAGGTGAGCGCTACCTAGCAATTATACCTCTCTTCTGGGTGACGTAGGAGCATGCTTCCCCCACAGATGTCATTTCCAACATAGCCCATGACACATGGGTTGAAACTCTACGGGCAACAGTTTTGAAGTCTGTCATATTTCCAAAACTCTTAATTTCTGGTCTTGCCTTTTCAGGAGTTTAACATTTGTTTGCAACTTGATGTCTTAATGATGAAACACAAGCAATCTGGGTAGAAGCCAGAGCAAGACAGCCTCTGCAATTCACTCCACACTGAGGCATTCTTCAGGGGCAATCATTTTCAGAGGGAGACATGACAAACCTGGATAAGTCTGATTGCTTTTATTGGGAGATGCAGGCTCATGTCACAGTGGGTGACAATGGATGGGCTTTTGCTGAACATTTGGGCTGTAAAGCACAGAACCAAGCTTGTAGGATGATCAGGCCCACACCATGTTGTTCGGTTGCCTTTGAAGGATTCCATGCATTCGGGGTGCAGGAATAGGCTGTCATTGCCATCAGAGTGTGTTTTAAAGCAGGCACACATCAGACGGTGCTGTAAAAATGAAATGTTCACAGCTATTTCAAAATCAGCTTCCCAGGCTCCTGCCCTTCTTTTATTTTTGGAGATCTACAGCAATTGCTCCACTTTCGTGTCACTCAAGCTATTTTTGACATACTTTCTCTCTAGTCCGAATAACTTTTTCATTTGCCTAAAAATAGATGCAATCCAATTTTCATTTTCTCCTCTTTTTGCTGTCAAAAAAAGGAACAAATGGCTTTTTATTGACAAGAAGTGTTCCTTTGCTAGCCCCAGTCCCATCTATTGTCTGTCTGTGGCATGAGTAGCAGAGGTCCGTGACTGTTGGGCTTCATCTCTGCCTTGAAGGCAATTCCTCCAGCTGAACAGCATGGTGCTGGTCAACACAGAGTCCATCTCTTTGTCTCTCTGCTCAGACACTCAGTGGGACTGTTAGTGCTAAATCCAGTGGGCATTTACTGTGGTTTTTAGTTGTAACTGCATCCATTTGAAATTCAGGGTATCTTGTTCACTAAGTCAGAAGTGGTTTAAATGTCTGTACACTTCCCAGGAGACAGAATTTTTGTGTTTGACTTGGAAAAGGATGAACCTGTGAAGACAGTCAGGATAAATTCCTCAAAATCTGAACAACCATCTCAATCATCTGAATTTCTTAATTCCAATGAAGTGGAACTCTAGTCAAATCAGATGTTCTCATTGTAACCCTGCCAATACAGATCTGCAATTCCAGATTCACTTATTTTGGGATAGTCACAACAAAGGTTAAATGCTGCTCTGTCTCCTGGGGCCTATAGGATGCCAGTAGCAGAGCTGGGACTGGAACTGAATCTCCCGCAACCTAGCAAAGGCCCGAAGTGTTGTGTCTTTTTCTTCATCATTGCTCTGGGTCCTGATAGCAGCACACTGAAGCGTGCCCCTCTCGGCCCCAGAAGCAAACCTCCTTGGCAGTTCAGGGCTGTCCATCCGAGCTCAGATAGTGTTTTAGACTGGGGATTCTGGGGCAGAAAAGAAAAAGCACAGGGTGTAGACCTCGTGGATTTGGGCAACCTGGGTTTTGTTAGACAACCTGTTTCTACTGGACACAGATGTAATGTTTCTCTGTGTGCCAGATCCTCCCCTGTAGGATAGGAGTAATAGCAGCTCCCTGTTGGAGGGGAGGATGAGAAGCGCAAACAGCCCCTCTGTGAAATCTTGGATTTTGCACTTGCAGGATCACTGCAAATACTTTGTGCTATCTTTCTGCATAGTGCAAGGTCTTCCTGATCCCATTTAGCTGCCCATGGGTGCAACACATTTGTTTCTGTGGCCAGTACCATGCAAGGGAATGACATAGTCAGCACTGTGTCCTGGGACGCCTGCCCTCTAGCTCGGATAGCTCATTCCCTGGCACAGATGGCCTCCATTAGTTTCTGATAAAAGTTGACTGCAAGGCCCAACCTCCTGACTCTGAATCCTTAGCCAAACACTTCAGCTGTTCTGCTACCACATCTCCTAGTTTTGTGTCCTGCCTTGAGAAATCGTGACAGTGCTCTTCCCCAGCTAACCATCCCAGAGCTGTCCACCTGAAAGCTCTCTGAGAAATGAGCTGATAGGGCTCTATGCTCGTATACCTGGGATGGTGCCCACACCATTCAAACAGCTTGCAGAATTGGCCCCAAAATTTCAAGCAAAGAAAGGGAGAATTAAGGGAAAAGGTTACTGTGGTTTTATCCACTCTTCTAGGCTCTTTGCGGTGTATTCATTCAACAAAATCCTAGCTCCAGGGAATCAGGTTGCAAAACCGCCCCTGACGTTCACCGAAGTAGGACTTTCCTTTGTTCCTCTGAATTCTGTGAGGATAGGTAGCCAGCAACAGTAGTAGAATGGAAGTGCTCAGAGCAGGACAGTCCTAGCCCTTCACTTCAGGCTTACAGAAATGCAGGGTGCCTGCTTGGGGAAAGCCGGAGAGAAACAGAAATCTCCTTGATGATTTCTGTTTCCTACTTGTACTAGAAATTAGGAATCTACACTTGCTGCTCCTCCCTCCTGGCTGCTCTGGCCCCATGCATGCTGCTGCTCTCACCTTCATCGCCCTCTGCAGCTCCCCAGCCACTGCTGATCCAAATGCTCTGGTGAGCCTTTTTCCAGGGCTTCGGGATTTAAGGTTCAGCTTTAGCTAATCTCTTTGCAAGCCTCTAAGACCCCGTGTGTTTTGCAAGATAGGAGTATTCAGAAAATATGGCTTTTGCCACCAGCTAGCCAAGCAAGGTCACAGCTTGTAATAATTTGCAGAGTGCTGCTGTCATTAAGGTGGGAGCCTCTGAGATGCACTGACCCTTTCTAAGGAGACAGAGGGGATCACCATCATCTCAAGGAGAGCTCTGAAGTGTGAGAAACCTAGTTCTCTCTCCCTTCCCTTCAGCCCTGCTGAAAGGCCTGAAAGGTGACAAGCCTTTCATGGTGCTTACGCTGCCTGTATGCCAATGCAGTCATGTCAGTGTCAGCAAGTACAAGGCAGAAAAGTTGGATCACTCTTGTTCCTCTTTTAAACCGCCAGAGATCTTTGCAAACAGCACCTAGTGACACTCTGTGTGTTTTAGCTGAGGTGTCCTGAGACCTGCAGCGTGATGAGAAGATGCTATAAACCTTTGTGTCTTCTGACATGCTTTTTTTGACAAGGAAAATAAAATACAGTGCAGACAAAACTACATGGAAGTTGTAAAGGAAAGGTCAATGAGCTGACTCACCCCGAGCCGCTTAGGGTCTCTGTTCACTGACATTTCAAAAAAGTCTTTTCTCTGTTGGACGACATGTCCCCCGCAGCAAAGTTGCTCTGTGCCACCTTATGGGGGTGGTTGCACCTCTCGGTCATTGGGAACACAGCTGGCACCTGTGTCTTACAGAGGTCAGAAACTAGTTTTGAAGGTGTCCTGATCCAAACCAGGACTGTCCCAGAAGGACTGGGGCAGTTACCTCCTAATGGGTTGATAAACCACGCACAGCAAGAAGGGATTTAACTCAGATATCACCCCAGGGACAGAAGGAAATGGGCTTATTGGCATGGATGGAAATGGGCGGGAAGGAGAGCAATAAAGTGAAAATGAACAGCATAAGGAGAAATATTGGAAGGAGAAAAGACTTTTCATAAGTAATACATAAGAAATACATTTATTAAGCTCTCTGGCTGCAGGCCCCAATCATATGTGGAAAGCATACAGGGCTACACGTCGGTGTCTCATCGCTCCCTGTACTTTTGCCCGCAAAAATTCCTCTCTCCTAGGATAGAGTAGCTGGCACCCTGCCGAAAGAAGCCAGACCCAGGCTTATTCACTGTGTCACTGGTGGGGTAGGGTGCTATCACTGCAGAGCCTGTACCTGCTGTTTGCAGGGCTGGGCACAGGGGAGCTCTATGTGGGCCTGTGCAGGCCCAGTGAGCAGTGCCTGCCTGGGCCCACCACAAGGCAGCCTTATTTGGGCAAATGATTTGCCTTTGGAAGAGACTTTCTAGAAACTGTCTGGCCTTCTGGCTCTATTTAACCTGAAAATGGGGAGATTTGACTTGGCCACAGCCTGGTTAGTAAAATCCTCCACTCGCTGGTAGTCACAACAAGCTGGGGTCTGACAGGCGTCCCCTGGAGCCCTGCTGGTCTCGCTGCACAAAGCAGCCCCCGTGGAGACCCCACCACGCTGCTGCCATGGCCTCCTGGCCACCCTCTCTTCTGCAGGACCAGGGAGCAAGGAAAGGATGGGCATGTGTTTGGTGCCGGTGCTTCTCACTTTTTTTTTTTTTTTNTACACGAACTCCTAAAGTCATGCTGGTTTCAGTGCTGACTTGCATAGTAACTTCAGGCTGACTGATGAGAAGTCAATCTTTTCTCTCAGGTACCTCTAACACACCCTGCTTCAGAAAAAAACAAATGCCACGGGCTGAAAAACTCTCACCCAGGACAAGTCCCATGGCATGTCACTGCCGCTTTATGTCACCTTCCTGTGCTGTGATGTCACAGCTGATGAGTTAAAGCAGTTGCCCCTGGGACAGGCAGGGCCATAATCTGCTTCAGGAGGGAAGAGGTGGCTGTGGGTGGGAGGTGGATGTCTGAGTTTTCCACTGCTACAACTTTTCCAAAGCCATGGGTCTTTGGAAAAATCCCCCCATGCCTCTTCTCTCCATCCAGATCATGCTGCCCTGCCCAGCGGGGTCTGAGGAAGGTAAGATATTACAAGGTGCTTAGGCACCAGACCGAATGAGGCTAGTGCTTGGGGCAGGCAGGGGGGCCTGGGCCAGGCCCAGGCTCCTGAGGATTTTGTTGTGCTGGAGAGCTGGAGAAAGGTGTACAGCTACTGCTGGCCATGTCTTCAGCAGAGCTGGTTCAGAAACCTGGCCCATTCCCATGAGAGACACTGAGCTCTGGGCCACCTTCATGAAATCCAGTGCTCCAGGAGCAAACCCTGTGTGAAAGAGTGGCCCTAAGGTGGTCCTCCAGGGCTGGGGTGTGAATGGTGCAGGCTGAGCTCTGGCCCAGGGACCCCAGAAATTACTACTAATAAAGTGATTACTACTAATATAGTATTAATTTAATTATTACTAATAAAATATAAAAACCCTTCTGGAAGCCCCTAGGGCAAATACAGCCCCATCTAGCCACCTCTATCAGTCCCCTGCCTTTTTCCTGGAGGAGTTGGGATCACTGAGCTCCCTCCTTGCTTTGGCCATGCCCGATGTGTCTGAGCACACCTCCGTATCCCTGTCTGCACACACCGATGCATGCATGAACCACCAGCGCTGCTTTCACCTACCCTCTGGGCCAGGGTCTAAAACGAGGATCCTGCACCAAGCAGGGTTGGGGGGGCCAGATCTGGGGTGCCACTCAGGTTTCTCCCAGCCATGCGAGCACCAGCGTGTTTAATAATGTCCCAATGATGGGAGGTGACGGGGGTGTTTAATTTAGCGGCCGCAGACAGAGCTGTGCCCAGCAGATTCACACCTGTTGCACCGGAGTGGCAGCTTAGCTCTCCCTCGCTCCCTTCCTGCTGCGCTGCCCAGGAGCATGACGTCTGCCAGGGAAGCGCTGGCATGACCTCACTGTGCCACCAGCAACCTCATTCCTTTCGGATGATGAGCTGGACAAGCTTAGCACACTCCTGAGTTTTCTGAGGGGACAGAAAGGGTTTGCTGCTCTTGAATTTCTGCTCCGTTTCGACTTCTCTCTTCTCTAGCTGTACTTTGTGCAGTCTGGGGCAGCCTGAATCTCTCCAAAGAGTCTGCTGGCACCCCTCAGGCATGCACGTTTCTAGATGAACAGCTTTCCAGACAGTATCACTGTCTTACAGGCAGGCATCTCTGCAGCAAGGGCTCTGGGCTGAAACACATGTAGCCTTTTTTTTTTTTTAACGTCAGGCAATTTTAAAATTCAAATTCTTCTGTGTGAATAAGCCTTACTGGCAGCAAACCCACCGTGGCTATCGGTATGTAGCTGGGGTACAGTTACACGGTGTTCCCATGCATTCAGAAGTAAAGACTCAGGTATCCCTCAGATCATTAAGTCAGCCTAGAGACCAGGAGATCTGAGAAGTGTCTTGCCTGTGATATTTTTCCCTGGCATGGCAGCTTCTGGGTGCCTGTGTTCAAGCTTTTGTTTGCATCCACAAAAGAGGAGAAAGCTCCCCCAGTAAAGCTTCTCTGTTTAAAAATGGAAGCTGAAGTGGTTCAGTAGTAGCATGAATCCTGCAGTCAAGAGCAAAGGAAAGACCTGAAAATCACAAATTATGTGATGATATGGTGGAAGTTAGCAAAAAGCTGGAGACCTCACCTCAATCCCTAGGGACCCCTTGTTGAAAACTGATGTTATCTCTACCTTACTAAAAATTAGCTTCTGCCAGCAATTAAGGATGGCTGGCAGATTTGTGGCTGGAAAAAACATTTCACAGCTCCTTTAGAGTCTCTTAGAAGTTGTCAGCCATGCTTGAAGAGACACTGGCCTGTGTTGCTGAAGCGTTTCCTCCTCTAGGGATGGAGTACTTCTGAGTCGCATGGTTTTGGTGCAAGTGAGAAACCAGTGGTCACAGTGATGTTCTCCAGGTGGCGCCTGAAACCCCCAGCCACCCACCAGAAGGGAGGGAGATCTTGGTGGCCATGGCTTCAGGACTGCGCTTACCTCTCCTTTCACCTGCCACTGTAACAGTCGGGAGAGACTGAAGAATAGCTCAATGTCAGTTCAAGGCCACCTTCCTTCCCCAGAGCAATTTCCTGAGGCTTGGCCAAACCTTCTCTAAGTCCAGACTGTACTGATTCAAAGGGGACATGCTGCACTAAAGACTTCAGCCCTGCTGTTTACTGCAACTTCCCTATTTTTTTCAAGACAAGGAAGAGAGGGTGGAAACGTCTTTCCTGTCACATTGCAGGAAAACTCTTGTGGAGCTCCTTCTCTTAATGCTGTCAACAGGCTGTTCAGTGGGTGCAGAAACCCAGCCAGGACCATGGCTTCCATGAAGGGCTGCTGGTTTTGCTCGTATTTACGAGGCTTGGGGCGTGCCAACTTGCAGGGGCCAGCTCTGCCACTGGCACGGGGGGGTCATTCCACACATCGCACAGGCTGTTCTCCTGTTTCCAGCCCTGTGCCAAGGGGCCTCCCTCCTGCTTCAGATGGGACCTGGAGGTCGCCAGGCTGGGGGTATGGCAGAATGGACCAGGGTGGGGAACAGGGATGGGGCGAAGGCTTTGGAAAGGAGAAACAGTTTCTGGCTTCTACTGTAAGCTCTGGGAGGTGTGTGACTTTTTTCTGGTGGTGCAGGGAAAGTGTGAGCTGCTACATCCCCATGAGAGACAGGCTGTCTCCAGGCAAGTGAAGTTTTCTTCTTCAGGTGCACTCCAGCTTTCCTGCAGGCCCCCTTTAGGTACTGGAAGGCTGCTATAAGGTCTTCCCAAAACCTTCTCTCCTCCAGGCTGAAAACCCCAACTCCCTCAGCCTGTCTTCATATGAGAGGTGCTCCAGCCTTCCGATCATCCTCATGGTCCTCCTCTGGACTTATCCTAATACATCTATGTCCTTGTGCTGAGGGCCCCAGAGCTGAACACAGGACTCCAGGTGGGGTCTCACAAGAACAGAGTAGAGAGGGAGAATCACCTCCCTCGGCCTGCTGGTCATGCTTCTTTTGATGCAGCCCAGGATGCAGTTGGCTTTCTGGGCTGCAAGTGCACATTGCCGCCTCACGTTGAGTTTCTTTTCAGGTCACCTTGGAGGATGTGACAGGTCTTAGGTAAGAATTGAGGTTATATGCTGACGGTAGTTCTACAGTCTCTTTGGTCTCATAGCACTTGCACAACGTCAGGAAGCAGAACTGCAAACTCCCCTCTTCTACTTCTCTCTGGATCCACATGTCGTGGCTGCGTGCAGCTTCTGCATGCTGAAGGCTGCAACTAAGCTCCTACAAAGCTGCCCAGATTAGCAGGTGTGGGTATGCAGGGCCACGACAAAGTAACTTGATCTGGAGTTGCTAATAGTTAGTGCAGTTCGGCAAATGTCAGATGTGAAAGGAGGATCCTCTTTTCTGGTGATCTAGCACAGCAGTTTGCTCACAGTTCTTACCAGCCAGGAGGAGGAAACAAAGATAACTTAAAATCAATAAATGTAAGTGATCCCCTTTCTTCCTTGGTAAAGATCTTTTTCTCACTTTTTTTTTTTTTTTTTTTTTTTTTTTTTCCCCCATTTCAATCAAGTACAGGAGGAAACATTCCAAGGAGGATTAAGGACCTTTCCTATTACTCATGCTGTCTGGGATGTTTCAACAAAGATACAAATGCCTGCCTTGCCAACCAGTGATATCTTTTGGACTACTTATATTGCTTTTTTGTCTGAGGAAAAGCCTGTAGATTTGTTATGCCCTTTTAAAGACCAGACTCAGGTTGCAGTCATTTCTGGATGACTGTTTCATTTGCAGGTAGCAGATTCTGGGGGGCTAACCAAGCAATAAGATGTTTAAGGCTGGCCTTGTAAAGATGCAAAACTTTTTAAATTTTTTTTGCTGCTCTTACATCGCAATGATCAGAAATCATTCTGATTACTATTTGTCCAGATTAGACCCACAAAGCAGTGATTTAGGCAGCTAAATGAATCAGGATGGGGCCCGATTCAATGATGTGTTTGTTAGATGTCAAATCTGCTGAAGACCCCAAATACTTATGACTTATTTATAAGTCCTCTTGACTTCCATGTGTTGTGAACATAAACAAAAGTGTGTGGCTGAATGCCATCATTTACCCCAACAGCACACCAACAGCAACAGAACCCAGGTGACTGCACATGCCCCAAAGGGGGACACTAACTAAGAATCATCTCAGGCAGACCCTCAATGACATTAATTGAAGTGCTAATTGAAAAATCACCAGCCAAAACCCTCCAGTGGTGGAAAGCACAGATCCTGTAATGTAAAGGATTCTACAATTTCATTTTAATTTGACAGAATTGTTCAGAGAAAACAGTCAAAATATTTCTTTTGACATTTTTAATTAGAACATTTTTATTTTTATCCAAAATGTCTTTCCAGTACTTAAATTGCATCTCAGATGAGCACTGGGAGACCACTGCCTGAATACCAGGGACAGGGTGCAGGAGCATGCGAGTTTGCCCACGGTCCTCAGGCCCAGAGAGACTTCGCTTAATTGAACTCCAGTGAACTATGACCAGCTGCTATCTATAGCTACCCACTGACAGTAGGTTGGCTTTTCTTTTTGCTTGTAAATTACTGGACACAGGTGGGGAATTTATTAGCATAAGTAAAAGTTAGGAAGCAGCACTCCATCCTTCTCCCTGCTGATGCTGCCCTGCTGCAAGGTGTTGACCTTCTCTGAAGTATTAGCCTGTACAGCTCTGAACCCAGCGAAACCACTTAGACCTGTGCTTAATTTTGCATCCCATCAGGTCTGCCCTTGTGCTAAAAGTTAAACATATGGGTCATTGTTTTCCTGGATCAGAGCCCAACTCCTGAAGGTCCTTGAAGATTTGTCTAGACAGAGCTTGTCAAATGATATGGTGCAATTAATATAACAGGATTCTGATCTTTTTTCTATTTGTGACTGATTTGTGGTGGGTAGGCTGCGCTGGTCAGAAGTATGCATCCAGCCATCAATAGCTTCTCACAAACTATCGGGTATACACACATCAGTGATTTCTAATTAAAGAAGCCTCTTTTGGGGTGCCTTTTTGTAGCTGATCAAGGTTGTACCTTCTCACAGACCCAGTGCCCCCTCACAGAGATCTAAATTAGTACCCAAACTCTGAAGCTCGGGAGTGACTTTGCTTCAGCTTGGAGTTGTCAGAAGACTGTGAGCAGCTGCTGGAGGGTGACTGGGTCATCAAGCTGAGCTGGTGGCACTCATGCCACCTAGGAGGTTGGATATAGCGCCCTGCATCACCTGCGTGGTGGTCAGCCTGCCACTGCTGTCCCAAAGCTCCTTAGCTGCGTAGGCAAGATCAAAAATGATGAGTCCAAAACAAGTCGTTTAGGCTGATGTGTGAGACTGAGATGAGGCTGGAGGAAAGGCATTGGGAGTGATGGCTTGTTAGTGCTGTGGGATCCCCCCGTTATGATAACCTAAGGTCACTCAGAGGGTCCTGCTTCCTTAAACAGGAAAACAGCAAACAACTATGTGTTGCTTGTATTCCCAGAGCACCGATGGGCCCGTGTCAGAGAGCAGACATCCATGGTGCTACATGCTGAACAAACACAGGGCAGAGGGAGGTGCTGCCTTAGTTGTCACAGTAAGTGGTGAGGGACACACAGGGGAGCACGAAGAAGTGGTGTCCCAGTCAGCACACACGTAGACAGTGATTTCTGGTGACAAATCGAGATTTGTATTTTAGGTGGGCTATATCCCCTGAGATAAGGGCTGAGCTCGCCGGGCAGCCTGTGGGCACCGCTTCTGCCACCTTTTCTCACGAAGCCTGTAGGCATTATTTCATGTTTTTCTGAGATCCTCACCTTTTCACCAATTTTAGATGACATCGTCCAGCCAGTTCAAAAGTTACCCAGGACCCCAGCACGGGGAGCTGTCACACACACATCACCACAAATACANCGCGACCCGCGGAGGGGTTTTAAAGGCTTCACCGGCCGGAGCGTGAGAGAAGCCCGCTCCTCCCAGCCACAACCTTGTGCAATTCTTAGTATTATTATTGCTTGCTTTTTTTTTTTTTTTTTAATCTTTT
>VXAA01003199.1:650011-670998 GCA_013399115.1 Anseranas semipalmata
TAATTGTGTAACTGTGAGGGAGGGCTACGATTTTTGACTCATGCCAACTCAGACAGCCTGGCATCACTCCCCTTTTTTTTCGTAGACAGGGCAATGGAGATAGATAGCAGAAACCTGGGGAGAACCCACACAGCTTGCGTGACGGGGTGAGCAGCAAGGCCCACAGGCAGCTCTCCTCAAATGCTGGCAGGCACAGGTGGTGTTATCGCCCCCCCAGGATCCTCATGGTGCTGCTCTGGGGCTAAGCAGGGCACTCTGGGTTTGCAGGGCCCTTGGGGGGCCACGTGCCAGCTATTTGAATGGCAGTTGGGTGAGGAGCAGGCTAGGTGGAAAGATGCTTCTCTGTGTGCATGGGCTGCTGCTGGCAGCTGCAGTCCAGCAGCCATCCTCGCCTCCCCTATCAATATCCTTTCCCCTGAGCTGGAAAGACTGAGGGATAATTTAGTCTTTATGCGAGTTTGGACTTTGCCTGATTACCAGCTGAGCCTGATTGCATTGCTGTGCTGTCCCTCTGGGAAACAGCCCAGACAGCACGGAGGGGCTGTGGCCAGTGCTGTCACCACTGAACCCTCCTATGTCATTGTGGTCTGCACGATGGGCTGCTTGGTCTCCCCACCGGCCCCTCTGTGCACCCACCACCTGACAGCAGAGGACCAAGGTTTTCTTGAGGGCCCTAAATCACATCATACACAAGGCTTGAATGTGAATGCACAGAGCCAGCTCTTGGGAAACTGAGCTCTCGTAACTGCTGGTGACATCGAGTTGGCCCTGGAGCAAGGAGCCAGGTGGAACCCACCTGCATCTGGCCCTCTTTACTTGCCCAAGTTTCCCCTATTTTTCTTGGCTTGGCACCTAAAACCCAGTGTGCCACCAGTCCATGTCATCACTATTCTTTCTGCCTTGGTTTTCTGTGAAACTGCAGTCAAGAGCATATGGTTGGGTAGAAACTGGTTCAGGCAGCAGAGCTGAAGAAGATCCATTCAAGTTGAACACCTCAGCATCACCTATTTCAGTGACAACAGAGCGAGTGGCAGGTCGGGCAGAGGTGATGTACTGGGACCTGTTGGCAGCTAGCAGCTGCAGCCCAGCAGCCAGCCTGTCCTCCCCCATCAACAGGGGATTGCCACTTAGGAGCACTTGGATCTGACAGACACAAGATTCAGATCGCCATCCATATCACCAGTTCTCCAGAGTTCAGATGAAGGGAACTTTTGGCTTTTGGGCTTGTGTAATTTTTAAAGGTAATTAAAATATAGTGTTTTACTTGCTTTCTCCAGCTCATTTGTATTAGCTGTGATCCAAGTTTAAACATCACAGATGGATTAGAAAGGTTGTGGTCCCACATTTGTTTGGAGGGGAATTATGCAGGGAGATGGAGGGAAATAATGCACAACTAGAGCTAGGAGGAGTTTAAAAGCATCATCCCTGCCCAGCTGAGATATTTGTGTAGTAGCCTTTGTCACACAAAGGAGTTATCACAACTTCTGAAGCTCAGTGAAAACACTTGACCCTTGATTTGAACTGAGACCCCTGTCTATCGATCCCAGAAAAACTTAGGAGAGTGCTAGGAGAGAGGGCAGTCGCGCTCTGCCTGCAGCAGCTCTGACTCTGGATTGGCTCCACCTGTTTTTAGGGGCTGTCAGATGCTCTCCCTCCAGCCTCTCCACATCATCTCCCTAGCCTGTGGGTGAGTAGGGATGTATGGGTCTTCAGCTCCATCATCTTTGGAACTCCCTTTGAAATAAGTGGAGTCTTCCTCCTTGGAGATCTTCAAAAGCTGCCTGTACATGGCCCTGGGCAACCTGCTCTGGGCGTCCCTGCTTGAGCAGGGGGGTTGGACCAGATAACCTCCAGAAGTGCCTTCCCACCTCAACCACACTGTGATTCTGTGGTTCTGTGAAGCGTAGGCTGCTGTTATATTGCCTAGCAGTCCCTCTTCACCAGAGCACAAGCCCAGCCCCTATAATCACTTCTCATAGCTCCATGCTCCTCATCACCTGAGTTGACACTTTCAAGTTTTTTGACATCCCTCTGGAGCTGGAGGGCTCCAAACAGGCCAAAACATCTGGGTGCAGCCTGACCAGCACTGAGCAGAGGGGGATAATAGCTGGTCTTTATCTGCTGGCTGTCTTCCTCCTAATACAGTTCGATATAAAGGTCGCATTATTTGCAATGAGGACACTCTGCTTAGACTCCACTGTAAATTTTTCAGCCTGGTATAAACATGTACATTTACACTGATGGGAGCAATCCCTGGCCCCAAGACCCTGTGGCACTGATAGATCCCCCAAATGTTTGTTCATTTTCTGCTCCAAGCATCTAAAATGATGCAAGAGGTGGGGTACAGCAGGGTGCATCCAGCTGCTGGCACCCAAGCGAGTGTCAAGCAATGGAGCTCAAGCAGAGGTATTCTGGTGGCACCAGGACACAGCCTGGCACATACCCATCCCTCCTGTGGCACTGCAAGCTCAGGTAGCACAGCACTATCTTGTATTGAGGCACAGATGGTCTGGAAGAGACTCTTGTACGTGATGGTGCAAAGCATTAGATGCATTTTTGTGACAACTTTACTAGACCAAAGAGCTGTTTATTCAGCATGCTGTTTCCAAGCTTGGCTGGCAGCAGCAGCCTAAGGAAAGGTATAGGCACCAGGAGTAGGATCACTTTGCACTTGTCAAGCTCACCTTATAGCTTTGGCACATCTCAGAAATACCCACGATGAGGAGTTTGATCAGTCCTCCTAGGACACAGCATACCTGAAGCAGGATGGCTCACAGACCAAGCTGTTTGCTGTCCTTGCAGCTGCATGTGAGCTGCTTTTGATTGTACACCAGCATTTTCCCCCGCAAGTAATTTAAAACAGGAACATCTCCAAGTTATTGAAATGCTCCGTTTCAATATTTCATTGTAAAGCAGCTTGTCATTTAGGAATTTGTTTCTAAGGTGAAACAAAATATTTTCATTGAGCTGAAACTAGTTTTTTGCAAAGCGTTTTTGTTATACGTGAAACTTCAAGTTGCTTTGGAGAGAAAGGAAAGGTAGAATTACCTCTAGCAAAAAGACAGAGGAAAGCTAAGGAAGCTTGACACTCCTGGACTTCAGATAACCTTTAGTCATCTTCTGCCTGTTAAGTTTTGATTTTCTGGACTGCTAGAGTTTTTAAATTTTCCTCCCTTGCAAACTGGTTGCAAAGGTCCAGCTGAAAGCACTGCCATTCCTTGCTGGAAAGAGCAAAAGCTGATGAGCCATATCTTTTTTGCCCAGCCCAAACTTCAAGTGTTTTGCTTTGGAAAGCCTGGGGGCCTGTGTTTGTTGGTTGGCCAGCCAGGTTTTTAAAAGCAGGGTCTATTTTCTCTTCCTGGTGCCATGTAGATGTGCTGATGGGCAAAGCTTGAGGCTCAGCCAGCTCAATCCTCAGCTGGACCTGGCTCTGGCAGCCCTCCCATAGGCTTCTGCACAGCGCTCAGGGCTGCTGCAGGGCTTGTTAGCACCGTGCATGGCCCCCTGGTGCTGGACGTAACACACAGGTGTTTCCTTGTGGACTTGAGGGAAGAGCCTGCGATGTCGCCAGCTCGCAGCAGCATCTGGAGAAGAGCCACTCTCCAGCTTCACTCTCCTGTCTCCCTGACAGCTATATAAAGACATGATATTCGTTATAGAGTATAGTGAGGCTCCTAGGGAAATATGATCAAACACAAAGATCAGACGGGAGCTTTAACTGAGGAACCTATTTGGGAAATTGGCTCCTGAGGCTCCTCATTTCAGCTGGTGCTGTTTCAGAGCAGCCAGGTGCCCATCATGCTTCTGATCTGGGGACTCACTGTGAGGCAGCTGCAGAAGCCTGGCACGTTTTGCCTTCAGGCCTCACCCCATTAGCACTGGGAAGGGCAGGAGAGCACAAAAAGAGCCAGGAGCTGACCTGGAGAGGAAGAAGGAGGTGGCAAGATGCGGCTCAGAGGTATCTGAAAACCCTTTCAGCACTGCAGTGAGGGTTGCCACCTGGAAAGAGAAGCAGGAGGAGCTCTGTGTCTGGAGGAGCTTGCTGTGCTCAGGTGGGGACCCACAGTATGGTGACTCTGAGCATTGTCTGAGCCCGGCACGCGGCTGTGGGATGGCAGCTGGGTGAGTTGCCATGTGCTAGTGGTAGCCATCAGCATGTGCCCTGGACTCGTGATGGATGTGTGATGTGTGATGGGGTGCTAAGGAGTCCATCTCCCCTCTCCATCTTCACAGGCCAAGCAAAGGAAGTAGCTTTGGACCTGTCATGGGGTTGGTGCGCGGTCACTTCCACCTTGGAGCTGCTTGGTCTTCTCCGAAGATGAGGAGTTGAGCTCTGCTGGAAAGGAGGTGTTTCCCCATGCACAGACCACAGCTGCACATGAGATCACCAAGGCCAACGGCCATGCACAATTCAAAAGAGAGTCAGGTATTTGTTTAAATGACACTCCCAAGAGCTCTGTCTGAGTAAACATGGAAAAAAATGCAAGAGCCATGATGGAAACGGAAGTACTCTGCCCTCAAGAGTTACAGCCTTACCTGGCCGCAGATTATTTGAGGAGATATTCTCAAAGAGTGGGTTAGTCCAGCAAGGCCAACCACAGGTTTTTGAGCATCTTTTCCAGAAGAAGCTGCCTTGGCTCTTGCCAGGAGGCTGGGCTAGAGAAACCTCATCCCTGGCCTGGCAGTTTCAGAGTGAAACCTCTTCACAGAGCTTATGTCAGACCAGGCCATAGCAAATGCTCCCAGCTCAGGTTTTAGGCTGATTTGATGACAAGCTTTCTTTTAAAACAGCCTCAACACCACATCAGTTGAAGGTTATTTTTTAAATTGCACAGCTGAATGAAAAGGAAATGACCTGTGAGATCTTCTGAAAATTATTATTTTTTAATTAGTTGGTGAGGAGTCATCCTTGGTAAGTGCCTTGTAGCTGGCTCAATGTGGGTCTTCTGCCTGCCTTTGTGTGCGGGTACATATGGTCTCGGTGGATGTGCATGGAGTGGAAGCAGTCCTGTTCCATAGGTCCCCTGTGCTCAGGTTTGTGTTTGTGTACTGGGAGAGTTAATGAGAACAGACTGCCTTTCTTTCCCTGCGTTCCCCAATCCCATCTGTTCAAACAAAAGGCTGAAAGGGAGAGAGAGCCGAGACCCTGCTGGTCAAGAGGGGATGGATAATAACACATATCCTTGGGCTACATTTCAGCACATGCAACCCTTTCAAGCTGTGCTAAAGCTTTTATTCAGGCAAGAGAAAGAACAACCAATATAAAATAAGTTTCTTCTTTTCTTTTTTAAAAAAGCTGTATCAGGCCTGAAGGATGCTACATTCCATTCTATTCCTCCAACATTTTATAAAACTGGATTATCAAAAAAGAGTCTAAAACAGCACTGATTGTATTTTTGTGTGTACAGACAGAACACGGTATTGGGATAGAGCAAGAGACATATGCAGAGGGGCCAGGGATGGCTTAGAAAGTCAATTTTCGCTGTGTTTGCACATGGTAACAGTTCCAGATTTGTGTAATTAACTATACATCAAAAGGGTGTGAAGGAGGATATATTTCTCTCCACCCTGGGGAATCGATGGGTACTTTGCAATTCATGGTTAACCCCCCATTTGCGTATTTGTCATTATGGGCATGCCAAACAACTCATCTGAAGATCAAAACAGCTTTCTTGGGGACTGTTACAGTGGGAACAGCACGAGAGATGGCACCTCGACTCCCACAGTGGGCACCAAGCAGCAGAGAGGGATGCAGCCCTGGATGGCAGCACTGGTGCTCAGCCCTCTGCCAGCCGTTCCAGGGACGTCGTAATGGTTTATGGGAGAAAAATGGTCTCAAATGCCATTAGTTTAATGCTTCATAATGTCGTTGTGTCTGTTTTAAATGCAATCACAGAGCTCAGGGGACATCCAGGACTAAAATAAAAAGGAGAAGAGCTTCCAGAAATGTAATGATGGAAAGGGAGGCAGGGGAATCTTTGGAGAGTGAAGAAATGAGATTCACCAATTCTTTTCCATTGATTAGGGAGCACACGAGTAGCCATTGTTGGACAGTTAAAGGGGTATTCACCGCAAGAATTGATTCCACTCTGGTTGCAATAAACACAACAAAGTCATAGAATCAGTCCTGGGGAGAAGGTGAGAGAGGTATTTGCAAAACACAGGGCCTGGTCCTGGCCAGTAATTTCAAGTGAGATTTCTAATGCTCTGCTAGTGGCTCTGCACCATTTTCAGAAGCGGTGCACGACCAATCCCACCAAAAGTGTCTGTCAACCCCTAGCAGTCAGGGGGTTTTTTGATCTATATGTGGCTGCCTAACTCAGGGGTGCCTAAATCTCACTGACTCAAACAGAGGGAGCCAGAAACAATGAAGCGGGTCAAAAACAGCAAACAAGCTGAATCTGATCTGCTCATGCCAATAGAAATGCAAATAAATACATTTATAAAGCAATGAATATAAGTGGTAGTTATGCTCATGCAAGCTTTAGAAATCTTTCTAAGTATTTCACATCTCGTTTCAATCACACAGATGGAGCTGTTTCCTTCTGGATGAAATTCTTCTGTGGTTGACATCTTGAGCTCCAAGCTAAGCAGGTACACTCTCCGGACAGACAGGAGTTGTTTCCTTCCAGCCGTCATCATTTATTCTTCTCCGGAGTGGGATTAAAGAAGGTGTGGGGATCATAGCACTGGCCAGCACTGATCCTTTGTGTCCCGTTCTTCTTGAATCCTAACTGAGAGCAACCCGGTCCTGTACATCAATGCCAGGGGCTAATCTGATGTGGATAATTTACATGAGCAGCACATCTCTTCTCACAGGGGATCCATTTAATACGTAGAGGGCACACTATGGCCAGTCTCTTGTCTATCACTCAAAAGCAGAACCCTTGAGCCTGGTTTAACCCTGTACTGTTGATATATTAGCAGGACGTGCCTCTACTGGATTCATCCATCAAGCAACTGCAAGAAGTGATTTCTAGGGATTAATGTTCTGGTGGGTGCATATAGAGGTTGCAAGGAGAAGGGATCATGGCAGTAGCTGGTTTACTGAAAAGACAGAAAAATGAATGTGACAGAATTAGGGCCTTTAGCAATGCAGATAGGTATAGATCAATGGGTGGGTTGCTTTCAGCTCTTCTGTCTGCTTTCTGCAACACCTATCTGTAGAAAACAAGAAAACACAGTTTTTGACAACACTTTGAAAAGGTTGGTTGCATTATAAGAATCTGTTCCCAGTCTCTTACAACCAAACCAAATGTAACCCTTGAGGTTGAGACTCTCTGTGGTGGATGTCTCTGGTGGTTTGGATTGGGGGAGTTGAATTTAATCTGAAGCAGCTCAGAAAGAGTTTATCAGAACGAGGCTATAGAAAAGGAAACAGATGTATCTATGGTTTAAAACTGACTTGCAGTGCCTTTCTTTGAGATGGTCCGAAGCTTCTTTGAAGCAGCGACCAGAAATTTGGCTGGAAAGGGCTCCTACTGCAGGGGATGTTTCTGTCATCTCCTGAAAAACTGCCCCAATCTGGCCAGACTGTAAGCCCCCAAAGAAAATTATAGTAAATCTCATTTACACATGCCCAACAGAGTTTTCTCAGAGTTTACCAGCCAAATTGTCTGCTTATCCTTGGCATGCATGACCACTGTGCGTGACCCATCACCACTGAGCAAAGAAGTGTGCAGTCCTGAACTTCATTTTCCTTGCAATTTGCTTAGCGATGTGGGGCTACATGTGGTGCTGGCACCAAAAGAGAAAGCATAGAGCATGGATCATGTGAATACAGCAGAGAGGCACACAGGAAAGTTTCTTTTGCATTTCACTAGTGGCCAAAAATAGTTAGATGGACCTACAGCTTCAGGAGTCACTGAGCAAGGAGAAAAGTCAATGAAGTAGAGATATTTGTTGTCACAGGTGAAATAGATCAAATTCTTCATTTAGCTCCTATATGAAAAATAAATAAAGTGAATATTTTTCACTGCAGACCACCAGAGACTTTTTTTTTTTTTTTTGAGGGATGGTTATGTGATTCCCAAATATATTACTTGAACCTGATGTATCAGCAGGCTTCCAGCACAAGGCTTTAGGAAAGCAGAATGTACATTGGCATGTGTTCAACACCTTTTCTGGGAAACATCTCTTCCTTTGGCTGTCACTCAAACTGTGTTTTGCGTCTTACCCACTTTCCAGGAAATTAGTAGCAAGTCTGGTGGTATAAAGATACCTAGGTCTGCAGAGGTAACATTTTGATACGAGGAAGAACAGGTGAGCAGTATGACAGGTGGCTTGGAGCAACTTTAGAATAAACTGGAGTTTTGAGCTGAAGGCTGAACAAGCAAAACTGTATATTTCTTATGACAGAAATGATGTGCCCCAAAGAGAAGTTAGCATAGCCAGGTAGTCAAGGAAAAAATACATGTTCAAAGGGATACATCAAAGATATGCAGGAACTGGAAAAATCAAAGAGAAGAGCCAAAGGTGTTTCATGCTGGCATCAGAAGACCAGTGGCATCAAGGAAGCTGATGAAGCTTTTCTAATATCTAGAGATAAGTAACAGAAATAGTAGGATTGCCAGGAGAGAAATAGTAAGATTACTGTGAGTGAAATATGAACAGAAATGCAGGTCTGTGTGAAAGTACAAGGAGAAAAAATAGAGCAAGTGTTAAAAGGCTGGCCTGGTTTGAGCACCAAGGATATGACTGACAGCAGTCAAACTGGTAGACACTGAGGAAAATGCTGTTTATGCCAGGTCTGGACTTCAACAGGGCCCCAGCACAGATCTGTGCTCTGATAACAGGAGGATGGCAGCAAGGCACATTGAAAGTGCCATTCATCTTCCAGTTATCATGACAGGAAGACAGGCAGTAACCATGAGATGCCCGAAATGAGAAATCAGAAGCATTGGGCACCAACCTTGCCTTATGAAGGGTACCAACCTTGGTTTATGGAGGCTGAAATGAACAAGTCTCTCATGCAAAAAAATCCTCCCATAAAGATTGCTTACTCCAAAGAGGTATAAAGGACCAGTTCATAAAAGGGTAAACTGTCAGCAACCAAGTGGATTCCATGTATATGGAAGCAATTTTTCCTAGATGCAATATACCTGACACCAAAATCATAGAATCACAGAATCACAGAATGGTTTGGGTAGGAAGGGACCTTAAAGACCATCCAGTTCCAACCCCCTGCCATGGGCAGGACACCTTCTACTAGACCAGGTTGCCCAAAACCCCATCCAACGTGGCCTCGAACACTTCCAGGGATGGGGCATCCACAGCTTCTCTGGGCAGCCTGTTCCAGTGCCTCGCCACTCTCATAGGAAACAATCTCCTTCTAACATCTAATCTAAATCTCCCCTCTTTCAATTTAAAGCCATTACTCCTTGTCCTATCACTACACACCCTTCTAAAAAGTCCCTCCCCAGCTTTCCTGCAGGCCCCCTTTAGGTACCAGAAGGCTGCTATAAGGTCTCCCTGGAGCCTTCTCTTCTCCAGGCTGAACAACCCCAACTCCCTCAGCCTGTCTCCATATGAGAGGTACTCCAGACCTCTGATCATCCTCATGGCCCTCCTCTGGACCTGCTCCAACAGGTCCATGTCCTTCTTACACTGGAGGCCCCAGAGCTGAGCACAGTACTGCAGGTGGGGTCTCAGCAGAGCAGAGGGGGAGAATCACCTCCCTCGACCTGCTGGCCACTCTTCTTTTGATGCAGCCCAGCATACGGTCAGCTTTCTGGGCTGCAAGCGCACATTGCTGGCTCATGTTGAGCCTCTCATCAACCAACACCCCCAGGTCCTTCTCCTCAGGGCTGCTCTCAATCCACTCATCATCCAGCCTGTATTTGTGCTTGGGATTGCCCTGATCCAGATGCAGGACCTTGCACTTGTCCTTGCTAAACTTCATGAGGCTTGCACAGGCCCACCTCTCAAATGTGTCCGGGTCCCTCTGGATGGCATCCCTTCCCTCCAGCATGTCGAACACACCACACAGCTTGGTGTCATCAGCAAACTTGCTGAGGGTGCACTCGATCCCACTGTCCAAATCACCGACAAAGATGTTAAACAGCATTGGTCCCAATAGCAACCCCTGAGGAGCACCACTCGTCACTGATCTCCACTTGGACATCGAGCTGTTGACTGCAACTCTTTGAGTGTGGCCATCCAGCCAATTCCTTATCCACAGCGTGGTCCATCCATCAAATCCACTTCTGTCCAGTTTAGAGACAACAATTATGTATTGGACAGAGTTCAATGCTTTGCACAAATCCAGGTAGATGATGCTCTTCTTATCATCCATGCTGTCACGCTCTCTCAAAAGAGACCTTAAGACACAACAGACTAGGCATTGTTGGACCAGCTAATCCAGAGACTAATCGGATATGTATGCTTCCTGTGGGTATTTACTCTGTGCCACAAGGATGTCAATAGCTTCTCCTGTTATATGATGAACCATATCTGTAACTGGCTTTTGCGACAAGCAGGCAAGAACAGTTGTGGTGCAGCACATATGGAAACTCACATTATACTGTACCATCCACTCCATGAGTGGATGATGGTGACCTCCATCGGGATCCTCACTTCTGAGTACTTGCTGAAGGGCCCAACCTTTAACTCTCACTCAATAATTAGTGAGAGTTTCCGCTCTCATAACACAATGACCAGTAATAAAGCAGGACTAACCCACAGGTCTGGATCAAAACAGCCTGGGATGCTAAACTGCTTGAAAACTGGCTCCTAGTTTGGTGGATGGATCTAATAATGCTTCAACAAGTTGACTGACTACAAATGTCTACTGTCCTGCTTAGCTCCCTTTCTCTGCCTCAGATATCATTGCTAGAAATAGTAATTAAGACCCCCTTGTGACTGCTTTCAAACAGTAATAGATAGTTCTTGTTTCTCCAGAGGCACATACCAGAGTAGCTGAGTCACCTCAAGGGAGTGAACAAGCACCTGTGTCAGTCAAGGGTTTATATACCTCCCATGGTGGGATGGAGCTGGGTGGGGTTGGGTAGGTTAGGATCTTATACTGCTGAAAGAGAGTTTGCAATCTGAACATGTAAAGGGTAGAAGAAGAAAGTGTATGTTGTCTCCCAGAAGGATGTGAGACATGGAGAAATACCAGACTGGCTGCAAGATTCAGAAAAATGGCTTTGTTGATAACAGTCAAACCAGAAGCTGCAACTCTTGAAGAAACTCAAGGAGCCACCATGTACAGAAAGAAGGAGTCAATCTGGTATAGACACTTCTCCGAGTGTGACAGTGGTATAACTTTCACTTGACAGAAATCCCCTGCTGAAGATGCTATTGTTTTGAATGCAATTATCTTTTACAAGGTTCATCCAATCCACCTAATCATTCTTATCTTAATGTGCTTTTCCTTTCTACATTGTCACATAAAATCCATTTCCTTTCAATTTACTTCAGATCTATCTGCATCCAGATTACTGCAACTTGGATGCGAGGTAATTAAATGTGGTTTGTCTGAGTAGAAAGGCAATGAATGCTATTACGGCTTGTTTATGCTAGTAAGCAATGCAGGTTTCTCTGCCATCCTGCCAGTGTGTCTTAACCCTACCCTAGAAAGACTGTGCTTTAGGCCATGTGCAAGCTTCTCTGTGTGTTTTGGCCTTGGGCTGTCTTCTGAGATTCCTGATTAATGCATCTTGGGTTTTAGGTTTGTGGACTTTGAAATACCTATCCCACTAGGATCTGCCTCAGTAGCTCATACTGTGCTGGCTCTTACCTGAACTTCTGTTTAAATATAGAAATATTTAAGAGACTGCTAACTCGATCTGTATAGTTAACAAGGTTATAAGGGTTGGTTTTTTTTTTTTACCCTTAGGTTAAGATGCAGTCTGGTGCTAGAATCCCTGTGCGACTGATGGGACTTGACCCTGGCCTTGGCCTCTCATAATACTATGCACTCTGGGAGCTTGTAAATTTATACTCTGAATCCTATTTCATGTAGTACTTTCACCTTTTGGATGCTACCGAGAAGGAAGTTGTTTGGTAGAAAAATCCTGGATGTCTTAATGATACAGAGGAGGTATTATGATTGTCTGTAGGTCAAGCATGCACTGTAAACCCACCATTGAGAGCTACTTTAACACTGATTCAAGGAAAGGTCAAGTGAGGTAAACTCACCTCTATAGGGTAAGGTTCAAATCTTGGATACTATTACAGGGTGAATGGAGTAGGGAAGTCTTGCACTGGCTTATTTTGTACATTGTCTGAAGCTTCTTCATGGGTCAAGAAAGCTGGTGGTTCCTTTTCAAGAAGTGTTTTGGTATTGATGAGCTTTCTGAGGGGAGCCCTGGGCTGAGAGAACCAGGGAGGCTACTGTACAGTTCTTTTAAGATACTTTCAGTGAAATCCACACTTGCTCTGCTCTAAAGCTAAATGATAGAGTATAGACTTTGAGATGGTTATATGACCATGTACAGGAAAGTTATTTTATCTTTTAAAGATCATTTCTGAATCTCTGGGTCTTTACATTCTGTTACCCCACTGAGAAATCAGGGATGAGAGTCCCTAAACCACTACTGGAAACACCACACCTAGCTGAGTAGGCAGACCTGGCTCATGCTGAAGATGGCCTCTGGTCACAAAATTTAGGATGGCCTGTTTATACTGGGATTATTTCAACAACTACATATGGTATCACCATATGTCACAAGTGCTTGTTTCTGAGATGTCTTTGAATACAGAAGAAGCCCCAGTGGGATGGGCTTAGAAGACAACTGACTGTTTCCTTCACAGGATACTGATAATTCTCATACTGTCTTGTTCTTACTCCTCCTCTTTCAGTCACCATTTTAACCTCCTTTTCCGCTCCTCACTTTCTCTCCTTTCTGCAGCTTGAATCTTCAGTATGTCAAATTTTGGTAGATTTTGGTGACCGGTATGTCTGACTCTAAATTCTCAAGTCTGACATCAGTTCTTTCTCCCTTTAGACATTTGCAGTTGTCATCTAGAGCTCATCAATAAATGCATTTTGTTTAAGGTCTCTTGAGCTTATGTTTGCTTGGGGCAATTCAAGCAAGGTGAGAAATCATGACCCAATTCATAGGATCTACCTGTTCAGAAAGTAGTCCTGTCCAAGTAAGGACTGCAAAAAAAGGGCAAGAAGGTTGGGACCAAACTAAAAGCAGGAGACCATCCTACTGTACCATGCTCATAATCATCTTCATCCTTTTAGTTACTCTGGTGGCAATCCTAAGTGACTCAGTTGAGATCAGTGGAAATACTGTAGATTTGTCTTTACGTGTTTGACATCAGAGTCCAACCTTTTGTCTTTCAGGAAAAATGTATTTGTTTTGATTATTGGCCAAGGGAAGAAGCCCTCTTCCCTCTTGATACGAAACATCATATATACCTTGTCTCATCAGCCCACTGGGGACTCAACGGAGAGCTTTTGTGTTTGGAGGCAAAGAGACTGGGCTTGAAATAAGTGGTCATCTGTCAAAGATCCATTTCCTTCAGTCCATGAAGATGTACATAAGAGCAGTTGCCCTGAACCAGACTGAACATCCACCTAGTCCAACATCCCAGTTCAAACTGGGGCAAAATCCAGATGCCTGGGGAATAACATAATAGTGGAGGTATATATGATACTTTCTGCTAGAAGTCTGCTGGCCTCCTACCATCTATGTCATGAGGACAGCCTGAGTTGGAAGCAGCTTCTACACATCTGGAAATCCTCAGCAGATTTCTCTTCTGTAAGCTTCTGTCCTTGAACTTCTGTAACATTTTTGTTTTCACAGCCTCCTGAGGAAGGAGTTCCACAGCTTTGCTGCACATGGTGTGACAAGAAACCTCCTTTTGTTTGTTTTGAACCCGGCATACACCAGTTTTATCTGATGCCACCTGCTATATCAGAAGACAGTGAACAACCGATCCCTTTCCACCATTCTCTTGTTAAATGGGATACAATGGCTACCTGTAAAATCACTGCTGACTCAGTCCTTTTCACTCAGCCATTTCTTGATGAAAGGTACTCTGTACTCTGGCTTATCCATATTGCCTTTCTCAGATGCTTTTGTAGTTTTTCTGTATTCTTACTGGAAGGGTGGAGGACCAGAGCTACACACGGTATTCAAGATCTGGATTTACTATGATTTTACGCTATGACATAATGATGCACTCTGTCTTGTTCTCTACCAGCTCTGTTCTCTCTACAACGATAATAATATCTAACATTTGAGTTTCTTTTTCCATGCCACCAAGAACCAAGCTGATGTTATCATGAAACAATATATCATAACTACAAGATCTTGTTTCTATGGCTGGCTCAGGACCTATCAGCTGCATGTGGAGTTAGAAACGTTCTTCCCTGCATGCACCACTTTATCACTTCATTTAGATTGAATTTCTTGTGCTATTTTATCAGTCTTGCACAGTCCTTCTGCAGTTTTTCATGGTAAGTCCTTGCCTTTATCTGGAATAACAAAATTCCAATACATGTTTGTGGCTATATCATAGGGTGATAGAGCCCTACCTATAGGGGATATTTCTGGAAAAATCTTGAAGCCTGTCTTAAATCCTGGAATTGCTTGAATGGGAAGAAAAACCTTGATATTGGGAATATTGAGTCTGAAAGCCTGAGATGTGGGAAAGGGTTGTCTTTGAAAGTTGTCTGCACACAGGCAGATGCTGTTTTCTGCTCTGCTTTTCTTTTCTTTCTTTGTGGTTATCTTGTCTGTGAGCTCATGCTGGGCTCTGGCCCTGGGGTTTGCAAATCTTTCTGCCACTTCCATGCACAGAACAGTTTTGAGGAAGGAGACAGGCAGAGGGCTTCTCTGAAGGATAGATGCTGTATGACAAACACCTTGTCTTTTGGTCCTTGAGAAAACGTTTCTGTGCCAGTCTGTCCCTGTAGCCATGATTAAACTTGTGGAGATCTCTTCTCTGTAATCTTGAATGTCTATTTAATGACTCCTTCCAATTCCCTCCTTGGCTGGTGTCTGTCTTTTCCTGGACTGAACTTGCTTCTAACCCCTGAGCAAGCTGCTGCCTCTGGCTTGCTGGAGCAACTTCCTCCCCTCTTCCCATGCTAGCAGCTCTACCCAGCTGCTTATATCCTTCCCCTTCCTCACTGCTCCACATGCATATGCCCCAGGTTCACACAACCCTCCTCACCTGTACACTCCACTACCCTCTTGCAAAATCCCTTGCCTTATGCCCAATTTCTGATTGATGCATCCCTTCCATCTGGGTAACCTGGGTTCTTCTGCCTTTCTTTCACCTTGTGATGCTTTTGCTTTGATTTAAACACTTGTATTGTCACCTTCTTTTATCCCTTCCTTTATGAAGGGAATTGTGCCCAAAGCAGCTTTCTCTTCTTCAGTCTTCTTCCACGTCTCAGTGAGGAACTCCAGAACAACTGTCTTCTCTTGCTTTCTGAGTGACTCTATGTCCTGCCACACTGAGAGCTATTATTGCACACAAAAATGTACATCTCTGTAAGAGAGCTTGGGAGGAAAAAGCACCAAAACCAGATGTGTGTGCAAGTGTCTGGGATTTTCTTATTATTATTATTTGTTTGTTAAAACTGCCTGAAGCAGCAGGGTGGGTGTGAGAAGAGTGTAATTTCTGTAGCATCACCTGCTTGCTCAGGCTGATGGGGTGAAAGTCTCCACAGGCTGGAGAGGAGGGGAGAGCAGCGCTGTCACCCTGCCCCTGAGCTGCAGCACCAAACAGCAGGAGCAGGGACGGCTGCAGCGTCAGGCACGGTCTGACAGCAGTGGAGGAGCAGAGCATCTCTGCAGCCGTGAAACTTGTGCACCCCACAGGACACTGTGGCTGAGAGGAGGAAGGGAGGGAAGGAAGAGAAGCACGGAGCTGCTTGCTGAGCTGGTGGAGAGCAGCGGTGGGAGAGGAGCCTGCCTGGGGGGGGGACAGAGGGGAGGCATCAAAGCACGTAGCGGGGAGCTGACAAAAAGCTGTGTTAGGCGGCCCAACTTTGTGCCTGCGCTTGTGTGCCTGCAAGTGGACTGGGTCTGAGCTCTGTTTCATTCTAAGCCTGAGTTATTCCAGCCCAGTGACTCAATTTATTTCTGTCTCTGCTCCTGACATTTCTCTTTCAGGTGGCTGCCGCCTGGCTTTGGGTGGGGCCGTGGGCTGGGGTGACTCATGTTTCCAAGCTCTTATCGGCATCAGTATGATGTTCTGCTTTTCTTTTCTGTCATATGGCACCCCGCTCCCCTCCCCTCCCTCCGCCGTCTCCCAGAGGAGGCGACAGACGGTCCTGTAATTTGGTTCCATTCGCTCGACTGGAGCAACACCTGCCCCCCTCTCTGGGGACGGGAGGGTCTCATCCCAAACCGTGCAAGGAGCCAAAGACAAATCTGAAGCCCACATGCAAATAGAGCCCAGGATAAAACAACACGGCCGTTCTGGGCAGGAAAGGCAAAATCCGTCACCAGGGGAAGAGGCAGGAAAAACAGAATCGCCTCTGAAGAAATAAATAAGAAGTGCCAGGAGATTGCCTTTTCCTTTTGGGTCGGTTGCTATTGTGGTTATTGATCTGTCCCACCCTGGAGAATAAGCTGAGAGTACTGAAAAATAATGGCTGATATTAGAACATATTTATTCACCCTAAAAGGACTGGGTTAATTGGGTTACAGGATGGCTAGATACATGAATAGATAGATAGAATGTCTCTTCTATTTCTTCATGGCTATATAATGGAAGAGATCCATTTCTTTGTTGAATTTCATATACAACATCCTCTTCAGCTCCCTACCCCCCCCGTCTCTCTCCCTCTCACGCACGCACATGTGCACTCATTGCTAGAAATACAGGAAAAATATCAAATCACATCCAAGACCTTCAGAATTTCTCTGTTGCAAATATCAGTGGTAATATTCTACCTGTTTCACCCATGTTTTGACTTGAGGAATAAGGTACTACTTTGTGCTAAAGTCCCATGGAAATTAGTACAGTTATATGTAGAAGTTACTTTTGGCTTGCTGATTGTCTGCAGCTGCTGTATCAGGGTCTGGATCTGTTTCTAAGGTTCAGCTGAATGCATTAGATGCCTTGTTTCCTAATCATACCAGTAAGAATGCATATTGTGCCCCATGTCTATGTATGTCCATATAGGTCTGTAAATGTCTTAAAACATCATATCACTTTATGTTAAGGATAAGATAGATGTCCATGGTATTAGGATATTATAGGTCTACACATTGGAAGTACTTCCTGCCTGTGAGTGCTGGAGGCTTCCATGCCATATTTTATTTTTTGGGTTGAGTCAAGCTTAAATCACCTCTTTTAGCCTCAGAAGAAGGTCCAGGGGTAGTGTTCTGCCTTCTTGTCTTTGTGTATGCTTTCTTTCATGGTTTACAGGATGAGCTCCTTTTTAAATGTAAAAGAATTGTATTTGAATGTTGCTTTAATGTTAGCTTTACTCGCTACAAACCCGGGAAATATTAACTCCATATTTCTTCCCTGCCAGTTGTTGGACTGGCAGAACATGATATAACCTTTCCTTGAGCAGTTCCACCCTATTCCTCCTGTAATATTGTGCAAGGTCACTTATTCCTGTATTGCTGAGGGAACATAGATGTGGGCAAAGTAACTTTGATTACATAATTAGACTTTATCACTATCTAATGCAGACTTGCAATGAGATGGAGTTAAAGTTGTTTACTCCTTCTCCATAAATCCAGACTTTTGAGCACTTAGTCATGCAGCCTTTTTATTGTGTTAGCCTTGTAGGTTGTCCATACTACTCAGATCTTTCTTGAGAATTAGAAAAAAAAAAAAAAAGTGGGATGGGGGAGCAAAACCTACATTTTGTTTTCAGCAGTCATCAGACACCAGATGAGAATGATTTTTCTTCTTGATGCCAGCAGGAAAAAAAAAACAAAAGTGGTTGAGCTGATGTCATGGGGGTGAGAGGACATAAGCAAGGTGGTGAGTGGATGGAAGCGAGACTGGGTTTGCAGGGAGAAGCAATTTTGTCCATCAGATAAATGGCTGCATTCAGAAGAAAAGGAGACATATTCAGGTCAAACACACCCTACCCTTCTGCAAGTTAAGCTTGATGCTCAATCCTGCTGCTACCACCAAAAGCGAAGCCCTTACCACGCTCCCTCTGAGTGCAAGCGTGCTCTCTGTTGTCCTGGGGGATGGTAGGAATGGCACGACCTGGAGAACATCCTTGTTTGCAAACCTGAACAGTTCCCAGACATCCCTGCACTATGGTCTCACATGCTTGCAGGGCAGGAGGCTTGCTGGCACTGAGCCCGTCTTCGCAGCCGCGCTGCACAGAGGCCACGGGCAGCACAGTGGGGATGTCTGCAGCCATGTGAATTGGTGGAGAATCGGCTCTGATGCAGGAGGGCCTCATCACTTGGGCAAGGAGTCCCATGCACGTGGCCTTGAGACCCAGGACACATCTGGGCTGATAACGGCTGCTGTGTCTGCAGCAAACTTCACTGTACAGTCCGAGCTTGAGCATCCCTCAGCCTGTGAGCTGATGCATTTGCAACACCCCCAGAAGAGGGAGTGTTGGGGGGACACTGGGTTCACATCTCCTTACCAGCAGTGCATGTGCCTGAATAAACCACTGGTGACTGCAGACACCACACTTTTCCCTAAAACACATATTCGCACACTTGAGAAGGAAAAATGTGCTAATCGTTTTATTAACTAAGTCCTCCTGAATGTTGGTAGCAAGAAGGCTTGCTGGATGGCAGGATTTATAATATCACTTGGACAATTATCATCAAACTTGACTCAGTGTCCAGACTTTGACAGAAGCTAATAAACAAGCCTGTCCTGAAGTAAACCATCTCCAAAGTTGGTGGAGTCATTTCAGCACTGAAAGTTGCTGGGTTTGATAACTGTGCATTGAACTACCAAGTCTGTGTGTGCTCCCTTGGGACTCAGGGAGTGTGCATTGGTAGAAAGTGGAATTAACAGCCTCTCTGACAGGTTTTCTGCATGGAGCTTTTCAGCTGGGCAAGACCACACTTAATTAAACCACTGTGCAAAGTGTCAGCCATAAAAATGGGAGGGGAGGGAGGGTTTTATCTCTAAAGCAAGTAACAATGGACGTGCTTTTTCTGCTGAATGCAGCCTGCCCAAGTCAATGACGATATTCAAATTATAGGTAAAATTAACCCCTTGTGGTAAAGAAGAAAGGGATTTAATAAATGAGGTGGCACAGAGCTCTTGCTTTACTCAGGTAATAACCTTTCTGATATTGAATCTGTATCTGTGCCACGTTTCACATGACAGGCTTTGGCAGTGAAGCCTTACATAAAGGAGCATGGATAAATTTCCTAAATAGGGAAAGGGCCCAAGATTTTTGTTTGGTTTCAGTAGAATTGGACCTGACCAGACAGTGGTCAAAACTGAATTTAAACAAGAGCAAGAAAATCCACCGCACATGGGCGGGAGGCAACACATACATTTTGGTTGCAAAGTTGGATGTACCACACAGCGATGCAGCAAAACAGGTGCTTCCCAGCCTCGGGTTTGATTTTACAGCCTGAACTTTGAAACGCGCGGCCAGATGCCAGCCGCTGTGGGGAGAAAGTGAAAGTAAGGGTCCTGTGTCTCGTGTGCATTTGGGCAGCGTGCTCAGCTGAGAGCAGCTGGGGCAGGGGAGCTATGCTGAGGGACGGCAGCCGCACCCGAGCAAGAGGCAGGTAACCTGTTGAAGCTTTTCTACAGGCAGCGGGAGCAGGTTTAAAATCCTTATTCATAAGGCAGATCATACACTCTGTCGAATCTCCATCTTATAGAAAGACCAACAGGGAAAAATAATTAGGAAAAAACAGCTTTTATTTGATACTTTTATTTATATGCAAAACAGCTCACCATTCATGAGAGATATGAAAAACGCATCAGATAGAAACCAGATTTATCTATTTTCACTACAAAATATTGCATTATATAAAGCAACAGAGACACACAAAAAAACCCTGAAAAAGACTAAAATCTTTGGATAGCAGATGTGTTTTTTTTTCTTTTTCTTTCTCATCCCTAAAATGCGCTTCTTGTTTTAAGAGATTGACAGCAAAGAACATGAAACATTTTCAGGTTATAGATTTTTTTGGTTGTCACAAAGGAAAGCAGTCCTGGATTTACTTCTTCTTCTTCTTCTTTTTTTTTTTTTAGGAAAAATGTCCTTTCCTAAAAATATACCACACACATACACACCCACGCTCACCCCCACACACATACATGTATACACACACGCACATATACACCCACAAAAAACTACTTCCCTTATAAACGATTTGCAAAGTACTTTTCAGACATAACTATAGATCAGAATAACAACAAGTTTTTTAAAAAAACTCTCCTAGTTAAGTGCTAGTGGTTGTCGATCCCACATACAAAAAAAAAAAAAAAAAAAAAAAGGAAAGAAAAAAAAAATAGAAGGAAAGAGTTTAAGAACAAACGCCTTGATATAGATAAAATATACTTATAAACAGGGAGGAAGGGAAGGTTTGTCATACACAAGTGCAATATAACCGGAGCAAAAAAAAAAGTAAGGGAAAAAGGAACACTGTATCGATCCCAACAAACACTTATAAAGTTAAACATAATATTCCACAGGAGAAAGTGTAAACACCCGACTATAGAAAACAATTGGCACAAAGTATCCAAAGTAAAATTGCCACCACTCTGAAAAATAAATAAGTCTTGAAAAAAATAAATTGTCGACTCCTTCTACCATAAATAAAAAATAGTTATTTTTAACTGCACCCATGGGTCACACGTTTAAGGTCACAAGTAGATGTTTTTGGATATATATAAAGGGGCACTTGACAGCCTGAAGAAACAATCTGATTTTACACCTCTCTGCTGAAAAAAGCGGGCGTTCCGCGCCTGTGCGGCCGCGGCGCAACCGCTCCGGCAAACGAGCGGAGAAAGCGCTCCGCGCCCGGCGCCGGCTCCGCAGCCGCTCCGCAGCCGCTCGGGGCCGCTCCGGGCCGGGCTCCCCGTGGGCGGCGGGTCCCGTTGCGGCC
>VXAA01003199.1:673689-720738 GCA_013399115.1 Anseranas semipalmata
GGAGAGCGGCGGGAGGGGGAGACACGGTCAGAAAATAAATGTTTGGCTTAGTTTTTCTGCTGGTCCTTCAAGAGCTGGAGAGGGGGGAAAAATGGATAAACGGAACCCCCATCCGTCCCTGAGCTTCCCAACTCCTCCTGCATCTCTCGGGTGAGAGGAAAGAAAGAAACGCGAACGTTGAAAAGAAAAGCAAAGAAAACAAATAAGCAAAAATCTCGCCACGGGTTTGGAAAAGGCTGCGAGAGAGAACGTCGGTGCAGAAAAAGGTGCGCTCACACGCACAAAAAGAAAGTGCAGTTCCTCCTCCCACCCCTCCCGGAGTGGCAAAGGAGCCGAGGAGGGGTGCGGAGGGTGGCAGGGGCGAGACGGGCAGCCAGACAGAGCCGGAGATGCGTGCGGATCTGCTCCTGGTACCGAAGGGTTTCGCCTAGAGATGGTTGGAAGAGATAAAGGCTCAGAGAAAAGGGGACGGCATTTTTTCCCTCTTAAATTGATATTTAATGGGAAATCCTATTGGACAGAAACCTGGACACGAGTCGCTTAATTGGACTTGACATCTGTCACAGTGTGGGAGTTTTCACAGCCCAAATATTTTCAGCAGATCAGATTCTCGCTGAATCTGTGCCACAAATTATAACAGTCGAGAGCAGCCCATGATATAAACCCTAGCCTCTGGATATACGGTCTGTAGCCACGCTCGCTCTCACCATCTCCTTTCCCCCCAAAAATATTGGATACCCACTGATCTAGAAAAACACCGCTGGCATTTTGCATGCAACCTAATAAATAAGCTTTAAGCATCAATTTACATCATGTACACCGAGCCTGTGGAGTATTGCCGGGCTGTTTTTATAGTGCATTTATTTTTGCCGTCCCCACGTCCTGTCCGTGCCACCCCCCCTCTGTCCTCCCCAACCCTGGTGCATGGCAGGCGCAGACAGTCTGTCTGTCTGTCTCTCACCCCTCTGCTCCGGCACACAATGAGGCAAGGGAGCCAGCCACGGGTCTGTGGCTTTTCTGCTCACAGGAGGCTGGATGGAGCCAGCTCCTTTACTGCTGGAGCCAGGGGCTGCCTGTGGCCAAGATGACTTCTTGCCACCACCTTGACCTGCCCTCCTCCCAGCCCCTTCTTTGCTCTGCGCCCCTTTTCCCCATCTCCCTCCCAGCAGATCCCATCAAATGGGGGCCGGTGCAATCATTTTCCTCCCTGGGGACTTTCCTGGAGCCTGTGCTGATGCGATCCCTCTGGAGCCCCCACAGAGGGGCAGTGGGCAGGGTGGGCAGGGTGGTGGTCTCTGGTAGCTCACTGGGAGCCTGGCCTCACCAGCGCCGCTCCTCTCCCTGGGTCCCACCAGTAGGATGTGGGGGGCAGAGGTGGTAGGAGAATACTTGGGAGGGTCCCTGTGGTTTGTCCAGTAGCAAATGGGGAATGAGTGGGGAGAGGTTCTGCTCTTGATACAGTTCACAGGACCTTAACAAGAATGAGTAGAATTTCTGAGTAATTTTGCTTTTTGTTGATTTTTTTTTTTTTTTGAAAGTGATAGATACTCACGCAAAGAATACAATCTCTCTGTGTCACCTAGCCTAGGGCCATTCCACTAGCAGAAGAAACATCTGCAAAAAGATCCTAATTGGCATTTCTTCTGCTAAAAATTGGGAATTTCTCTTCCTTCCCCTGTCCACAACAGGTCTCCAAGGCAGCAGGACACTGTCATTTGTTCAGCTGTTCAGACTCCATCTACTGCCACTGGATTCATGGGTATCCAACATGGTTTCAGGCCCTAGAGCAACTTGGCTGCCATGGGACATGTCAAAGACCCACTGTAGAAGGCAGAATGTAGAAATACAGTGCAGCCTCTGGCTGGGAGGGTCTGAAATGCACGTGCCCTCAGCCCACCTCTCTGCCAGTCCTGACAAGAGGGTTCCTATATCTGCATAAAACCTCCTGTCGAGCTTGAGGGGAACAGGGAAATGTTACTGTTAGGTACCTAACATCTGCATGGAAAGAGGGGTTACATTGGTGCTCAGGAGTGTGTTTAAGCTCCTAGGCACAGGGACTCAGTAATTCCCTTTGCCACTGTGAAGAAAAGAAAACAAAATCTCTGCCAGGAAGATTGAGACTGTGTGGCACATCCCTATTCAGATCGGCTCACGGGTAACCATCATAGGTGCTCTTTGGAGACCTGGATCTGAACAGTTCAAGGTCACTGTCCTTCCACTTTGCAAGAACCAAGGTCTCATTCCACCAAATTACCATCATCCCATACTTCAAGCAGCATAATGTCAACACAACAGCCTGTTCCTCTCAACCTCCCAGACTGGAAGGGTGAAGAGAGGTGAAAAGTCTGGCCAACCCTGCCTCCTCTAGCTTTGTGCATCACAGAATTTGCTATGCTACCCCTCTGTATGGGCTTCCGAAGGGTGGCGGAGGGATGAAGTCCGTGTTGCAAAGGACACCATCTCCAGGTCTTACTCATCTGTGGCTCAGGGCTGGTGGCTTTGCCTTGCAGTACTGCTCAAGGTGTAAGTCTGAGTCCTCAGCTCAAGGAAGCTGCAGGTGATGGAACAAGTGTTTGGCTAAGGCTGCCATAGATAACAGCCAGGAAGCTGTTAATTCATGCAAGCCACCCTGCTCCCTGCTGCAGATGCTGTCATCGCATGGCTTGCTTTTTATTTTTAATTTCCAGGAGGAGACTGAGCAGTTGCTTCTCAATGCCCTTTGGTTATGAGTGGACATTTCTGACACCTCTTAAAGCGCTGTTTACTACCGCTGTGATCCGATTACCCCACTGCTCTGCTCCCAGCTGTGTTAAATCCAGAGGTTCCCACCCTGCCCTGGGCATGCCAGGCCTGCGGCATCTCCCCAGCTGCCCTGCTGGGATACCGCAAATCTTCTCACATCAACTGCAAGAGCCAGGGTGTAGCTTCTGTATCTGTAGCCCTAAAAAGCCAGTCAGAGATTCTGGAGCTGACAGCCTAACTCTTCTCTGAACAGAGACACGGAGCCCAGAAGCAGGGCCAAATTCTCCCAGTGGAGAGCTCCCCTCCCTCACACTGCTCACACATGGAGGAAGAGGCTGATCACAGCCCAACAGTCCCAGGGCCAACTGACTGGGATGTGGAGGTCACCAGAAATGATCCAAAATTCTGGGGCAAAAGTGCAGTTTATGGAAACTAAAACTGTTCCATTTTGGCAAAAGATGGACAACAAAAGCTCTTTGTTAAGCTCACTGTATCTTTTTGATTAGAATATGGCCCTGTGTAAGTGAAGATCTGCACTTTGGGAATCAGTATGGTCCCACAGGAAGCTGCATAGTTACAAGGCCACCTGATGACTTGTATCCTCAAATACAGTCATGGCCTGCACAAGCCTATGGTTGTTTTCTGCAGTAAGCAAGCACCTCACTGGCATCAGGACTAACTGAAATGCCCAAGTGGTGTCAAAGATTACCTCAATGGCATAAATAACATCGGTCTGGCTTCTCCATAAAAGGTGAAACCAAAGCCTCTGAGCAGCACCTGATGAAGGGAAAGTGGATGGGAAAAAACAAGGCATAACAAGGGTCTCCAGTTTGTATCCAGGGGCATTGCATGGCTGTGGCCATACTGCAGGCCAAATCCATGCTAGTGAACCTTGAGTCTCAAGTGGGCAGACATCTCCTGGAGGAGAACCTAGGATTATATTTTGCTGTGCTGGAGGGTTGTAAAGGAGCCATCAGCAACTCTTCTTCTTTACCTGGCTTGAGACATTGCCCCCAGGGCTGGAGGCATAGGAGAAGTGGAGCTGAATTCCTGTGCATGGAATTGCAGATCACACAACAGCCATCTTCTTCTGAGCAAACTCGTAAGTTTGATGACAATGAAAGGTGGCCAGAGAAAGACTCACTATGAACAGAAACACATTCCACCTTTGTCCCTACAAATCTCACAGAAAAACAAGAATAAACTCTGTTTTGACTTCCAGGGCTCGCTGGCAAGCTAGTAAAACCTTGTGACCCAGACTGCTCACTAGATAAGACCTAACATGGAACTAATTTTAGTTAATCAATTAAAGATAGTGAATAAAAGCTACCAACTGCTATGAGACTTACAGCCCATCAGTAAAACATCACAGGTCACCAAACAATATCGACTGATAGATAGTGTTCAATCTTCAAGAGAGACTCATAACCCAGGGTTTTCCAGGGTGCCAATGGGACCAGGCTTTGTAAAGGCAAGATTCACAACAGGGACATCTGCAGCGTGTAATCAGAAGATGAAGACTGTAAACAGCACTGCCATGTGGTGGTATTTTATAGAAAGGGGGGTATGTGCTTGCATGAACATCTCAGATTCATGTCACACGATCATTTGAAGGTAATGTCATTTGCAAGAACAGGCTTGAGTTGGCCCTAAAAGTTTACATGAGTGTAGCCCTAACAACCTGGAGTTGACATTTGTCCTGCAGAAATTTCATTCTGGCCTGGCAAAGCAGAAGAGTGAAGGAACCCAGCTGGGCTCTCCAGAGCTGTATCAGGTATTAGGACAATCATTTTTCACTTGCAGTCGGAGCAAATCTCACAGAGCCACCACAGGGAGACATCAAACACAGGGACCCACAATGCCACTTTTATGGCGTTGCTTGTCAGAGCAGAGCTATACTCCCATTATCAACACGTCCTCTATCTGTCTAAAGGACAGCTTTCCAGAATGCTTGAGAACATCCATTCTCTTTTATAGCATACGCCATTCAAGTTGCTGGCATATGCTGCCCATTGAAATAAATGGAGCTTGTCACTCTTGGATGTGTTCCTTGGAAATAAATGGTCAAACAAATTAGAACGCTGAGCCACGAAAATCCGTGTCCTTTTAAAAAATCTGTGCTGGGTATAGCTCAGCAGCTCTGTTTGTGGTTTTTTTGAACATTTGGGTGATATTTTTTGTTTTCCACCAGTCATGTTTGCTTTATGTAGGCAGTGGGATTGAAGTTGCTTTAATAACTGGTCATGAGCCTTGAGGATGTTGGCAGGAGCAACCTGGAACTGGGGAATGTGAAAAAATTGTGTAGTTTCCCTTCTGGACCACAGGCAGAGGTGTCAGAGCTACCGGGTCTGGACGTGAGGCAACCCTGGTGAGGTCTGTCAGCATTTGATGGACAGGCAGGCCCTCTCAGCTGGCCCCTTGCAAGTGTGAGGGTGACTGTCCCTGGGACTGGCTGATCTGTTTAAACCCATTGTCTCCATGCTAGCTAATGGCTGAAATCGGTGGTTTTGGACAAAGCCCTGTTTCTTTTTACCTAGTTCCAGCTTTTGGCGCATGACCCCTGTTTTCTGTGTTCGTTCCAGTCCTTCCCTTTGCCTGTTGGATTAGACCAGCTGCAACATTAAGACCAAGCTCTAGCTGCTACTGCAAAGAGCCAGGTGCTATCACAAGGCTGTCTATGACTGTTCACTGCCATATTGCTTTGACATCTTTGAAGATCGTCCTTGCAACGACAGTTAACATTCACAGCTCTCCTGAAGGTAGGGTGTCTCAGGAGATGGAGGATGATGCAGAGATTTTAAAGGTAGAAGGGACCACTGTGAGCACCTCTTTTCAGGTCAAAGGCCATAGGACTTCCCTGTTTGGTTCCTGCAAGAATGAGCATGTGTCCTTCAGAAATAATATTCTCTCCTGGTCTAAACATCAATGGTGGTAAAGGATCCACTATCAACCTTGGTAAATTATTCTGTCAGCCTGCTCTTCCCTCTGTTGAAAGCACTGACATGGAGAATAAACACGTGTCACTTCAGCATCCAGCCACGGGATTTTCTTACATCTTGCCCCCCTGGTTTAAGAGTTACCTGCTATCATATTATCAAGTTTAGGTAGGGACCTTGTGAACAGGTGTATGCGTGTGTGCTGTACAGCTGATTTGCCTGTATGCACCAGTTAGTAGCTTGGACTTTCCAGTTATGCAAAGCCTAGCTACAGCTATTGCTGCTGCTGCGGTCAGACATCCAGAAATTTTGGACAAACGGGAAAATTCCACCTGGGCAAGCATTTACAGCAGAAAGAGAAGACATGCCTGTATAAACCCAAACATCTGCAGGTCCTTCCTAGGTCACTATTCATTAGTAGTGGCGATATCAGTTCCATAACATTCTTTTTTGTTAAACTGAACAGGTCTGAATGCCTTGTTACCATGCAGAAGAGGTTAAACCTGCTTTACTCTTAAGGTGGCTTTGGTCTAGGATATATCCCATTCTTCCTGTCCATAATCCTAGACAAGTAATGAGATGCTTAGCATGCTAAGCTCTGAATATAGAACAAGAAGTATATATTATGGCTTTCAGTGTGCCTATAAGATCTTAATGTAGCCTGAATGCTCCTGGGACAGGCATGTTAGAAATCGTATCACAATAAAATCACAGAAACCACATTTAAGAACCCAAGAATGGCCACAGTGGGTTAGACCAGAAATATCCTGTTTTCAGCAGTGACCAAAAGGGAGTGCCTGGGAAACCTGTGAGAACAGCGTAAACCTACAGTGATACTTCCCCAGAATATTCTCCTGACATCCGGTTAACTGCATTTTAATGCACTGGATGAACTTTTCTTCTATGAATTTGTCATGTTGCTTTTTGTATTCATGTGAACTTTTAGCATCCATAATTTTCCAAGGTAAGGAGTTCTCTGTGAGCCATGCAATTTAGGCAAATGCATAAGGAGATGCTTGTAAACATGTTTGCAAATAAATTAAACAAGTTTGCTGTATTACTGTGGCTTTTACTGCTCATGAGTGCATGAAGAGTAGTGTTGAGTATGTGGGCAGTAGTGCCATATGTTTTCAATGAATGCATTTGGTTGAAAGCATAAATAATGGGTGGAATATAGCCAGTTGGGGAAAGAGGGAGGAAACTCCTGTTGCCTGAGCAGGGAGAAGGCAGCAAGACCAAGGCCTGGCTCCTTGAAAGCAGCTGATCACCTCAGACCGACCTGGGCCAGGGTCTGCAAACACAAGCAGCCCTGCACATGCACACATGTGTTGTATGGCTTGAGCCTTGGGAAGTGGTTGTGTGGAGCCCGCACTAAAGCAGTTAACAAAATAATACATACACAAACGACCAGTGAGTAGTCTGTGAATTAAGCTGGATAAATAGGGGGAATGTGGTGATTTTCATACATGCCTGGTGTACCAAGTAGTGTATGGGCATCCCAGGCACACATAGCTGGGGTGGAGCAATTAGTGACAGAGGGGGAGGCAGACAGTGTGCCTTGCCACCGAGGACCTTACCTGCACATGTGTGTGCAACTGCTGGCTGCCAGGGTGAGGAAAGAAAAAGTGGATGTCAAGACTAGCTGGCAGCCAATGCATCTGTCTTCTGTCTTTCACTCCCCCACAGTCGAGGTGGAACTTGGCTATTTTTAAATCTCATTTCTGTGTGTGTAGCCATGGGGAATGCTCTTTCTTGTGAAAAAGAAAAAAAAAAAAAAAGAAAGAAAAAAAAAGATGAAGAAGGAGATTTTGAAGCCACCTATATTCCATAAGCAGATATTTCTCGCTCCATTGATGCAACATAGCCCTCTCCTCCAGGTTTCCTTTCTATCCTTTGAAGAAGTAGAACTTGTAAAACAAAACCCAGTGATCATATTTAGACCGTTTAGGCCAGCCGATGAGGAAGAAGCACTGCATGTAATGCATGCAGCCTAAGGACTGCCTCACTGGATCACCCAGGTGCTCAGTCCAGTGCAGTGTCCTTTCCCCTGCCATGCCCAGTATCGGGCATTTCACTGGTGGCTGCACTGCACTCTCTTGAAGATGCTGATGCAAATGTCTAATGTTGCAACCTGAAATAGGATGTGCCCAAGTGAAACAGAGTTCACAGGCTAAGAGCACATCTGTAGGAGAGACACAATGGGCACCTAGCAACAAGGCAGTCATAAATGTCATTTTAAGGTTATCTCACACAATGCAAGTGACCTATGGTAACCAGGTGAGTGCTGTTTAGGAGCTATTTAAACAGGCAGGCAGGCAGGTGGAAGGGCACCTACTCGTTAACCTAAAGACATCTGAGTGGCTCTGTTTTGCCATGCCAGCAGGCCCTCTTGCCCTGTATTGACACTGGTTGGTAGCAGAGGCTTGGAGGAGGAGGAGGAAAAGGAGAACAAGGTGAGTAACATCACCAGGCATGGTCTCCTGTCTTCTACCAAACTGTGATTTGGCTATTTCCTGGGCCAGAAGTGGTTTGGGGGTTAACAATCCCTGAAGGATTTGTTTCTCATGAATTTGTTTAATCTTTTTTTTTTTTTTTTAAATCATACACCCCATCCCCCTTCCTTTTGTTTCTTCTGAACATGCTGTCATTTCATTTGCTTCCTACTTCTTAATTTTTAGGAACACTGAACAATCATACTCTGCTCTTCTCTTCCATACATTAGTTTTTCCACTCTCCTGCTTTTGTAGACTTTCCTCACACTATCTTTTCCACTCCCAGAAGTCCTAAGTCTGTGTAGTCAATTGCTACTTTGCTCATGTAGTAACTTGCATGGGAGCAGCTACATACATGTGTCTGTCTTTGTTGCCCTTCCATTACTGCAGCAAGTTCTGCTATGTCATTTGGAGTGAGGAGGGGACCAGAAAGTATTCTCCAAGATCTGGATGCATCATAGATTCATACAGTGGCACAATGGCACTTTCAGTTATGTCATGTATCCCTTTCTTTCCATGCTTGTCAGCTCCCAAAGTGGCTGCATGTTCAGTCCTCTTTCTCAGTAGTTTTATGCCTGGAAGAAAGGTCCAGAGGTGTCTGGGGGTGATACTGGATGAAGAGGAAGCCAGGACTTCTCGGCTCTCAGCCCAGACCCACTTTGGAGTCAGAAAGCCGTCTCAATCAAAGAATTTCACCTCTCTGTGCCTCAGCTTTGTCCTCATGAAAGTGGGATTTTCCCAGTCTAGCACAGAAGAAACAGCGTTAAATGAGGTGAGTGTCTAGGCGATCCATGGATGAATGTAGGAAAGGGAAGGCTGGTGTTAATTAGGGTCAGCCCTGATTATGTTAGTACAAAGGAGGTTGGAACTCTCTTCCTCGCATCTCTCCCTGCCTTCTTCAATGCTCTATTCTCACTCCCTGGATTACCCTTGTAAACAGGGACTGAAACTAACTGATTAATAATGATTAATAATGAAAAAGCATAATGAAACAACTTTAATGCCTGGAATGAGCAGCAAGAGTATTGCTAGCATCAGATTATACAAGGGTGCAGATCGACCAATTTATTTCCACTTGTACATTTTGGGCCAGCCGTAACTGGCTGTACACTGGCTCTTGTGAGTTATATGGTCATTCCTGGCTCAGGAGGCAAACCTATTTACATCCTGTGCCTTTGCCTGAGATTGTCCATTACATTCAGGGCTGCTGTCCTGTAGTGACAGGAAGGGCCTGGACATCTCTTCCTCACCCTGAAATGTGTGATGGAGTGCAAAGGAGAGCTGGGCCCAACTCTTCATCCAGCAATGAAGAGCACTCCTATGACCTCCTTATCAGCTGGTGCCTTAGGTTGCTGCTGGACGGAAACAGCTGGTTTGTTTATAGGGCTCCAAGAAGTCACTCAGGCATAACGAATTATTTGTTTTTCCTAATAAACTCTTTCCAGGGAATACTCTTAGGAGTCTAAAAAGCCCTTCCCACAGAGGTTCACACCATTTCCTAGGCTTCATCTTTGTGCAGGCTTCATCCTCCTCTGTTCTTCAGCAGCTTCTTCTCCCTCATCCTCCAGAAGTTTGGCTCTCTAGCCCTGAGCATATGGAAGATGATGTTAGGTCTTCTGCATTCTCAGTCAATTCCGTTGACAACCGTCTCCTATCCCACAGAGGCTACGTAACATCGCGCTCCTTGTGTTTGAAATCCTCCTTGGACTTACTCCAGTTGGTGTCACAAACTGCTGGATGTTCCATTTCTCCTATTCCTGTAATTTTGACCTGTCTCTTGCTGTGGGCTCTGGTGTTGTTTTTGTATCCTCTTCTTCAACATGTTTCCTCATATCTTTTTCAACATGAAATCTGTCAGTTGCCCACTGTTGCCATCTTTTTTGTCTAAACTCCCTATTTTCACCTCTTTTTCCCCCATGCTGTTGTTTGTTACTGTTTATCATAAAGAATTCTCAAACCACTTACTTGTGTAGTCCTTCATTTGAGGTGCAGAAGATTTACCAAGATGAATAGCTGGTCAGGGTTTAGTCCAAGCAGACAACACAGCCCCCTTGAAAGATAAAATAACCTCCATCAACTCTTCAGGATTTCCTCATGAACTCAGACTATTTCTGGGTGCCTGATGTTGAAGGCTGTGGATTGGGAGGGAGATGTTTCCACTTTTTTAAATTGTAGTCAAATGTTTGACTCCCCATAGATCTACCTCAACTGCCTTTCTTATCCCTGTCGGGGCTGTGCCCATTGCCCCAAGAAACATTTGTTGAAGGACTTCATTATCATACTATCTGTTTACAGAGAAGACTTATACCCATTTATCTCAAAGTGTTTTCAAAAGGTGAATAGTTTCATTAGTCTTGCTTTATATGTAAGGGAAAATTGGGTATGGGTGAGTTACAGGCACAGAGAAAATCTGGAAGAGGACAGACAGGAACATGATCCAATCCTCTCTCCACTAAGGCTCAGACATCAGGAGTTTGTGTCTGGTTGGAGAACAGACTCCTGCTTACCTCCATGAGATGGCTTAGGATACAGTGGTACCTATTGCTGCTGTGCTAAACCAAACGGGATCATACTCCCAGGGACCTCAGCGCTGACATTCACTGGCCCCAGTGTTTAAGGAGTATTTCTGAGGGAATCCATGCATAGACCAGTGGCAGTTACAGTCTTTGTAAGGACATTTATGCAGCACCAGGTACCCAGGTCCTCAGCTCAACAAAATCAAACCTCTGAGTTGGTGTTAACTTGCAGTGGGACTCCAGTTGGCTATTGAACGTAGTTTGTTTGTATACTAGGTTTAAAGAAAGCAAGTTGTATGTTAGGCCACCTTGAAGTTGTCTTCCTGTTTTTGCATGTGCAGTCTCTCCTCTGCTCACTTTCTCCAAAGTCTCTTAAAATGTGGACTTTGAGTGGTGAGTTGCCCCCCCCAACTGCCGTGCGTACTGGGTATTATCTTCCTGACAACTGCTGCTCTGCAGTATTGAGCAGAGGCTAATGCAGTTTGATTCACCGCTCACTTAGGGTTGACAGATGAGCTGGCAAGTCTTTTTGTGGCAGTTTAGGCTACTTTCACATCCAGCTGTCTGCCTCGTCTATCAGCCACAAGTTATTGCCCCTGTGACAGAAAGTCTCAGCAGCTCCAGTTCATCATCTGGTGTCTCAGTGCTTTTAAGCTAATGCACCAGACTCTGCCATGGAAGAGCCATGGGAGGACACACGTTCCCATTTGCCAAATCTGCAAAAGGAGTAATGAGAGGAGGGTCACCGGGATGTTCTTCAGCTACTGCTGTGAGCCTCATTAAAGTTCATCTGTCAGAGCACGTGGGTGAATTAAGTTATGGGTAAGTGGGCTCAATATCACGGCCCTGTGTGTAACTAGACTCCAGCTTGCAGGGTATGGAGGCTTCAGCCTAGCATGGGGTCCTTAGATCCTATGGTCCTAAAAGGAGAAGTCTCTGCTTTCTCGATGGATTCGGGATTTTTCATGCCCATATCCATATTTTATATGCTATAGATGGAAGACGAGTACACTTTTCATTTGTAACTTGTCACTTCAAGGAAAATTACAGGATGGGTCACAGGAGGAAGGAAATTATGGGCCGCAGTTAATAAATGGCCATTTACCAGGACTGCAAAGACTTGGGGGATGGACGGTCTCCCAAGACCATAATTTCACAAGCAGAATTAACATCGATGCATGGAGCTTGACAAGTGTATTCAAGCTTTTTATGCAAGTCCCTTGAGATAAGAGATCTTCCAGTCTGTGGGGTGGCAGCGCACGAGAAGGCAGCTGGGGTGAAGAGGAAGATGAAAGGCTACAGGTTGAGTCAGGCAAGATGTGATTTTCCTATCTTCTTAGTAAGTTCCGAGGGAGAATATTCTAAGACTGTGAGCACAGCCTTGTTCTGGAAATGTGAATTCCAGAAGTGCTCAGCTTTATTCATGGCTTTGTTGATCTTTGGCATAAAAAACAGGTTGCCTGTGGCTGGAATGCTGTGGGTTAGGGTCCTGGGCACTACCAATGATCAAGAGCACCCTGCCGCATCCCACATAGGAAATGAAGAGAAACAAGAGGCCGAGCTGAGAACATATGGGATGCTTAGAGGAGCAAAGTGGTAAGACGTGAGATGAAACCTAGTCAGGATAACGATGTCAGCAAGGTTGCTGATCTGCACTGTGGGGACGCTTGTGACCAGAAGGGTTAATGTCCGTTGTTCCTGGCCTCAGCTGTAAGCTGCTGTGAAATGCTTGCTGAGAGGAAGGGTGTGACTCCCAGCAGCAGCTGGGGAGCACGGGTCTCCTTCCAGCCTGGGAAGGTGCTTCCCAGGTGGGAAGGTGCTTCCAAAGACACTGGAGTGCTTTTGGAAATCCCACTTGAACAGCACGTTTTTTTCTCAGAGGCTGTGTGATAAGGAAGGTGTCTAGAGGTCCCACGTAGGAGGAGAGAGAGTGGTGAGGCTGGTGGAGCCATTTGGAGATGGTGTGGATCCTCTAGCTCCCAGACTCAGCCTGCAGCCAGACCTGTGGCCCCTCTCCTGTTCTGTGGTCCTTGCCACCAAAAGCAGGCCATCATCAGGTCCCAGGTCTGGCTGCATGGCTGATTCCATGGTCTTACACAGCAGACATGTGGCATACTGTCCCCTCATCAGGATAGCAGGAGGCGGGCCTGCGGTTTCTGCAAGCGTCAGGTGTAGGCATCAATGGGGCAGCTTGCCTGCAGCAGGTCCCAGGCCTGCTCAGGCCCCTCATATGGCACCTCAGGTGTCTTCCCAATAACATCTTCCTGCAAAACATGGGGGCTGCCTTGTCTCCCCTGCTCACACAAGGCCTCCTGGAGCCACAGCAGAGGCCGAGGCCTTGCCGTGGCACAGATGTTGGCGTTGGCCTCCTCCTCACCAGCCTAACTGCTCTTCAGGCAGCTGGGAAAAACAATCATTGGCAAATGTAATGAGATAGCACTGGGCAAACTATGTAAATACTGTTTGGGCTACATTCATAATCCCACACCATGAGCCACATTTTCATGAGAGAGGCAGTCGGGCCCCCTTGGATAATCTTAATCGTTTCTGACATGAAGGTTTCTTCTCCTATTTCATGACTTATTTCCCCAGTATCATTTAAATGTATTAAAACACTGTTAGCGTAGAAAGTAGGCATCATGTTAGCATAATATCTAATCAGAACTACCCTGCCTGTCCCCGCAGGGTTTATTTATTTATTTATTTTGTGTCTGTTTGTGCTGTTTTCTTGTTAGATTGGAGAGCCCTTCCTTGACATACTCATTTGTTCTGCTGTATAATAGAATAGGATCTTCCTGAGCTGCTGACATCTGCTTTATTCTTGAGATCTGCAACTCTCAGCCCACAAAGCAACAATGATAATAATAATAGCAGTAATAATAATCATAGTGCTAGGAAGACTGAGAAGTGAAGTTAAGCATCAAGAGGAGAAAACAAAAAATAGAAGAAGAAAAGAATGGTCTGGCAAAGGGTGTTCTGGTCACTGTGAGTGTATTTTTACTGCCCTGATTCTCCACTCATTTACCCAAGCTTTATGATTGCACCGCCCTGTGGACTGCAATTAATTTCCTTGTGACTTATAATAATGCAAGGGAGAGGGGATCAAGCACTGTGGTATATGTGATCAGGACACTTGTTCACGGGTACATTCAGCTCTGCTCTTGCTCAAGTACATTGCTTTGATTCCTCAACGGCATTGCAGTATTGATTTTGAAGGGAATTAGTTTCTTCAGTGCTTCTGAGGATCTGGCCAGTGTGATTTCTCAGGGACTTATTCAGCTTCCTCCCCCACAACTTTATCCTCACTTGTCACAGCTGAAATAATTGGCATTGCACTATATCAAAGAGAAGGGATGCAATCCCAAAGGCTGGGGGAATCATATCCACAGCAAGCCTTGACAAAAAGCTGTATGAGGAAGAGAGTTGTTGGGCTAAGCGCTGTCTGAAAAAGGCTTGGAAGCCGTGAGCCCTGGGTCATCTTGTCTGAATCCTGCTCTGTTGAGATAAAGCAGGGCTTTGTACTAACTAAGGGCAAGGAAAGGTGACAGTGTGCTGCAAGGAGGGAAAAGGAGGGAAAAAGAGGGAAAAGGAAAGAAAGAAGGAATGAAGGAATAGGAAAAAAAAAGAGGGAAAAAATGAATTAAAAAAAAAGTTCCTAGCATTAAAAAGATCAGGTCATTTTGAGCTTCAAAATTCCTTGAGGGGGGGAACTTTACTGGGTATGTTAATCTAACTGTGGCTGTCACACCACCCCCTACTGTAAATCATTCACAATTAGGAATTCTGCATGATTTTTGACTTGAGATGGAACCAAAACCTGGGACTTGCGGAATTAAAAAGAATCTAAAGATGAGTTTCAGGGCTGATATCAGTGAGTGACTGTGGCCAGCCAACAGGCAAAGAAACCTAGAAGGGCTTGAAATTAGTGAATTCAGCCCGTCATAAGAAGTTGGGAGTAAGTAGCCCTCTTACTCTTTAGCCTAAGGTTCTCTGTCATAAAAACAGGTTTGCTGAGCAAGTACAGCGTCCTGGTAAAACTGTAACTAAATTCATAGCAGAGACACAAAAGCACCCGGACACACAAGCAAAACCTGCACTTCAGTGATTGCTGTGCCCCCACTCCCCACCCCGCCCCCTTCAGAAGGACAGCCCGGCTTGAAGATCCTGGCTCGTAACAGGTTTCCCAAGCCCCGCATCTCCTGGCCCAGCACTCCAAGTCACGCTATTACAGTTATTATTATGGTGTTGTTATTTCTTTAACTGTACATAGGTGTAAGTGACATTTTACAAATACTGGTCAGGTCACTCTTCTGCTGAGGTCCTTAGGTATATAGCATGGAGGTACAAGCCAACACATAATAGAAAAGAGGATCATGAGAACTAGAGATGGAAAAGATTTATATGAGGTCCCATCTGCATCCTTTTTCTCCTGGCATATAAACTAAAGTATCATTACTAGTGTTTTGCCCAGCTTTAAAAATTCTATCTAGCAGGGCTTCCATGTCCCATAGGAGGTTTTTCCTTCAAAGAGTGCCCCTGACACCCTCAAAAACCAGCATTGCATTGCAGACACGGTGTCTCATGAGATCTTCTCCAGTGCCCCACCCCATGTCAGATCTGAAGAGGACATATGTGCCGGAAAGCTTGTCTGTTTTGTTACTACTTGAGCTATACCAGCCTGGTAAAAGGATGTGACATTACTTAATTGCTCAGAAGGATTTCAGTACCATTCCATTTGATTTCAGCTGATTATTTTGTTTCAAGGAGTGCTAGCAGAAGTGGTTTTCCCAGGAAGCAAATGGATTCTTACCCCTCTCATTAGTAACATTATGCCACCACACTATGTGGGCCACTGGGGCCCTTCACGTACATCAGGTGTACCCACCGTTGCTTTGTGCATGGTGATTCAGGTCTGTGGGCCTGGCCACCCACTCTTTGGTAACCTCTGTATTTAAAAGTCAAGGTTTTTTGTTGTTGTTGTTTTGTTTTGTTTTGTTTTTGTTTGTTTTTGTTTTTAACTGTTATGCCACACGTGATTTCTTGTTTTGCTCCTAACTGCATCCCTACAATAATTTCCTTGTACTTACAAATAATTGCGTGCTATGTTCTTTCTTGGTTGCTACCTAATCAAGCCAGGTACCCTTTCCATCCACACTTTTTCCTCAAAATAAAACCCTCTCACCACACTCTGGGGTTATTGTTATGGCTCCTCAGTTTCTCCCTTGTAGCTTGGTCTTGCCTCTGTGGAAACCAGGTGTTTATAATGAATTCACCAGGCAAAACAGCCATTTTGGAGATCTTTAAATTGAATCTGTCCTTTTCCTTCTTTGTGAGCTGATGCCTTTGAATTTGAGAGCCTAGGGTTGCAGTAAGAATATTTTTCTTGCCCTGGTTGTTAAATGAGACTTGGAAAAGCTTTGAGAAACTATTTGAAGGAGGAGTAGCTCTTGGCATATTGGAGGCCAGAAAGGTCAAAGTCTTTAAGTTAAGTGGTTAACCAAAGTCTTTTGTTAAGTGTGCAGGTGGAAAATGAGATGCAGGATGAGAAGGCAGATTTGTGGGAAAACGGGAATTTAGATGAGAACAGCAAAAAACAAACAAGCAAGCAAGCAAACAAACAACAACAACAACAAAAAACAGTGGGAGGTACATTCCACATTGTTGCTGACAACTGTATGGATCAGCAACTGACTGGTTGGACTCTTGGAAATGAGGACAAGTGATAACAGGCAGTAGCGAAGTACTTCCTTGTGAGAGAGAAATGCCTTCTCTCCCAGTTAAGTCAGTAGGAGAAGAACTATTATCTAAAGAGCAAAAACAGTGAGCTCTGATGATGGTCCACCATGTGTGTCATTTCAAGAGGGATCTCCACAAGCACTGTTAATTACCCACACAAGCACAATGGCTTGCATTGTTATACCTGAATGAATAAAATTAGTCTCTGAGATCCTACCATCTAAATAAAAATGTCAATTATCTTCCATAGTAGCTAAGGTTAGAGTGTATATGGATGTCCCGCAGCTCTGAAAATGAGGCCATATTTGTTTCAGTGCCTCTTGATTTTTGGGAATTTAACTATGGTCACTCAAATAAAAAAGTTCTTTGCTTTGTTCCTAAAGACATGGTCACAAAACCCACAGCAACTGAACCATCATCACTGGTATGCTTTTGCCCCTCAGCTGACTGTGTATGCTTGCTGCCTACTCCAGTTTCAGAGCTTCAAAGTAAACCTCAGAGTAATTTGTTCACGTGCAGTATCATGATCACTCAGAAGAAGTGATCTGATATGTAAGAGGAATATTTAAGCAAAACTTGGTTTTACTAACCAAAACAGAGAAATAAACCATTCAGAATTTGTAACGGACACCAAACATGCCAGTTTTCTTGTACTCCTGTGATACATCATTATGGGATATTGATTTCCATGATTGTGTATTTCAGAAAATTCCCTGGGTAACACGCTGGTGATTTGTTCCAAACTGGGGGTTCCAATCATCTTTTAGCAGGCAAGAAAAAGAAACACAGCTTGCTTGTGAAGCAAAACCCTGTCAACCCAGTAGTCCAAGTGTAGACCGTTGTCACATATGGTCCCTGTTCCTCTTGCAATATCTCTGAGGTAGAATGGAGCCCATATATGTATTTGTTTATTAATCAGGTGGGATTTAGAATCGTTTGCTTTAAAATTCTGTGTCACACACTGCCACCTCTAGGCATGGTAGCCTGATGACAAAATGCTGCAGCAATAACGTTGCCCTCCAGCCCTGAGGATAATGAATACCCAGTTCTGCTGGGAGATAGATAGATAGATACAAATGTTTGAACATGCTTCCACCCTGCAAACCTATACCCAACTTGATACCAACTTAAAAAAAAAATCTCTCTGCTCTCCTTCTCATTAGGGCATACATCTATCCTTGCTGTTGGTGAGGTGCCCTGCTGCATCTCTTACTGCGTAACTGATGTTGGTAAAGCTATAGTCCTTCTCTTTGGGCTCCATCAGTTGGTACAACCTGGAAAGACAGTGGAGACTGAGGTAGTTTCTGGATACCTGGATCCATTTCCCATCCATTTCAAGGATCACATATTAGATATAGACTCTTAGCCTTCTCAGAGCAATTTCATCCCTGGATCAGTGACACTAACCCTGTGTCACTGGGTCACATTCAGAGAAGTGCAGGACACTTTTCCGATGACAGACTAAGATTGAGTGGAATAACCAGTGTGGTTGGGTGGATTGCATTAGGCTTGATCAGATTTCTGTGAGATGAACTGTCGGAGGCTGTAGCAAGGTGGGGATTGGTCTATTCTGCCACGTGTCAGGTGATAGGACGAGGGGGAATGGGCTAAAGTTGCGCCAGGGGAGGTTTAGGTTAGATGTTAGGAAAAATTTCTTTACTGAAAGGGTTGTTAGACACTGGAACAGGCTGCCCAGGGAAGTGGTCGAGTCACCATCCCTGGATGTATTTAAAAGACGTTTAGATGTAGAGCTTAGCGGCATGGTCTAGTGGAGGGCTTGTTAGTGTTAGGTCATAGGTTGGACTAGGTGATCTTGAAGGTCTCTTCCAACCTAAAGGATTCTGTGATTCTGTGATTGCCTTTTCAGTTTCTTCATTGCAAATCTAGAGTAACTTTTTGGTGCACAAGTATTCCATGTGATTTTTCAGCAGGGTAGTTGAGAACAGAATATGACATTGTGTCTTTATCTTCCTTGAAGGTCTCTAGGGAAAAATGTTTTCATGGGTGCAGTTCACCACCAGCAACCTCTTCTTGGCTTTCTGATTTGTTTCCCTTATATGTTTACTAGGGAATAGGTAAATGAAGCCTTCTTTCAATAGCAATGATTTAGAGAAAAAAACAGGAAAACTGTCAATTCTGAAAATAAGGAGTTGGGCTTTAGGTCATCGTTGGGATCTGAAAAACTATTCTTTAAATTCACTATTGTTCACAGTTTGTGTTCTTCACTCAAGTTTGGATTGCTCTTTTAACTAGAGTAAGCATCAATCTAAGAAGCAAATACAGATATCAGTGTAAGTAATATCCTGTTTTAAATGTTTCAGAAAACCCTGTGAAAGGGAGAGCACACATATAACTAGTGTCTACACAGCATGAATGCAGAACTGGCCCTCTTCACCCACTCCCTAAGGTGGAGGTAAGTTTCCACCTTCCTGAGAGCTGGTCTCGAAGAAGCCCCTCTTCAGGTAATCATCAGTCCCCTGCCCCCCTCAAGACCAGACAGGTACCATCTTCAGGGTGTAAACGACAAAAGAGAGGAGGATACTCACTCCTATATTTAAATGAGATATGGTTAACCTTAGTGAATAGGTGCTGTCAGTTACTGAATTTTCAAGGTGAACACTGTTCCTGAGATCAATTTGCAAACTCACCTGCATCAACATGTTCCAAACATGAACCCCTTTTCTCACCTGGCAATGTCCTCACCGTGAAGGTATCACCCACACAGTCCCCACCATACTTGACAGCATCCTGGGAAGGTGTCCCTAGGGACCAGCTCCTGTCTGCTGAGTTGTGATTGCAGTATAACTGTACCTTCCCCATCAGTAGCAGAGAAATTAAATCTTCACTGAATCTGAAAGTCATGTATGTCTGCAAAAGGACAACTGTAAGGAGAAAGATGAGTCATTTAGCAGCAGTCTTGGTGCTACTGACACATCTAGAGTGGGATTTATCTCAGTTAACTTCTTACTTCCACACTTCACCTGAGATAGTCCCTCTGGGCTCCCTTTACACTTACTGGAGAAAAGGAGACACTTGGATGGTGCAACTCATCTAGCCACAAAAGGTATTTGTGGTAGGGTGAGGTGAAGAACCCACCAGAGGGACCTGTTTCTTCCCATTAAAGGGAGTCCAGACTGATGACCACAGCAGCGACACTCAACATTAATAAAATAAATCACACCCTGATTTCCAGATGCTCGTGCAGTCACATGTGTCGGTCTGGCCTTCCCCTCATCTAAGCTTTGGCTCCTTGCACCCTCATTTCTGTGCTCTGGGACTGCTCATTTTCAAATCAATTCATATGGAAAAAGCTTTTCCAGTTCTCCAGCTGCCAGCAGCAGTAAAATGGACCCCATGAGCTTGTTGTGAGACTTCAGAGAGGCTCTAACTTGTCTCATCTTGGTACCTCCCTACAGAGTGATGGTCCAAGTCCCATTTTTTTCCCCAGACACCATTGGGATCTCTCATTCTACAGTTCCAAGACCCCGCTATAACTTATTTAGTTATTTGGCACAGAAGCCTCCAGCAGTTAGAGGACCCAGTTGTTGCACAGACACAGGAGTTCTCGCAGGGAAGGATTTCAGGCAGTTTTACTCCTGCCAGACACCTCCAGTCCAGTGAGAGTGTGTCTGGTCAGGCACCCTGTGGGTCCTCAGAGGTGAGGTGGTTCCTCTGGCTCTGTCCCTCACAACATGCACATCCCAAGGAGGATCACCAGAGTGTAGCAGCTGTCCTCTTGGTGCCACAGACCTAGTGGAGGAGCTCTCTAATTTTATCTGCTCGGCAGGGCGTCGAGCCCCGCTCTCTATTTGGACCACTTCTCGCAGCATCAGAGAGAGACCTTGCTTGGCCTGACCAGCTGCGGAGGGGGCGAGCTGTTGTAGGGGCAGAAGTGTGCAAAGGCACGCTTCTACAGGCTCTCCCTGGGATCTGACCTGGTGTTTTTCTACTTGTCATTTCTCCTCTCCCCTGGTCTCTCTTGTCCTCACTCTCCACCCTCAAGGCAGACTTGCAGGCGGCATAAATGATCGCTGCTCCACAAAACAAGCGGGCCCCCAAGAAGCTGCACCAGCTGAGGGCCCGCTCCCATCTCTCCCTCTTTTCCTTCTCTCTCCTGATCTCCTTGCTCCTTTGTCTCCCCCCCATCCTCTCCTTTGTTTGTCTCGCTTCCCTCTCCCTCCTGATCTCTCCGCCCGTGTCTCGCAGTCCCTCTCCCCGCTCGCTCTCTCTGGAGACAGGTCTAGTGGCCTGGTTGCCATCTGCTGCCTGTTTTTGTGAGCGTGTGCGCGGACAGGCGCGTGTGTGCATGCGGGTTTTTTTTATGAGGTTGAGATCAGATGGCATCTAATCGATCGTCATGGTCTCCATGGTTACCAGGGTGACAGAGGAGTTGGGAGAGACACACACTCCAGCCTGGGGCTGTCAGACCATTCCTGAGAGAAATAATACCAAAAAGAAATCAAACCTCTTCCATCACGTTTTATGCATTTACATCTTCCTTGGAGCTGGGAAAACGTAGCCCGCGCTTCTGTTTGACACTGTTACCCCTTGGCTCGGCGGCAGGAGGAACAAAGCAGGCTACGCTTCGCGCAGGCACAAAGGTGGAGCAGATCTTTGGGAAAGCAGAAGCAGCTCCCCTTTCCCCTTTCTCTTCTTAGAAAGGTTTGATTTTTTTATTTTATTTTATTTTTTTTTCTCCTGGTCACCGTTGTATCCATAATGGTTGTTTTTATTCTCCTAAATTGGATGGTTAGTCTCTCGAATTGGCCAAAAGCAATGATATCCTCCGGGAAAAGAATTGCAATTTATTAGTATTAGCGGCATCTTTTTCTCCCTGGCCTCAGCCCCTAATACTAGACAGTCTTTAGCCCTCGTTGTGACAGATCAATCAATCTGTCTATGATTCCTGGTTGGAAGCGAGTCGAGTGTGATGCTAAGGATGAATTATGGAATTAGGAGAGTTCTTCATCTTTAGAAGCAGATTGAGTTGGGCAAGGCAACATCTCTGACCAAGACAATTAGTGTGTCAGGAACATGGGAACTGAAACCACTCAGCACAGAATATGATCCTGGATGGATGGGAGGAGGAGGAGGCTGTGTTTGAGGCAATATCACTGTGGCACCCCCCACTCCATCCCCAAAACAATCCAGGAATTTCACAAGGTTTGCCTGCAGCGCACTACCCACGTGCACAGAGCCCTGCCTGGTGCAAGGCGTTCCCCTCATCAATACCCATGCTGGGCAAGCTTGGTTTGGTCTTTGGGCTGACCTCAGCATGGCCCAAAGACAATCAGGATACATCTTCTGGGTACAGCCACAATTTTAATGCTCATCAAAGCTCACCCCTTGGAGTGCTGTGGCTGGTGCTGCGCTGGCCGCGTTGCTGCCCATGGTAGCACATGGGGCTTTGGGAATGTCAAGTGTAGGGGCAGCCAACGGGAGCTGACAGGACCAATGCACATGGCTGCGATGGGCTGAGGGGCTGGTGACCCAGCAGAGCTCTCCAGAGACCTGGAAGTGCTGACTTACTGCTGCTACCTATAAAATGCACCACATCAGAGCATCCTGGGCCAAGTAGAGATCTCATGGAGCTACACATGGTTTCAGAGCTGCATATGCCTTTGCATGTCTTTTCTCTTCCTGAATTCTGAATTAAACGGATTTTCACTCAGAGCCTGCAGTCGTGCTTTGCTCTTTTGCCTTCCAAGTAGAAGCAGAAGGTGCCCGAGCTGGGTTGCTCAGTTCAGGCTGCAAATATGCACCGAGTGTGGGATTCAACTGTCTAAACAGTGTCAGTGTGGGTGACATCCTATCCAGCCTACATGCGCTGCCCCCGAAACGTGCAGGTTTTCCATTAGGCCCATGCATTATCTACCAGGCCCCTTTGTCTGCTACGGTGATGTAAAAGAGCACCAGGCATTCATGCAGCTCAACGCCAACCTGACTCTTGGAGAAAAACATCAGCCTGAATTGGTGCAGACATCCATGAGGTGTGAGGAGCCGGCCACGACACAGCACCCCGGCAAGGAAAGGTGAGGCTGGATCCGAGGTGGTGGAGCAGGAGCCATGATGGGGCTGGAGGAGGCAGGGCAGCACGCCAGGCACTCTGCTCACCTTCAGCCAGGGGCAGAGCTTGCAGGGGGTGTTTGAGCTCGCACCAGCGCAGAGCTCTGCTCTAGCTGGCTGCTCAGGTGCCGCAAGAAGCAAGGGATTAGGAAGACAGGCTTTGTTGCGGTGGCAGGTACTTCTTCTACCTTTGGGCACAGTGAATGGAGCTTCTGGTGTGGAAGGATGTAGTGTTTGTGCCACAAAAGTCCTCTCCCTGTTCCTTGAAAAATGTGCCACCCAATACCGCCCTGCCACAGTAAAAACTGTCACGACCAGAAATATTTCCTCCTTTGTAGGCTGCCAGGGGTGATGTGTCGGTGTTTCCTACTTTAAAAAAAATTCTGTGATCCTCCCTATTTAAATTCTGATTCTGCTCCCTCCCGGCAGCATAGCATCCCTGTTTTTAACTTGCAGGGTGGGAAATCCTCTACTCTTCAATATTCCCCAGCCTTAAATACCATGGGCCTCCTCAATTTTCATACTGTACAAACACAAACTAATTAAAGTCATACAAATACATCCCAGGAAGAGAATGAGAATCTGCTCACTGGAGGGAAGACTGCTGGCTCCCACATCCCAGGAAAGCTCCCTGGCAGTTTACATTGTTCTTTTGGCAAGGGATAATTTACGGTAAAGCTGGTTTCCACTGAAACAGCAGCCGCGTGCACGGAGGAAAAAAAAAAAATGTAAACACAACAGCATCTTTATGAATGCAGCAAGGTGCTGGTGCCTGCCTCTGCGTGCTCCATAATATATTAATACACGCTGGCTGTCCAATCCCACTGGAGCATTCAATCATGCCATATTATAATAGAATTTAATGGAGTTGACAGCTAAGACCTAGTTGCTGGAGACATGCGAAAGACCTTTGCAATGAGGATCTACAATTAATAAAGGAAAGGGCCATAGATTTTTGGAGAACCTCATAAAAAAGTAAAATATCGACATTGATCACGGCATGCAAAGATATTAGACACGTAAATCTGGCTATTGCCTTTATTTATTTATTTGCACATCTTTAATATTATAGGCGCATGTTTCCCCAAGGCCAAAATGCAATTTCTCTCTCCATTTCTCAGCAGGAGCTTTTCATCTCCCTATTCACCAGGTTTTGAATTGCACATTTAATAAGCGATAAAGAATTCCTGCCTCTTTTCCTTGGGCCTAAAAGCCCATCGTTTCCCCCTTCCTTCTGTTTTTTTTTTTTTTTTTTTTTTTTATGAAAACAATGATCTCTTTTAACCAGCAGCGGCTTCCTTTGGGATGGGAGCGGTGCAAGAGGGACCTGGTGCCCATGGGGGTGTCTGGACATCAGTGCTTGACCCTGTGTGTGGTGTGCCAGGAGGGAACAGGAGAGGCAGAGAGTGTGTTGGACCAGCACAAAAAGAGGAGATCAGGAGGAAGGGTCTACAGCACCGTACACTGGCTTTCCCCAGGCCTCTCCCCGAATTTTTTGGCACCTAAGTCAGAGCAGCAGAAACAGGCTTTGGCTTTGCTGCCTTCACCCTGCTCCCCAGGGAGAGAAGCCTTCAAGGAATATTTGTAGTGGTTTTAGAGGTGAACTGCATCTGACTCCATCCCCTGCCCTGATGGAGGTCATCTGCATGCTGTGCTCCACCAGCCCCGGATCTCTCTGCATGTTCCTGGGTGTGCACGGTTAGCACACGACTGGATCAGGGCTGCTGTTCGGCTCCTGGCCTCAGGGGGTTCAGAAGCAGATTGAGGTGTGAATTGGTACCTGGTGGGATATTCAGAAACACCTAGGCTCCTCACCTGATGCTTACAGTGCCCACACCTGCATGACAAGCTGCTCACAGGCTGGCAGGTCGAGCTCCTAGTTTTATACCGCCACAAGCCTGCTCATCTCCCTGGGCTTCCTCCTCCATTACACTGATGGACTGCAAAGCCAGGATCAGACCCCAGTGAACTCCAGCCCCTGGCGATGTAAAGGTCTGGCATCCAGCAGCCCCGCGTGTTTAGAAATGGAAAGCAACTGAGTGGGTATCTTGCAAGCTGGCAAGGTACAGCAGTAAAAAAGGGATGAATAATGAGATATTCCAGTTTTGAGACCAGCTGTGGTAGGTTACTTTCTTGTCAGGTGAATCAACCTTGTTTCTCTTCCACTTACCCATGCACAGACATGTTTCCCCAGGATAGGTGATGTCTTGTTTGGAGCGAAAGGGGCCGTTCGCCCGTATCGCCTGCACGGTGTCACCTCACCCTCTCCTCCAGCAAATTGAGTTTGTCAGTGCTCAGCCGCACAGCTGAGTGGAGCTGCGCCTGCCTCGCCTCTCCAGGGAGAGAGGAGTTGGCATAAGCCAGGCCGTAATGGGATCCAGAAACAAAGAAGCGTGAATGAAGTGCTAATTGCATTCATAAAGACATTAACAAAGGAATTAAAATGGCAGAAGCTTCCTTTCCCCCTCAAGATTCATATAAACAACTAAAAATATATTAATGATCACTGAGGTTTTTACTGTTTTGAACGGATTATACAGAGACATGATGTGAGGGCTCAGAAAGGACATTTCAGTGGTCTTTTTTCTTTGATTCTGTATCAGAGATGAGACACTTTACTGCTTCTGTTTATCCAGACTTGCTCTTTTCTTCTTGTATTTTCTCCTCTGCCTGTGCTTCCTTCAAAGATCAAGAAGATTGATCCTCATTTTCCTCTGAAATTTTTGACAATTGGTAAAAATAATGAAGTCATATGAAAAATTTGCAAATTTTCCTTTAAAAAACAACAAAATGACCTCAGAAGTTTGGCTAGTGACACACTGGAAATTTTCTGTATAAAATAGCCTGAAACATCCTGCCTTTTTTTTTTTTTTTTTTTTGTCTCATTCAGTTCTGCTTACCTTTCCATGGAAAAAGGAAAGATATACCTTCTATTTTTCCTCAGTTGGTTTCTACACAATTTCATCCTTCCATTACCAAACTCTACCACTGTGCTCTTACTTGCATTGATAATACTGAGAGAAAACATTTACCTTAAAAAACTCTCTCCAATCAATGGGATATTTTTCCCCACGGGAATATTGCTATTAGTCTTAAGCTTTTAAAGAGCTTGTTTCGCAGACCCTAAATTTTGAGGTTAAATTAATGTGTTCATAGCAGTAAAATGTTAGCTCTTTGCTTTCTGGAATACTTGGCTGTGTTTATCATAGCTCCCCATCTCTTGCACTCGCCTTCTTTCTGTCTGCTACTGTGGGTGTCGTGCTAGCAACAGCTACAGCTACAGCCAGCTAAACACTTTTGTTCTGTTTGCCAGTTTTCAGTCACTCATCACTTTCAAAAACGTTCATTTTGGGGACGGCAACCTACCAGTCCTCAGGATGCTGGTGGGTGCTAGCTCCGGAGGCAGAAGCAAAGGCCAAGGCAGGGAGAGGGAAGGAGAGCAAGCCAGGGAGATGAGTACCTGAAGGGATGAGGCTCAGATCTTCGCGGGACGTGTGCGGGAGCACGGGGTTGTGGTCCCAGGGTGGGGGTTGCAATAGGAGGTCTGGACCGATGCGGGCGGTTGTGGTCGGTGGGATGGGACAGCTGAGTGGGGAGGGTGGCACAGCTCCCCCAGCACACTCCTGGCCCCACACAGAGTGGGGGACACTGTCGCTCCCACCATCGGGACGCTGTCTTATCTGGGTGTGACCCTCATCCCTGACCCTACTGCACCGCCCCAAGGGCTCCTGAGGCTGGGAGACGAAAGCATCACGGAAAGAGTGATGGAAAGAGGCAATGCTGGGAGGAAGAATGAGGCAATGCTCCTGCATTAAATGTAAAAACTCACATTGAAGCCATTTTCCCCGTTACAGACAGCTATAGCCTGTTACCAGTTAGCAGCAGCGGGATTTTGGGGGGGCGTTAGAAGCAAGCATGGGACACAGCTATCCCTCCCATCTCAGTATCCCCAGCTCAGAAGGGAAGCATACCCGGGCTGTTGCTGAAAGGCAGCTGAATGAGGAGCAAGTGCAGCCTCAGCCCAGGCCTTGTTTCTAAATAAATGAAATGTGCATCTTCCACGTGGTCAGCTGGGAGGGAGAAGCCTATCTCAGGAGCGATGGCAGGTGCTGCTGAGCTATTTCCATTTTCCAGCTCTGCAACCTCAGGAACCTCTTTAATCCAAACCACCCGCCAAGCTCCATTCACTGGCACTGAAGACCAGCCAGTGTTTTTGGATTCATTTTTAAGGCTGTCTTTAATTTTTTGAAGTATCTTGCTGGCGGATTTTTGGTCCCACCTGTGATTCAAGAGGAGATTTGCAAATCTCATTCTCACTTTTTCAGTCATTTAAAGGGACACATCATGCCAAGAATTTAGGCTCTGCTTTTAATAGAGGGAACATGGGGGTAAAGGGATATGAAAAGAAAACCAGGAGGTACAGAAATGTTTTGGCGGATTTGTTAGAAATGAAAACATTCTTTATTTGATTTCTGTGTTCCCTGGGGCAGCCAGGGGAACCCACATGCAATTGCATTGAAATAATGTATGAGAGTCAGAAAGTGAATTTGACAAGAAGCTCCATCAAACCTACCTAGAAGCTCAGCAAAGTACAAAATGTAAACGCAGCGGAGAAAAGAGTGGTGTAGCTCAGGGCCGTGATTTCAGTTACCCTGTTTTAAGGTGTTAGTAACAGGAATTGAGCCAGGAAAATCAGAGAAGATCCACACCAGCCTGATTTTAGTTAGGGCTTCTGTTCCACAGTGTTGCGAGCCACTGATAGATGTTAAAGGTAGACAGTATTTTTGTAGGCACTTGTTCCGCTTCACGAGCACATATGTACACACACACGCAGACACAGATACGTGTGCACAGCTACTGCTCCAAATGTTTTCTGGTGTCCAGCTTGCTGAAATGCTTTCAATTAGGGCTTGGAAAAGGTTGACTCAGTCAGTGTATGCGTCACTTGCCAGAGACAAAATTAGTTTTAGTCACTGCTGTTTTCCTTCCAAAAAAACGAAGCCCCACTCTCCCTTTCTCTCTTCCCATATATTAAGTGGTGAGTATTCTCAGATAGGTGTTTAGCTGATTTTTAATGTCATGGAAACTTCATCTGCAAATTCGTTAGAAACTCTTTAGTGAAACAGTCTAGTAAAACAGATGATTAATATTGGTAAGCTTCTCATTTGCATATTAATTAGTCTCTGTACTCAGCTAATTAAAACAGGGCTGCCTGTTTGTAGACTTTCTGAATTCCAGATTGCTGCTATTGCTCCCACATAAGTGCATTTAGCACAGCCAAGGCAGGCCATCAATGCTACCCACCAGCCACCCTAACCAGCAGTAGCAACATTTTAAGGCATTTGAGGCTCTGAGGAAGGTACTTTCAGCATTTTCTTTGAAAAAACAACACTGATGTTTGAAATGGCAGGATGTATTGAATAAGCAATGCTCCAGCTTCCCCATGATGCTCTCGGGGAGCAGGACAACTGCAGAAGCTGGCCAAATCCAAGAGAAGCAGAACATTGTAGGGCACAAACAAGCTCAAGCCAAGCTGCCCTTATGCCTTGTGATACTTAGTTTTGTCCAGAGATGGAGCCTAAAACCAAAGCTCCGCCTGATAATTCAAGATGTGAAAACTGAAGGTTAATTCTGACCTCTGTTGCTCTGGTGGAGCTCTGCAGAGATGTCACAGAGACCATGCACTGGCTGACCTTTCATAGGTGAGGAGCTGCACGTCCCCATTCCTCATTTCCCTGCTGGCACTGGCTGGGTCCGTGCATTACAGAGAAACTCTGCTGTTGATTGCTTACCTTGGAGCTTTAGCACTCAAAACACGGATCTCCCATCGCCCACAAAGACCTCCTCGATCACAGAGCCAGCCAGGGCTGCCCTCTCCAGGGCAGGAGGAGACCCTGCCTCACCCTGCCTTTCCTAGCTGAGGACACACCGTTGCCCCCTCTCCCACCAGGCAGCCCCCTCATGTGATCACAGCCAGCACACCTGCTGGTGGCCATGACTCTTCTCCGTCCTCTTACCACCTCTTTCAGCTCCTCCTGCTGCTCTTGCTTCTGGACCTGTTTCTTGGCTCTCTTCTCCTTCCCCATGCACCTGGTTTTAGTTCCTCCCAGCTGTTGGTGTTCCCCACTTTGCCATCCCTGCAGTAGTACAGTATTCCTGCAGAAATTCGGAAACCTAGGATAAAACACTGCAGGCTGAGTCCCTTTACGAATGTATATTTACTGCTACAAAATGTTTTGCATGGCAGTGACAAGTAGGTTTTCTCAAACTGTCTGTGCACACAGGGTTTTTTCCTCACCCTAGCTGCCAATAGCAGTTTGACAGGTTTTATTATACTCCATTATTCACAACAAGCCAGGTCGCTGTGCCATATGCTGTCCAGTCCTGCTAAAGCTAACCATGTGCCCATGTTGGCTGCTCACCAAAGCTGGTTAAAACATGCTCTTTTCTGCATGATATTTGTTTTGAAAGAATTGGAGACAGGGGCTTCGGGTCAGGCATTCCTGTGTGTTTTATCGCACAACTTTGCTCACCCTCAGCAGCCCAAAGGCCAATTCAGTTTGAGAATCAGGGGTCCCGGTATGGTTTGGACCTATGGTTCTTGTAGAAACCTGCCCTGTCCTGGGGCTGGTGCAGTTTGAGACAGGAGGAGAGCCTTAAACCTCTCTGGGGCCACGGGCAGTGAATTCAACTTGGAGTACAGTTTTTGAGATGATTTTGTGTCCTGCTTAGCAGGACACACAGCAAGGAAACATGCAGTGTTTCTGAGAATAAACCTCTGCTTCACTGACAACAGCTGTATTAGAGACATCACAGCTACAGCAGGTTGTACCTGCATATGGCTGGACAGGCTTCCTAAGGCATCCTCCAAACCGGTGCTCGCCACTCCATGGCCCATGCAACTTGCTAGAGCCTCTCTTTCAGCTGCTTCTGTTGCTGTATTTTGTCCAAATGTTTGCTGACTTGCCATACCTTGTGGTTACCAGTGCATAGCCCAGTCTAGGAAGAACATTTTTTACTGTTTTTCAAGTTTGCCAGTCTTCAAAGCCCTCTCTTACCCATTGTTTGCACTGTTACTGTTCTTAGGGCACAATTTCCTTCTTCTTATTGACTCCATTTTGCTGCTCCTCCTTGCTGCTCCCATAGCTTTTTCTTCCCAACATCAGGCAAGCTGATGGCAGAGGCTACTACTAAGTTCTCCCATTTCTGGACAAGACTCTTGTTTCTTTGGGTGTGCTGCTTGCTGATTCTCTTCATTCCCTTTGGTGTCATTTCCTTTCTTTGTGTGACTTTTCCTGATCCTGTCACTGAAAAAATGAGCAGCCCCTCTGGCCCTTTCTGGAGATGGGTTGGGTTTTTTTAATCTCTTTCTGTTGCTACCTGCTACACTCTTCGTTCAGTTCACACACTTGACAAGCACAGCCATCCTAGATCAAATGAAGTGTACTTCAAAGCCAGTGTCCTGCCTGCAGCAGTGGCCAGCAGCAGCTGGCTAAAAGGGAAGAATGCAAAGACACAATGAACAGAAAGGGATCTTCCCCGTCATCGTCAGTTTAGGGATCTCTTAAGAAGTTCCAGAAATTGCAGCTTTTCAAGTTTCATGTCTTCCATGTGACTTCCTTTCAAGAGCCTTTCTGCAGCTCCTTGGCTATTCTCATGATGCTTTTGTGGTTATGCCTATGTACTTTCAGGAAACGACCAAAAACTGTGGTGCTTTCCCCTCACTGTGCTCCATGTACATACGCCACCAGCCTGTGACTCCTCTGATGCTGAAGCTACAAGAATGCTCCAGCCCTGGGCCACCTACAAACGCCAGGGGCCGCTGTAGTGTGTGGCACCATAAGGACCCAACAGAAGACTTACCTGCCCAACACCGTCCATGTGGTATCGCTGTGAAGGGTACACGTAAATCATGGTGGCGACCTCAGGCTGGGAACAGTGTGCCTCCCATTGCCTGCACTGAAGGCAGGTGCTGCTTAGGTGTGTGCTGATGACATGAGACAATTTTGATTTAAAGTGTATGATTTAATTTTGTGTATATCCAGATTCACGCATGAAACACAGTGGATGTATCCACTGTGTGTGTGACTCAGTTCAAGGGCTTCTACACTTCTTATCAGTGTAGGCAGAATCTGCTTGTCCCATCTCATAAGTTCCTGGCTTCCCATCACATTCTTAATGTATCTCAGTTTCTAAGGATCCTCCAGTCACTTGTAGAAATTATCATTTTAATGCTGTATATGATCATGAACTCTAGGCATGTCTGTGGCAGACCACATACTCCTTTTTCAATATATGGCCAGGGCTTGTCTTGCCACTAGCTTTTCCTCTTCAAGTTAGCATAAGCATCTATAGATAGCTATAGATGCTGATCTGTTCTTTGTTTGGCAGGGCAGCACAAGTGGCACAAAGGAGTCAATATCTAACTTTATTTTAGCCTTGCAGGGCTTTCACCTTCTTGAACTACTTTGATAGAGAGCTGAGTAAGATTTACAATAACCTCTTCACCCTCATCATGTGGCGGGGATGTTCTGGTGTTCCACCACAGTCCTATACTATGAACTAAGCAATAGCATCTCTCATTTCATGAGGTTTTCAAACTGAAAGTTTGAAACACTCACTATTTGAAAAGGGTGTTTTTGGATGCTATTAGAGCCCTGAGGGTACCAATTGGCCTTAATTGCCCTGACAAGCCCTGATTGGACCCTCCACTAACACACCTTTGCCCATTGGCCCAAGGACTCTATATAAGCTCAGGGCAGAGGTCCCAACATCTAGCCTGAGCTATGCCATAGGTGTACTTCTGCATGATCCTCTATTACTGACTGATTTTCATGGCTGGATGCCAGACCTATGTTGTAAGCATCTTTGTTCCCAGTCCCAGCTCTGATCCTGTCTCCTGCTGCTCCTGATTGGACTCCCTGGATGGGGCCCTGCACTGACACATCACTTCACTTTGTCTGGGGCTGCCAGAGGACTGTCACTGCTCTGCCCTGCTCAGGTACTGTGGAGATGTGCTATGTTGGTGAAGGTGCTGCCCTGCCTGTGCTGTGGCCACCCTCAGCTCCTTGCTTGCCCTCTCTTGCTGCTCCTGCACAGGTGTCCTGTTGGTGCTGCCAGACACGTCTTGTCTGGTCAACTCCATGGCAATAAAAGACAGTCAATTCTCTGGTTCTTGTCAGGAGAAATGGCCAAGTGTTGCTGTGATACATCCAGAGAGACAAGGAGGTCATCATGCCTACAACCTTCAGGGAGATGCTGGCACCCAGATAAGCTTGCTTTACTACAGTGCACACATTAATACTGAAATTCTTCATGCTGTTGTGGTTTTGCTCTCTACTTTCCTGAGGCATGGCTGTGGCTTCCTTTGAATCCTTCCTGAGAGTAGGAGGCATTTAACTGTTTCGATCACATAATAGGTTGCTGTTCCTTGTACTTCTCAATAAGGACAGAATAATGCATTTCCTATGACTTGCATTTGCCTTATGCTGGCCAACGCATGTCATCAGCATATGGATGTATTTTTCCCAGCTCATTTTCCTGCTTATCAGTTTTGTCAGTATTACATGGCAGCTAGGTCTGCAGTCCAACAGAAATCAAATTGGTCATTGATCCTAGAGCAGAGTTACTGCAATGGTAGCTGAATGGCTAGCAGTCTTCAGAGATGTGCCCAGCATGTGTGAATTTCCCAGGCTCTATTATCATGCCATAGAAATCCTCTTCACTGCAAGTCTGTATCATGCACTTTACCACTCAACAAGCAGCTGTGCCTTCCTTTGCAGAAGATACCCCACTGCAAGGAGAAATGAGGCTGTTTCTCCAACGTGTTCCATCCCTATTCATGACCTGTATGTTATCCTCCAGTCTCCTGAATTGTTTCTGTGAGGTATGCACTAGATTTTGGTTTATTCGTTGGTTTTCCTGCTGCATGAAAACTACAGCCTTTGGCACAGGCACTTGTTCTGCTCTAGCAGCCACTGTTTTGTTGCTGTCTTTGGTTCAGTTCAGCAGCTCTTGCTGTTCCTTCCATAGGCCTAGATCTGTGTCTGAAAAAACTGGAGTCCTCGCAGTTAAGAGGTGGGAGCACTCGCAGGGATCTTTAATGAGTCTTCATGCCAGACTTCTACTTAAGTATGTTTCTTCTATATTATATAAGCACAAACATGTAACATTCCTCAAAACATCCCTCATTTCCCCAGGTCACTACTCACCAAATACACTGCAGACTTCCTTGCACTGCAGGCAGGTGGGGGAATTACAGGGCAAGTGTATCTCACTGGAGGAAAAGGTTAACTTTTGTGTCTATGTGCCCCTTGGCCAATTGTTAATACACAAACAGGGACATTTCTTTACAGGCTTGCACAAGTAGTTTCAAGGCTGGAAATAAGAGCATCTCTGCACTATTTCTGTAAGTTTCTTTCTTTGTGTAGTGTCACTCTCTTTCTTCCTGTGGATCTGACAGGACTATAGGTTGTTATCTTCTGTACTGCCACATGCTTGCTTTGCAAGAACCAGAAAGGGCTACATTTATGAAACAGAATCTGCTTAGGAATGAAGATGTCTCCTTACAACAATACTGCAGCCAGCATTAAACTATACACATGTAGACTGACTTACAAGATTCCCCAGTTCTTCATTTCCATTTTAAGACTTACTTTGGCTGCTTCAAGGCTACATCAGAAAAATGGCCTTTTGTTGGATCCTTAAATGCTAACAAGGCCCAAGGAACTGTGAGCCCCAAACTAATATAGGTGCAGGTTTCAAAGGCTGGAGCCTTCACCTTGTTTAGTAGCTGCTTTGTTAGTGCCAGACAGATGTGTATAAATCCCTCCTGTCGGAGGTAATGTCTTTGATCCCCGATATCTAAACTACCCACCTGTAGAAGGAGTCAACATCCTAGGTCTAATAATGAATTATTGTTACCCATTCCTTCCTTGCTCCCTGGACCCTCTGAGATGGATCACTGGCTTTGGTGTATTTCTTGACAGACAGAAACATGATGTTGGCTGCTTCTCGAAGACTTCCTGGGCTACAGAAACTGAAATCCTCAGTTTCTGGCCCCTAGAGACAGCCCCTGAGGATGAATACTGTGGCATGTTTTTTGTAATGGGATCTGAAGAGGAACTTGCTGATTAACAGATCATAGAGATGTGCCCTGAAACCTAGTGGTCCCTTATCTGACCACAAATGCCACCCTTCTTGCCCAGCTGTAAGAAGTGTCACGTTTGATTTTTCCCTGCCTACTCTTCTGACGTGGTGCACTTGGACGAGTGGCACCTCTGAAAGCTAGCAGGGGATTCTCTGCATGGGGCTCACCTCTTCTAGGCCAGGAAGAAAGAAATGTCTGTCCTGGCTGGTGTGACTGCAGAGTGGCAATCCAGACTCGTGGAGCTGTCCCGCTTTGACAAGTACCACCACAGGGTGTGCAATCCAAAGAGCCAGTTGAGTCTCACATATAGGTTAGTGCTGTTGTTCAGGCATTCAGCACACTCCTTCCAACTGCCTGGAAAAGAAACGTGTTTAGAGGTGTAAATAATTTTGACAGTTTAAGTGTTGTGTTAATACACCAATCGAAATGCTGAGAATTTTTAGGTAAGGGCGCATCTGTTCATCACAGCAATCTTGTTAACAGGTAAACCCTCATAGCCTGGGAGATACTGAGGAAACATTGCAGGATTTCTGTCTGGCTTTTTTTTTTTTTCCCCAGTATCAACTTGTGCTGGATCTTCACCACAGAAAGACTCCTATCAGGGTCTTAAACACTAATCAGAGACCCCTCAGCAGAAGCAGCGTTAAACCAAATGCGACCTAAAAGGCCAGAAGTGTCTCCACACTTCTTCCCAGCATCAGCACTGATGAATGGCCAAGGCTAATAACCATTAATCAACCCTACTAAATGAATGCAAGGAGTTTAGACAAAGCTAAAAGGAGCAGAGTCATGGGGCCAATGTGTAGAGCTCCTGTCATTCATGTGAGGCTTGGGTCAGTTTCCTGCCTGTGTCACTGATTCATTAGCTAAATCTGGGCACTTCTGAGGCTAACAGGAGGTCTCCTGTTGTCTGCCAGGAGCTTGGCTTTGAGCTTCCATTCCCTCCTCTTCCCTGCTTCTGAAATAAGGATAGTTCTGCTCACCAGGGATGCTCTCTTCAGCCTTGCACTACCTAGGGTGTAACAAAGAGCCAGACCTCCTGTGGCCATTAAATTCCTTGGGACATTAGCCCCACCGTCTGGGTAAAATGTGTCTTGCTTACCATGAAATTTCTCTGGGAATAAACCCTTTTGATTCGATGCACTTCAGTCCTAACAAAGCAGAACAATTTGCATTACACATCCGTTGTTTTAGAAGACAATGGATGAAATCTGGAGCTCTACACTTGGTTTTCACTCAGCCTGTCTTCTGTGGGAATATTGCCAGCCAAAGAACTGACTGAAGAAGCACTAGTATTAACACTATTTCCAGTGTTATTTGTCCAAAGACTTCAGAGTATATTTATTAACCTAAGGTAAAGCCCAGGGAAATCAGTTGAAATCTTTGCATTGATCACAAATAGCTTTTAGATCAGAGCCAAAAATAAGGAAATATGCAAGTTCTTGAAAACCCTGGCATGTAGGTAAGAGGAATAATCTCTTCCCTTTGGGGGGGCTTGGAGGAATGCAGGTTCAGAGGTGAAACTACCTGTCTGGTGCTGCTTGGATAATCTGAGACTGATACTAGGTAAATACATACATTTTAGGAAGTACTGACTATGGGATGACGATGTCCAGTTCATGTGAAATGGTCTAAACTTCAAAGAGCAAATAAAAGCCACATCAAGAAACTTCGGTTTAAAACACAGAAAGAAAAAAAAAAAAAAACTCACATGGTTTTGGTATAGCATGAATTAAGGACCAACTTCTTTTAATTGAATCCAAAAAGCTCCCTTGACTATTCTCTCTTCCATTTCTACCTTCCCCCTCCTTTGGTGTCTGTAGCTGTTATGTTTTATTTACAGATAATTGGAAACGGAATATAAACTCTTTCAATGAGCCCAACTGGAACTCCAAAGAAATCAGCAATTAATGAGTTTACTTAAAGCAATCGTGCTTAAAGGCAGTAATGATGGACGGATGGATGGATGGGGCAGCAGCAGGCATGTTCTGGCAGAAGGGATGAAAATCCACATACTGGCTCTAGCTTCTCCTGACTTATGGAAAAGCTTGATCTCAACCCAAAACCTAGCAAATGACTTCCTCCGGTGCTGCCTTTTCTACATAGAACTGTTCTGGCTTTAATCAACAGCTCTCAAAACTGACTTTCAAATAGCTGAAAATCTACATCCTCATCTGAATTACAGGGTGTAGTTCCTCTTTTTGTAATAGGCCTATAACTTAACCAGTAGTCAAGATGGGCCAGAATATGCCAGAGAACAGAGGACTCTGCTGAGAATACTAGAATCAGAGCAGGTTTTGAAGAAGGGGCTGTTCAGTTCTATCTCCAATAATTTCTGCTCTGCTGTTGCATTCCCTTTCCCAGGAACTCCATCATCTATGCTGGCTGACGGCTAGTTCTTGTCTTCTCCCCATGGTCAAATTTGGGGGTTCCACTTCTTGACTGTAAGTCTAGCAGCACATCACTGGCAAAGAAAGCACTCCATTTCCATTTTGACTTTTTCCCTTTCAATCTACATAGATATATAGGCAGTTTTTGTCACTTTCCTGTTTCTTTCTTTATTAGCAAATATTAAACTATAGGGGAGTTTGAGCTGAAGTACATATGGCACATATGATAAAGATGTTCTAAGTGGCACTACGGACAGATCGCTTCCCGACTATTTTCTACTCGCAAGGAGCAAAGGCAATCTTCTGCCTGTATTCTTAACAAATCTCTCCTTGCTTTTATTGGCAATGCTTTTGTTTTGGCAGCAACCTGTCAAGTTTGGAGCTGGCAATCAGGTTTTTTAGCATTCTCAGCTCAAACGTAGGCAACATGTTTTCTACAAAAACACCCTTCCTACTCTTCGTTAGTGCTTCCAACATGATTGTTCCTGGTACAGAAAGCAAACATTGGTAGCTTCCCTTCTCCCATCACTGCAACCTGGACTGAACAGGGTTGAAGTGACATTGAGTTTTCAATTAGGAAAAAATATCCAGTGAAGAAACAAAAAGAAAAGCCCCCCTTAGTAAGCCTAGAACTGAGTACGTTACACAAGTGGCTGTCAAGGTTAACAGTTGTAACCTGGTTTTGAATTAGCTGGTTGGTCCGCACTGTGCCATGTGGAGATACTTGATTCAGGGTACTAGAAATGCTATGTATTGGCATATGTATGCTATGTATTAGCATCACTGCACCATGCTCCATTCATGTCCCATGTGTCTCTTTCAGCTCCAAAAAAAAAAGATCATTAGAAATGCATTACACAGGAAGCAAAACAACACAAGTCCAGTAACTTGGGTCTCTTTTTCCACTCAATATAGAAAACATGCAAAATGCATCTGAATCGTCAAATGGATCAGGATTCTCTTTGCTTGAGCAATGAATCTGTCCCTACAATCCCTGTTTAAAACCCTTCTGGCCTCCTGTTCATTTCACAAATTATTTAAAATCCAAATCCCTGTAGAAACCTTATTTTATGCTCCTAGATCTCTGTTGTCCCACTGCCTGCCCTCATTGGGAGTTTCCTGTTGTTTGTGCCCCTTGTGCAGGAAGGGTGCCAGCTCAGGTAATGCTGTGTTCTGGTCCTTCCTCATCAAATATCATATCTGTTTCTCTGTTCACTGCATTCTCACTTTGCAAAAAGACCTGGGGTAGTGGCATTCCACTTCACAGCTACACACGGAAAAAGACTTCTTAACATTTCCTTCTAGCACTGTTGTGGACTCCTTAGGCTATCTCATAAAGCTTAGGAAATCAGTTTAGCCTATGGCCTCCATTTCCTTAAGCCTCCTATCCTGATTCCTGAATTCTTGCTCCACCCTACCCCTTGGCAGATCAGGTAATCTAGGATGGGATTCAGTTTCCAATACACACACCTACTGATCTTAAAAATAAACTGTGAAGCAACAAGGAAGTTAATCTCTGCTGAGAAGCCTGGAACCCTTTCTCTAGCCCACCCTGGGGTTAGGATGAATATCCCAGCCACAGCAAAGAGTAACGCAGCTGTTCACACTTGTGTTTCCTTTATCCCTTCTAATGGAGCCTCTGTCCCCTCAACACAATTCACTTCAGTGACTGCAATCATTAAAGGCGTTGGAAATAGGGTCTGAGACTTATGCAAACTCCTGCCTCAGGTGTCATGACCAATGAACTGATCAAAAATGCCAGCTCCTTTTAGAATGTCATCCCTGACTTCGTACCCAGTGGCAGATCTGTCACTGAGTAGCCAAACATGTTAATACAGCTGAAGCCTTTAGGTGCACTTGTACCCTCAAAACTCAGCGGAGTTGCTGTCATCCTCCAACTGTTCAGTGGCCTAGATGAAATTAGTTAGAAGTCTAAATGCAGCTGCTAATAAAGATACTGTCTTTCTGCCTCAGAAAAAGCACCAGCTCCTTTTGCTACCAGATGTCCTCTTTGGCAGTTTGAGTCAATGAGGAGCGCAGTGATGAAGAACAAATGCAGTCTCCAAGTGGAGGCCTCAGGCCCCAAGTGGCAGTGGTGGAAACAGCAGAAGGGAAGTTCTCTATTGCTGCTGCCTACTGGGGCTTGGAGTTGATGTCAGTTCCTACTTGTCACCAGAATCCAACAGAGCCACTTGTGTGAAGGTTCTCATGTTCAGGAAACTTCCCCTGTTGGTTCCACATAGGTCTCCTGGAGACCAGTCAGGTGGTGGATTGGCAGAGTGATCCCAGGAAGAACGCAGGGTCTGGGGCCAGCTGGCAAATACAGTCTGTGGGAGTCCAGAGTTTTTTAGGGAGGAAATGTGCATCTTACCTGCTCTGTTTGTTTGCTACTATCAGGCAGAATTTAGGCTGGGAAACTGAACTCTGCTGGATGGACTGTCGCCACAGTCCAGAGCTCCCAGAAGGAAGAAATGGAGCTGGAGTGCTGCTTGCAACCTTCACTGAGGAGTCTGCGGACATGAAGGTTATGTGTAGCTTTACTTCAGCACCACTATGACCTCGGGTAGCAAAAGTGCTCTCCAGCTTTCATTTCATTTATAGCAACAGCCCTAAATCAGATTGCCCCAGATGGCCAGCTCTGGACTGAGCAAAGTGATTTAGGGGCTAGTGACTCTCTCAGATTTCAGTATCATGCAGATTTTTTTTTTTTTTTTTAAGAAAAAGTATTCTAATTTCCTGCACAAGACTTGGATTTCACCTTTTCAATTTTCTGGAACACTTTCTCCCATTCAGCCTAAGCTAATTCAAAGACAAATTTGCTTCCATGCTATAATACAGAGTCAAATAGGTACAAAAACACCACATGCACTGACCCTCAAGAATTCAGTTATGTGACTTAGACTTGGAAGAGACACATTCTTTCTCTGCCCCTTTCCTAGACTTTGCCATCATAAATTTTGCAGCTATTCTGTACTTGTTATTGTGATCTAATGCTCCCTAGCAGTCTGGAAAATGTGGCCATCATGTGCAAGTGCTCACTATGCTGGTAAACTTGGTACTTAGCGTTGCCACATCACGGAAGTTAATGCTCTGCAATGCAGCTGCTTCTCTCTCCTCTGGTAGCAAAAATGTTCTTTGGTTTTCGCTCTGTGTTACAGCTCCATGCCTGTTGTGGTATAGCAATGATGGCACAGTGACTGATAGCAATAGCAATTAAGAGCCAGACCTTCAAGAGTCCGAATGGCAGATTTGTGCATCTTTCACCAGCAACATGTAACAAAACCGCCTTCAGGTTCTGCCAAAGCTTAACCCAGGCTACAGCACTCGAGCCCCGATTTCCGACGTGCCGGCGGGGTCGCACTGAAACAGCAAGATGTGGAAGCCGTGCCAGGAGGCCCGGGCACTCCGCGCAAGCAGCTCGCAACAGCCGCTTGCGTGGCCGCAGCGCCGAACTGCAGCGCTTCAACAACGCGCGACGGCTCGCAGCTCGCCCACGCTCCCCGCCATTTCCGGAAGCCCGGGACCGGCCTCCCGGTGCGGGAGGAAATTCCCGCCTGGAGAACCGGGGCCGGGCGGGCGGCGGCGCTCGGCCTCCCCCTGGCGGCCGCGGCCGGCAGCGCAGGCAGCCTTTGTTCGCGCCGCCTCACAGCAGCCCCGGCGCCGGCGGGAGGGCTCCCGGGCTGAGCCTCAAGGCCGCCCCGCAGGGCCACGCCGTGCTTTCCTCCCGCTCGGTTCTTCTTCCAGAAGTGAGAATTGGCCGGGCTGCTGAGCGGCAACACGGGAAACGGTGCCCTGCCCCCCAAAAGGCACTAATCCTGCCCAGTTGAGATAGCAAAACCTTGTTCTTGGGCCACCTCCACACCTATTTTAAAGGAATTACCTCGATTTTTGCACTCAGCTGTGGTGTCCGGCTGGTTTAAGCTTGTGCTAGAGCTGGTTGTAACTGCATAATGAAAAAGAGGTGAGGTTGCAGTGTTCTGAACCCAGACGTTCCTCGCATGACTCGCCAAACTGCTACCAGTGTTAAGACAGCCAGCCATGGTGCAGGTCTGACCTTCCCCAAAATTCAGAAGTAGCCATACTGTGTCTCTCAGAGCCAGCTGAACATTTTGAGCCCAGCTGGATGTCCAGCCGGCAGTGGTTTCACTAGTTGTCCTGAGCCAAATGTACAGGAAGGTCCCAGCTGAGATCTCCAGGCTTCCCGAGATTGCCTGTAGAAGTGGAGAAGGAAAACCGTTGTCAGAAACGCGTGCTGGCTGTCATCAGAAATCCTCTGACTGGCCTGCTGTTGTGGCCACATCCTCACGCACCCACAGTCTGAGTGCTGCAGTGAGCTGCTGCTTGTTACTACATCAGGAACCTTTAACAGCTTGTTACTTACTGCATTCCTTCTTCCCCATACATCAGCAACAGGTGTTTATTTACTTTTCTGATAAGGCCCATCATCTTGCTTCATTCTGTGCCTTTCTCTGTGTTCTGCTTCAATGAGCCCTAATGCCACTTTGGGGGCTTGGCACATGTTGGGAGGGAACAGCCATTGAGGTCCTTGGGATATAGCTGGTCAAGCACCTTTCCTGCTGTCAGGGCACTGAAGCGTAAGCTCTCACACTGCGCTTTCACATCCAGAATACATAACAGCCCCAGCCACTACCTCTGCTAGAGAAACCCCATATAGTTCAAATCCACTCCATCTGAAAGTCTTCCTCGGGCCCTCTTTCCACCCAAGTGCCTGTGGAAATCTGCCAGCACATATTAGCTTTAACAGGCAGTTCAGTGCGAGTTTATTTATCTCATTTGCTTTGTACTGTTTACCTCAGTGGTAAAAACTTACTGTCTCCATGCTTTCTGTATCCAGCTAACTTATATATTCATTTGGATTCACATTATTGCTTTCCTCTTTCACTGTCCCTCATTGCTCTCATTGACTTAGAGTCTTGCATCAGACTCTAAATTCCTGAGGCAAGGATCAACTCCTGTGAGGTCTGTGTGAAAATACAAACTGGTATCCTGAGATCTCTTTGAGAACTACAGCTCTTGGGATAAAGAAAATCAACAAGACCTCTCTGTCTTAGGAACTCCCTCAAGGTGTATACCTGTGTGCTGGAGAAATGAAAAATAAACCTCTCTGTGGCATCCTGATTATTGACATAATGAGCATCTCCCACCTCCCATGTCTAGAGATGAAAATGCAGAATCCCATCACCCATGGATGCTTTCTCCTTTTTTGCAGAACCCTAACGTATGACTGCACACAGTTCAGTAGATCATACTTTGTATGGCACAGAGTTAGCACCAGCCAGCGCCTGGCAGTCCCCATAGCATCAGGTCAGACAAGTAGGGCTTCATGAGACTTTCCATGTTGGTGCCACAGTACTATCATAGGTCTCCAGATTTCTGCCAATTTTGATTGTGAACTTCTACCTGACACTCAGGAGCACCTGTGTGATGTCTGCCTGTCTTTACACCTTCATTTCTGAGGTTTTTTTCTAAGTTGCCTCACTTCTTTTGTGAGGCAGGAGAGGACCAAAGGCTTTATTTTGCAATTCGGAGTTGCTGTTGAAGGACAAATTACTCCTGTGGTAATTTGGTAGCAGCAGTGACTAAGAAATTTTATGGGAGCCAGATACACTGAGCAGAGTAGCATTACTTCACTACATGGCAGTCTGGGGTGGGAATAGCTGTTGAAATCGTTGCAATAGTCCTTGTTAAGGGCTTTTTGCATTTTCAGAGCACTGTAAGGAAGCTATGACCTGTCACATACCCTCTCCGCTCCCAAATCTAGAGTGCTGTTGCTTCTGCCAGACAAACCACCTGTAAATGTTTCTATGTATTTCTGTGGGATCTTTGGCAGTATCCAGAGGAAGAGACATGGTCCAAACAAGTCTTCTGTATGCTGATGATAAGGCAGAACGTGAAGTGTCGAAATGTCAAGATGATGAGCACTACTTCAGCCAAATGATGATTGCACTTGTAAAGAAAAAAGCCTACAAAGAGCCCATGGGTTCTCTCAAAGGCAGCATGGCACAACAGTTCAAAAGAACAATTCTGAAATACAGGCACTCACCTGTATGTTCAATATTGTTATCTATGTCACCTCTGCCTCAGTCACTGTTGGGAGACAATAATGGCCAATCCTGTCTCTTAGGACAATGTTGTCTGTCTTTCTTTCTTTTTCTTTCTTTCTTTCTTTCTTTCTTTCTTTCTTTCTTTCTTTCTTTCTTTCTTTCTTTTAATGTCTAAGCTTTTAGTATGCCTTAAGCACAGAATTGTGGTTCATAAACTCTTTTTCTCAGCCTGAAACCCCTGAAGGTGTTAGTGGTGAAACCAGAGCTCCCACTACAGGGTGGACACTGCAGACCATGTCTAAGTGATGAGAAACTGAGTAGGATCAGGGCAGTAGTTACAGACACCATTGGCCAAGAAGGATGTTGGACACAGATGTGTGCCTTGGGACATGACCAGGAGAGTCATCTTGAGAGCAACTAGCCACTGTCAGAGACACATGATGTGTGGGGAAGCTGAGATCCCTCTGGAACCTGAACTGGAGCTGGTTTGCAACAGACAACTGCCCATCTAGCAAGGGACAGGGAATCAGCTTGTAACACCATTCACAGCACAGCCAGAAATTCAGCATCTTCAAGCCTCATCTAAAATTGAAAAGTTCCTCCAAAGGAATTGTTTGTTGCTTTGTTTGCAGAAAGTGCAAAGGGCACATAAGAGAAGCAAAAATGCCTTGGTGGATTGTTTGGCTGAACACTTAGTCAGGATATATTGTAATGAGCCATATGCTAGTTTTGCATAGTATTATGGGGCAAGCCAGCTGCAATGTGCAGCTGATTAGTCTGGCTGGAAAAATCTTCATTTTCCATAAGAGGAGGCCAGCAAAGGCAAGCAGCCTGGCAGGTGCCAAACAACCCCTCTGACGGCTCCTGTCATTTTGCTGTGGATCAGACCAAGCTAGGAGAGAAAAAGAACCCCTGCTTAATTTTTGTTCAAGGAGGGAACCTCTTTAGCCCTAGGCTTTTTTAACAGAAGCTGTATTTATGAACCATAACTCTTTTATTTTCTTATGGAAGAGGTTTCCACCACCTCTCCCTGCAGCTGTCATTCTCATTGCCTCAGTCAGAGCTCAGTCATTCAGCATTCAGCTCAGCTGATATGGTGGAAACCTTCTGCGAGTTAAGGGGACGGAGGTCAGGAGGGGACAGGAACCTACTGAAGTGCAAGATCATGGACATGTCCATGCAGCATAGAAGCAAAGGTCCTGTTGTCTCAAATTCCATCCCTTGCTGTAGACAAAAGCTGATGCTTAGGCAAGAGTATAAGGAGAGAGAGTAAGCATTTAGTCTAGATATCAGCGCTGAACAATTTGTGTCTCAGGGACTTCCTGGAGCCAGAGGTGTTTCCTCTGTGCATTTGATAAACCTCAATGGACTTTCCTTCTATGTGCTTGTCCAGCCTTCACTTGAACCCACTTGATCTTCTAGCATCCATAGCAGCCTGGGCTAAGGAATTTCACAGCAACTTTGTTAAGCCACTGATGGACAAGCAGAGGCTTCCTCCATCAGGAACTGATCTGCTTTAGATCTCAGCTGTGCCAAATGCTGATTCGAGGAGCCATGTGGCCACCCTTTGAATGGGTCAGAAATCCCCAACTAGAAGGTGGGAACATCAATAGTTCTTTTAAGATCTTCTTTCAAACTATTACTGGTTGTGTCTCCAATGCAAAACTAACAGCCATGACAGAATCTATTGTGAATTAATACAACAAATCTAGAAACATAATGCCAATGAACCAGAATGAGATTTTAGCTTTAAGAAATCTGATTTAACAGTTTTTCAGAGAGAAATTTAGTTTAGGATTATCTCTTTGCATTTACATAGAGCTAGTGCTTTGAATGCTCTGAGCCATCATTACACACAGACAGAAAGGGGTTGAACATACATGAAAATTACTTCAGAAGTGCTGAAAAGAAGCCATGAGGCTATTTCAGTTTTGGGGTGCCCACACGAATTTGACATGTAAGCATCTAAAGTGCAATAGCACCATGAAGAAGTAGTAACAGAGGGCAGCTTGGGAATGATGGGGTAAAACCTAGGGAATACCATATTTATGTCTGAGTGAGAAGGCTGATTCAGTCTCATTAAAAGAAAAATTCCCCACAGACAGGATTGTTCAGACTATTCTTATTTGACATGGTTATTAATGAGGAGGAGGAGGGAGCAAATTGCACATTAATGAACTTCATAGACAATAATACTCTGGGAAGCTCTGAGGGCTCCAGTGAGGTGAGACCATAGGCCAAGTAGAGTGCAGTGCTATCGTTATGTCGATAAAATGCTGAAAATTCTGAACATTGCATCCAATCCTTTCCAAAACCAGTGGGCTCACGGGACAGACACTTTCATTGTCAGTGAAAATCAGGATGATGAAGAAATCTGTTTTCTTCTGAATTCACCATATGGTCTTTGTAGGACATGACATAAGGTGACCTGAGTGTTTGGGGTTTAGGGTGACAGTTAACAGGTATTTCACTTCACCCAGACCGATCTTCCTCTCCTCCCTCTATACTTAGCTGGGTTCCTTGCTTCACACCTCTGGTCTGTGTCCCACAAGTAAACTCTTTGCACCCACTCCTGCCAAGTCCCATCCTTCACACTGACACCAAAACAACACCTTTCTGCCAACACTCAGGTCAGAAATCTGCTGGGTTTAGTGCAAGAAATGAAATGATAAATTCTTACTAAAGTCACTCATTTTTGTTGCTGTGACCAAAATCTGTAAGGTTTAGAACAAAGTGGGAATATGAGAGGTTCAGTCTTACTTGGGACATGGACACCATCAGAGCAGTCAGCCTGTGTAAGAGATGAAGCATGTGACACCATGTATTCTGCCCTGGAGCAACAGAAAGGAATGAGCTTCTGAGCAAGTGAACAAACCACCTAATCTTTGGTAGCTGAACCCAATGCCTTGATACCATACAGCCTCTCATGATTGCAATTATATAGCTTCCTATTGCCTACATAGTTCTTGGCCCCTAGTCCAGCTGTGTAACACCTGCTTCCAGCTAAACTTGGACATAGTTCTGAGTCAAAGTGTGTCCACAGCCACAGCAGCAAGAACCACAGATCCACCACATGGCTGAGTTTGGAAGTGACCTGTGGAGATCACCTAGGCCAACCCCCTTGCTCAAGCAGGATCAGCTAGAGCTGGTTGTCCAGGACTGTGTCCAGCCAGGTTTTGAATATCTCCACAGATGGAGACTCCATAGCCTGTCTGGGCAACCTTATGTGTTTTACCACCCTCAAGTTAAAAATAATAATAATTTTGGGCTCGGATTGAATTTCATGCTTTTTTTTTTTTTTTCTAATTTGTGTACATTGCCTTTTGTCCTGTCACTGTCACCACTGAGAAGAGTCTGGTCCCCTCTCCTTCATTCCCTCCCATTAGGTGTTTGTACATACTGATAAGTTCCCCCCTGAGCCTCCTCTGCTCCAGGCTAAGGAGTCCCAGCTCTTGCAACCTCTCCTCGTATGAGAGATGCTCCAGTCCCTTAGTCATTTCCGCTGCCCAAAGGGTAGACAGAGCCTGTAGCTTGGGTGGCTGTAAGGAAGCAGATAACACAGGAAAGAATACCACCAGGTAGGCAGCTGAGGTGGGCTGAGAGTTCATGGCAAAGGCAGCAGCCCTCCCCAGTGCTGGATAGGCTGGGTTAAAGCTGCAGTTGCCACAGAGCGCAGCTGAATTGACTGGGCGAGCGCAAAGGGCACAAGAGGAGAGTAATGTTGAGCGTCCTGAGCACAAGAACACCTCCTCTGCATCTTAGCCAAGTAATAAAATGAGACAAGTGCAGTTGGATGAACACCAGAAAGGTCCTGACATTTCAGAAATCCTCTGCTGTTTTGCCTTTAATCAATCTGTACTAAGCCTCAAATATGAAAAGAAGTGCTTAGGGCAAAGGTGAATTTCATATTAAGAGTAAATTGCTTTGACGCTTGTCAATTTGCTGAGATTTTTATGGCAAGGAAATGATATTATTTCCCAAGCTCCTGGCATGGCCCTAAAGGTCACACCTCACAACACAACTCTCTTCCTTTTTTCTCCAGCTGTTGTTCATACAACAAAAACCACAACAGGCATAAATATGTTGCTGCCACTTCTTAGTACCACGAGGAAAAAAAGCCTAAACAACTTAGGTTGTTTCATGTTCTCAGAGTTTTATTGCAAAGGTGGAATGAAAATGGACCATGAAAAGTTCATGGCCACTTTGCGTGAATATTCTTGAGTATTTCACAGATGTATTTATCTCCATTCTCTTCCCACTCAGTAGAGTTCACATTCCTTCACAAACCAGCCTCATTACTTCTAAGTGAGAACTTCTCCCACATGTTCACAATACAGGCTCTCTAAATAAATACTTTTCATAAAACACATCACAAGTATTACAGTTTTATGAAGACAGCCATAATAAAGAGGCATTGCCTCACTGGGCATTAAATCAAGCACAATTCGATTTTGGTAGAACCAGAACCAAACTCTAGTGGCACCTACATAATAGTCTCATGCCACATTTGTATTTTTTTTTCCAACTAGCAGCTATGAAGTATAATTACAGAATATCCCACAGTTGAGGCATGTCAAGATAGAGGGGCCCTGCATAAATTTACAGGCCTTAAGCAGCGTGCACTGCGTGGGTACAGCTTCTCAGGCACCGGGCTAACTGTTCAGTGACGGTGCAAACCCACCGAGTGCAGACTGTAACTTAGCATGTGCTCTTATGAAGAAACTGGATCAGAGCTAAACTGCTGCATGGAGGCTGCCAGAAAACCTGGAGCCACCTCATTAGCAGGGACCCAGTGCACTCTCCTCGCTAAGCCTGCGGGGCCAGCGTGCTGACACACGTCTGCTTTGGTCTCGAGTAGCCAGGGATGCTGCGGCATTGCCTTTCCCTCAGACCCCTCACACACCCCGTCATCACAGGCCCCACAGACCCCCTCACGCACTCCCCGCCCGCACCACCT